>CM062621.1:18661314-19018814 GCA_025617555.3 Puccinia polysora | reverse complement strand
ATAGCGCATTGTACTTAATTGGCCAGTAGGTGAAAAATTTTCTTCATAATCTATACCTTCTTTTTGTTTGAACCCTCTGGCTACACACCTAGCTTTGTACATTTTGAGTGAGCCGTCTGTATCAAATTTTTTTTTAATACCCAGCAAGTATTAATTAATGTTTTGCTTTTATCTTGCTTCTCTTTAGGTACAATTTAAAAAACTCCATTTTCTATGATTGAATCAAGCTCAGTAAAAATAGCTTTTCTCCATGCGGGTCACTTGTTTGATTTCTTGGCGGTTTTGAAACTATCTGGTACAATGGTGTTTTATTTGATGAAGGTCTGCATGGCTATTTCTTCAAAAGCAATATCATCTTTGCTATCTTTTTTGATCTTGGACTTAAAGGCTAGGTACAACATCCAATTACCATATTGTTCTACCGGTTTATTTTCTCTGGTACTTGGCCAGGTGTTCTTTTCTTCTGAGTTTTTATTGCTAGGATTACTATTAATTATTTCTTCCATATGTTACTCTTCTTAATTTATAGTTGGCTGTATCATGTTTTTTTGGTAGGTTTGATTCCAAATTGGGTGTGTCAGTTTGACTATTTTCTGATTTAAATTCATCTGTGAATATCTCCCCGGGCTCATTGTTGACTATTTTGCTAAAGACAACATCTCTAGATTGAATTACCTTTTTAGTTTCCGGATTCCATACTTGGTAAGACCTCATTTCTTTTTTAAAACCAATTAGTATGCCCTTCTTGCACCTTGGGTCCATGTTTCCAATGTTTTCAAAATGATGCATGCTATACCATACCTCTATCCCAACAGTCCTGATATTATCAAATTTAGGCTTGATCCCCCACATTTGGAAGTAAGGATTTTTTTTCTGGTTTCCATTATAAAGAAATACAGCCATTGACACCAGCTTGGCCCACAGCTGTTTTCACAGACCTGTTTCAATGCGTATTGTACAAGCCTTTTCCATGATGGTCCTGTTCATTTTCTCAGCAGTGCCGTTATTTTGCAGAGTGTTCCTAGTTGTAACAAGTTGAGTAATCCCTTTCTCTCCTAGCCACACATCCATGTCTTGATTAAAAGATTCCCTGCCTCTTTCCTTAATTATTTGCTTGATCTTCCTTCCCAATCTGTTTTTGATTTGATTGACAACAAATTTCAATTCTTGCTTGGCTTGACTTTTTAATTTTAGGTTTCTTAACCATGCATATCTGCTAGCGGTGTTGACTACTGTTAGGAAATATCAAGATCCTCTCATCAAAACTGGCAATATTGGTCCTACTATGTCAGTGGATGATTCTTCTCCCAGGATGCTTGTTTTTTCCCGTTCTTTTACAAAAGGCTGAAAAGTCTGTTTCCCCAATTGACACGCTTCACAGCCTTTTTGTCCACCTGGGTGAGCCATTCTTCTGTGTTCTTCTAAGCTGATCTGACATATGTTTTTCTTTCTATGTAGCTTTGGAAATGGTGGCCGGTTATTAATTTCTCCATAGAATAATTTTTGATTATTTATTCTAACCGCAAAATTATGTCCACTTGTTTTAACAATCTGGGCTCCTTTGTCCCATAATGTGGTCTGGGAGATGAGGCAATACGGCAAAGATGGAACATGGTATGCATTGCAGAAGGTGATTTTTTTGTTGTCAGAAGTAAGTAAAAGTCTCCTTTCCCTACTATTTCCACACTTCTTCCCACCTTGCCAATCTCTACTTTACCCTTGTGTTCTGTGTAGTTACTGAAATTGTTCCTATTGTTGAACATATGGTCAGACGCCCCCAAATCCAAGATAATGGTGTCAGCGTTGGCCATTGCACTTTTTTCCAATATTATCCTGGTCATCACTTGGTATGGTTCAGCTTGTTCTTTTCTGTAGAAACCATCATTACCCAGGTTGCTGAAGATTTCAATTTCAGTCACAATTGGGTCATAGAAGCTTATTTCTTCTTGACCTTCATTGACCAGGGCTTCTTCCAGTTTGGCTATGAGCAATATGTTGACTCCTTCAGATTCCCCCACATTAGCTTTGGGAGGTGCATATTTGTAGTTTTTCTATGTTTTAAAACATTCCTTGGAGGAATGCCCAACTATATCAAAATTGTAGCATTTGCCTGTTCTCTTGGGTGCTGACTGCTGCTGACCAACCATAGCAACTTTGTTGGTTTGTTTTAACTTGAACTGTAAGTAATAATTTTCAATTTTATTGATTACTTCCTCAGTCTTCAGGGTTCCGCTGTCTTGTATGATAATTTGCACTAATGATTTGAATTCCTTTGGTAATTTTTTTAAAATCAACAGTGCCACTACTTGCTTCTTGATTTCTAAACCCAAGGTAAGTATCTTCCTGATACCGTTTTGGATTTCCTTGAAGAACTCCTTTGTTTCTTTGAATTCTAAATTGATAAATTCTCCTAAGGCAAGCATTTGGTGATGCGCCTCACTGCCTGTTTATTTCTTCCTAAAGAGCTTCCAGAGTTCTAGGCCATTGCCTTCTTTGTTGGTACCAAGCTCCCTATTTACAATGGCAATTTGTTCTTTGTCAAGGTTCTTGATAATGAGCATTTATATCTTCATATTTTTCTTGATGATGCCTTTGACTGGTTCCCTTTTGACTAAGGGTAGGCATCCTAAGCTGTAAATTCCGGGGCGCATCATGGTAGCCCATGTTGCATAATTTTTGTTGTTAAGTCTGTATTGCTTGGTCTTGGTGGTTGATTCCATTTTTCTTTCTATTTTTACTGGTCTAGTTGGTTAATACTGGTACTGATAATGTGTTAAATTAATGAGCTAAAAATGACTATTTATTTACAAAATTGAATTATCACTTTTTCACTTGATTTTGCCATAGTTTCCCCTATATCAAGTGCTGTTTGAAGCAAGGATCTGAGCCTTTCTATATATTCAAACAGCACTTTCTAATTGTTGTAGCAAATCCTAATCCATCTTGATTCTCAAGTGATCTATTTATAATAACCAAGGAGCCTTTCCCCCTTAACACTATGCTTTCCGCAAGTGTCATCAAAACCATAACAAACAACTCACCATGTGTCATATCCTCATTTAAACAAACCCCTTTTTTTGAGTCTATTCTTTGAACCGTTAGTTTGCAATCAATTTATGTTTAACGTGGTGCATTTTCATGTCATCTCCAACAAAATGTTTTTGGTTCCGTTATCTTTTTGCAACAAGTTGATTGCTGCTTCATTTGCAGAGGCCGCATACTCCGTGGTTTCCTAATTTTTTAAAACAATCTTTGCCTGATGCACCGCGTGGCGTCAGCGTAAGAACATTTCTTTTCCCAGTACAACTCAAAGACCTTTGTCACGTAAGGTACATTTTTAGTTGACCAAGTCTGTATTGTAGTAAGTGTCTGATGAGCAAAGCCATTTGATGCCATCAAATTATTATTAACACTACCCAGTGAAATCGCCTTCTCAAGGAATCATTCTTACCTTTCACTTTGCACAGTCTAATGATCAAACCTATACTATGCGGTGAATCCATGGTGCTAACAATACCCAGCAAGGTCCTATTTGCCAATGATACATAATCTCAAACCCACCTTAGTCTTGGGCTCAAGCTCCATTTTATGGGCCAATCCAATCATTTATTCCACAATTTTTTCTTGCTCAGCCTCCACACATGCATTTTTCCCCTTGCAGAAACATCAATGTGGTCGTTAAATATGTAATTGTAAGTTGTGCATATCCAATTCAACCAAATATTCTGTGGCTATCAATATATTTTGTCTTTGTCATTTTATGTACAAACATCATCATTTACTTATTTCCAAAACATGGCCGTTATCTTTCAAAGTTAGTTGTTTTGGCTTTTGATCTACAACATCAATGTCTCTATTAACTCCACTTTTTCAAGTTTTTATGGTGTGGTCCTCTGATCTGTGATTTGCTAAATATTGCCTTTTTCAATTGATTTAAATTTTTTTTCCAGTTGGTTTTTATGCAGAAATAATAATGCCTAGCCTAATTCAAAAAGTTTGCTCTAATCATGAGCACACTTATTTCAAACATTTCTTTTGATCATGAGCACACAAGCACATGCCAACTCTTGAGATAAGAAAGGTATGCACTTCTCAGCTTTTCTCTGTAAAAACACTCTATAAATACTCTTGGTCAATATTGGAAATATGTCAAACCAATCTCATCAAACAGTGATTTGTTGTTGATGTAGCATTGGGTAAGTATTACTTGCAATTCTTGCAATACATTGTTGCATAATAGTGAAATATTTTGTTTGATTGGTGGTTTTGTTTGTAGTCCTTAGTCATTGCTATCATTGCTATAGGTATGGCTGTAGCACCTGCCGCAAAATTGCACAAACTTTATTTAGCCATCAATTGATCCGTGGCCCCACAATTGCTACTTTCTGATTTCTACACAGATATTCAAAAACAAGAATGTCCTCTGCACAAACTGTCAGCCATCCTTTCCACATGTCTGGGCCCTTTGAAATTTTTGAAAAGTTAACTGCTGTATATGTTAATCATTGTGTCATATATTGACTTCTTTCACAAGACACATGACTAAGCTGATCAAATTAATTTTTTATCTTTTACATAGCTGGAAATTATAATTTCAGCAGGTTTGAAGTATGGAATTTTCCAATACAAGAGTGCCATACCTTATGTTAACACTGATTATGTGACCGCCCAAGAAGTTGTAATCAAAGCATCATCTTATGCTTTGGTTAATCAGGGCCATTCACCGGGTCAATCATATATGTTGATGGGGAGGTTATTAGCTGTCAATGATAATGTTACCCAGAATTATGTTAAAATATGTATGCACTTACGCGTGCGCTATGTATGAGTGTAATTCAAATGGGATGCACATGTGGGCCTCTGAGGCCCATTGGAAACACACACGGACCATACGTGCCTGTGTGGATGTCACGGATTTGGGGAAACTGACCTCAAAACGCATGAAACAGGCCTATTGGTACATGGGTCCTAACGGGACCGGTGGGGTATATGGTCAAATACAGCCAGATGGGCTTGTATGGGCATAATTGGGCCCAAGGTTTATTTTGGACATACTTGGCCAAATGGGCTGGCCCCCCAAAGTATGTTAAACTCACTTTTTGGGCTTGGGGCGGCCCATTAGGGGCCGCCGCCTGTGTCCCAGCCCATTTAGGGCTGCCCCCCATGTTGCGGCCCACTCTGGGCCACTGTTTTTGCTTACGGCCCGTTTATGGGGCCCAACGGCTGGCCCAGGGCTGTTGTAGGGGGCAGGGGGACTCAAAATGGAGTCCCCCCACCCCAGTTGTGGCTGTCAAGCGGGTTGGGGCTGCCGCACTGGGTGGTGGCCGCAGAGCTGGGGCCAATGGCCCTGGCTCCTCCCCCTCCCCTTGCTTGCCATTGCAAGGAGGAGGAGGAAGGGCTGGCTGGGTTGAACCAGCCAGCAACCAGTTGCAAGAGGCAACCATTCAGGGTGGGGGGGACCTGATCACCCCCCCACCAAATGTGGTGGCTGGGCCGGTTGCAGCAAGGCAACCAGTGGTGGGGGGGAATTGACCACCCCCCCACTATTGAAGGGGTGCTCTCCCCCCCCCCCCCCCCCTTTACCAAAGGGGAGGAGAAATGGGCTGGAGGGGATTTGACCACCCCCCAGACCACCTATCTTGACAACGCCCTGAGGGTATCAACCTCCAGGGCCCCTGGTAGGGGTATTTTACCACCCCCTCCAGGGTTTGAGTGAAAGAGAGGGGGGCGGAATGTCCGCTGGTTACACCCCCCCCCCCCCCCATGTGTGTCTGAGACAGGACCCAGGTGTGGCCTGGGTCCCACCTGGCCATTTGTATGGCCAGGGGCTGGTTGCATGAGGCAAACAGCCAGCATGTGAGGTAACAGGCTGGTTGTAACAGACAACCAACCAGGGGTTTTAACATCCAAGGGGCTGGTTTGGCCCCATTAAGGTGGAAACACCAGAAATGACCGGAATAGGCTGGTTGTAAGGGTACAGGGACTGATGCCATGCGGGCTGATGTAGCCCAAACCAAGTAACAAGGCCTGTAGAGCCTGTAGAGCTCTTTTGAAGCGGAAAATTTGCCTTTCAGCTTGTTGTAACATGGGCTCACAAGCGGCCAATCTTTTGTACTTAAGGAGCTCTTTTCCCTGCTGTTTTCCATCATCCATTCATCATCCAATCAAATTCATCACCAATATCCTCCAACCTATTTCCCCATTGTGAGAGCCCATTAGCAATTATTGAAACAAGGTTTCCATAATTTCTTTTGCTTTAAATACTGCTCATTTGCCTAAGCTAATTGCTGGCCATAATTATAACACATTATCAGTACCAACATCATTACTTCCAAGCCATCTAGACCCTTGTACCTCACTCTATAGAACCTCAAAGACCTCATGTTTTCCAAGAAGATTTCCTATATCCCTGATGTTAGCTCCACCAAGATAGTTCTGAACAGTCAGAATTATAATGCTTGGGCTGCACTTATGGATAGTGAGCTGGAAAAAATCTGTTGTGGGGAGATAATGGATGCAGATGACACTTTGATCAGTTCAGAAGTGGATAAAAAGTCTTATCATCTCATCCTTAGGCATCTTGATGAGAATCATGTGACATGGGTTGCCGATACTCCTATGGAAGATGAGAGAAGGAGGAGCAGCATCCTTTGGAAGTTGCTTAAGTAAAAATATGCTAGTGATTCTGTTCACCAGAAGGGTATAGCCTTCAATAAACTGTTCAAGTTACAATATTCAAATTGTAAGCAGTTTGTTGCAGAGGCTAGGTCTAGCATAGCCAATTTGAAGTCATCAGGACTTAACCTGGATCCTGAGTGTTTGCCACTCTTAATCCTTCAGAAGCTACCCAAGGAGTTTGATTCTTTATTCAGAATTATTTCTCAATTGGATCCTCTTCCTGTGGAGGAGGATGTGCTGAAGAGGATTGAAAAGGATGATCTTCAGTTCAAGATGAGGGGGGCTCTGGAACAGCACTTGTTGGAAAGACTAGAAAATCTTGCAAGAAGGCAAAAAAGGATTTGTCCAAGGTCTTATGCTATAATTGTCAGAATAAGGGGCATTATTCCAAGGATTGCAAGGAGGCCAAGAAGACAAAGAAGCCCAAAGAGAATGACAAGGAGGTCAATCTCACTACTGAAAACATTGCAATGGTGGCTTTTGATGGTCCAATGGAAATGGTTGTTGGGGAAGAAGGTCCCAACAAGAAGGCCAAAATTGATGAGGATCAAGAAATGGACTTGATTGATTATGAAGTGATTAATCTTAACCTCAAAGATGAGAACTTATCAGTGACTGGTAAAGCTTCTTTCCTATTAGGAGGATTGAAGAAGGATGTTCTTGTTTTGATTGATTCTGGTTGTACAGATTACATGTTCTTTGAACCAAATTTATTTTCAAATCTTAGTTATTATGATGGAGTTGTAAATATTGGTTAGAAAGGCAGAACAATTCAGATTAAGGAAATTTGAAAAGTTATTCTTGCAAATCACTTGGGTTTCAAAATTTCTTTTGAGAAAGTGTTATATGTACCACAGTTGCCTTATAACCTTGTGTCATTGGGAGTGTTGTGGAAAAAAGGTTTCCAGATTTGTTATCTTAAAGAAGATAGGTTTTTTATTGATATGGATGGGAGAAGTGTTCTTAGTGGACAGGTTTGGAACAAGCTTTTGTGTGCAAGCTTGTTCAAAATCTCAGCTCTGAGCACTTTTGCTCACAATAGAAGTGGCCATAAGGTAAAGGACAGCAACTGTGAGAGTTTTATGTTAGGGGCTAAGACTAGAAATGTATCCTCAGAGAGTAGAGATTGCACTGATGTTCCTAGAGAGGAATTTTCATTGATTTGGCAGGGCCATTCACACTGGAGTCCCTTGGTGGGTCAAGATACTTCAGCAATTTAGTTGATACTGCAACTAATTATGTTTGGGTTAAACCAATTTGATCTAAGGATCAGACCACAGAGGAGGTTTCTGTAATCTTCAAAGTCTGGAAACAGAATGGTCTAATGAAGGAGATCAAGAGGGTTATTACAAATGGAGGTGGTGAATTTGTGAGTCAAGAGTTTGAGAGGTTATTGAAAGATTATGGTATCATTCATATAGTCACTACTGCAAGTACTCCACAGAATAATGGAATAGTTGAGAGAATGAATAGGACTTTACTGGACAATGTCAGAACTATTATGTCTCAATCTGGTCTACCAAAGTTCTTATGCGCTGAGTTGATGTGTACAGTCTGTCTGTTTCACAACATTTTAAGTGTTAATGGGAAGAGTCCTCATTATCAGTTTTGGAAGTTGTACCCCAAAACATCACACCTAAGAACAATTGGTTGCTTGGTGTATTATAGTGTCCACCATAATGAGACGGTTGGAAAATTAGACCCTAGAGCCAGAACAGGGGCACTTGTAGGCTATGATTTAATCAGTAAATTGTATAGGATCTATTGTCCAGGGACAAGAAAGGTTATCCGTAGTAGGGATTTAAAATTTGATGAAAGTACCTTTCCACTCAAAAGGAGTGAAGATGTTGTTGTGAATAAGTCACAGAAAGAAATAGAATTAGCACCCATTTCACCAGCAAAGGCTGCAGGATATGTGGTTCCATAAGATGAAGAGTTGGCAGACGTGCCACCAGAGGGTTTAGTGCCCGCTTCAGGGGAATCTGTTAATATGGAACCTGATGAACCTCCACCTCCAGTTAGAAGGAGTGGAAGGTTTGGAATGCCAGTTGATAGGTATGGGGAATGGAAGTCCCATTATTATGCCACAGGATATGAGGAAGATACATTTCAGGAACAGTGTATGCTCAACAAAGTCCTGGAGTTGAGTTCAGAAATGGGTAACAGGGTTAACCCAAACAGCTTTAGCCAAGCTATGGATTCTGATGAGAGAGCCAACTGGAAGAGTGCTATTTTTGAGGAATTTGATTCTTTGGAGAATAATAGTGTCCTTGAAGTGTTCAAGCGGGATTCTGTTCCAAAAGGAAAGACCATTGTGGGGTCTAGGTTGGTGTTAAACAAGAAGTTTGACACAAATGGAGTTTTGAAGAGGTTCAAAGCTAGATGCCTTGCAAAGGGCTTCAAGTAGAGAGAGGTTATTGATTACCAAGAAACTTTCTCACCAACTGGAAGGCTGTCCACCTTCAGGTACATCATTGCTCTGGCAGTGGATTTGGGTGAAGAAATCAGACAAGCTGATTTTGTAAAAGCATACTTGAATGCAAAACTTGGAGAGGAGGAGACTGTTTATATGTCAATCCCTGATGGTTTTTGTGAATGGTTAGTAGAGACTAAACCAGAAAACATGAAGAAAATCTGTGTTGGAAGTTTTCTTTCAGCAGATAAAGGGGAATATTTCCTCAAGCTGTGTAGATCCCTGTATGGATTGAAGCAAGCAGCTAGGTTGTGGTATAATACCATGAGTGAGAAACTGATACAGATTGGTTTCAAGACGTCTGAGGCCGACCCTTGTCTCTTTTTGAGAAAGGATGCAATTTTTTTTGTATGGGTTGATGAAATTATCATCATTGGAAATGGTAAAGAGAGAGTCATGGATACACTCAAAAAGGAATTCAAGATAAAATATCTTGGTCTGGCGCAACAGGTGCTAGGAATGAAAGTCAGTAAGAGCAAGAATGGTATTAAGTTAGACCAGATCCACTATGTGGAAGCTCTCCTTAAGAAATATGGCTTAGAAGATGCAAAGAAGTTTGGTAATCCCATGCAGTCAAAGATTTTTTTAGAGAAGTCTAAAAATGAGGAGTATCTGGAGTTTGTTCAATCTGGGAACAACCACAGGTCAGCTATTGGATCGCTTAATTATTTGGGGCAGTGTACAAGGCCCAATATTGCCTTTGCAATTGGTGTCTTGTTGCAACACTTAGAGAAGCCAAGCATGAGGAATTGATCAGAATTTAAGAGAGTTATGAGGTATCTTAAAGGAACACACAGTCTGGGACTGTTGTTTACAAAGTCAGCAAACTTTGATTTGGTTGTTTATTCTGATGCAATTTGGGCAGATCGTAACACTAGGGAATCAACAAGTGTTTTTTTGTTCTTCTTAGGTAAGAATCTGGTGTCATGGATGTCTAAGAAGGTATCAGCAATAAGTCTTTCATCAACAGAGGCTGAGTATAGAGATTACTTAGCAGCTTCACAGGAGGAAAAATGGTTGAGGAAAGTCTTAGAGGATACACATAAGCCACAAGGGTTTGCGTTGTTGTATTCTGATAACCAGGGTTCCATTGCGTTGGCACAAAACCAAGTGTTCTATTCAAGAACAAAACATATCAATGTTCACTATAACTATATTTGAGATGCGGTTAACTGCAAGGAGATTGTGTTGAGGTACATGCCTACTGGAGCAATGATTGCAGATATTTTGACCAAGGCTTTAGATAGGAACAAGCATCAAGGCTTTGTGACTAATATGCAAATGTCACCCCTTTTGGATTAAGGGGGTGTGTTAAAATACGTATGCACTTATGCGTGTGCTACGTATGAGTGTAATCCAAATGGGATGCACATGTGGGCCTCTGCAGCCCATTGGAAACACACACGGACCATACGTGCCTGTGTGGATGTCATGGATTTGGGGAAACTGTCCTCAAAAGGCGTGAAACAGGCCTATTGGTACATCAGCCCTAACAGGCCTGGTGGGGTATATGGTCAAATACAGCCAGATGGGCTTGTATGGGCATAATTGGGCTCAAGGTTTATTTTGGACATACTTGGCCAGATGGGCTGGCCCGCCAAAGTATGTTAAACTCACTTTTTGGGCTTGGGGCGGCGCATTAGGGGCTTCCGCCTGTTTTGCAGCCCATTTGGGGCTGCTGCCCATGTTGCGGCCAACTTGGGGCTGCTTTTTTTGCTTACGGCCCGTTTATGGGGCCCAACGGCCCGCCTGGGGCCGTTGTAGGGGGCAGGGGGACTCAAAATGGAGTCCCCCCACCCCAGTCGCGGCTGTCAAGCCGGTTGGGGCTGCCGCGCTGGGTGGCGGCTGCGGAGCTGGGGCCAATGGCCCTGGCTCCTCCCCCTCCCCTTGCTTGCCATTGCAAGGAGGAGGAGGAAGGGCTGGCTGGGTTGAACCAGCCAGCAACCAGTTGCAAGAGGCAACTGTTCAGGGTGGGGGGGACCTGATCACCCCCCCACCAAATGTGGTGGCTGGGCTGGTTGCAGCAAGGCAACCAGCGGTGGGGGGGAATTGACCACCCCCCCACTATTGAAGGGGCGCTCTTCCCCCCCCTTTACCAAGGGGGAGGAGCAATGGGCTGGAGGGGATTTTCCCACCCCCCATCCCACCTATCTGGACAACGCCCTGGGGGTATTGACCTCCAGGGCCCCTGGTAGGGGGATTTGACCGCCCCCTCCAGGGATTTGAGTGAAAGAGGGGGGGGCGGCATGTCTGCGGGTTACACCCCCCCCCATGTGTGTCTGAGACCGGACCCAGGTGTGTCCTGGGTCCCACCTGGCCATTTTTATGGCCAGGGGCTGGTTGCATGAGGCAACCAGCCAGCATGTGAGGTAACAGGCCAGTTGTAACAGACAACCGGCCAGGGGTTTGAACAGCTAAGGGGCTGTTTCAGCCCCATTAAGGTGGAAACACCAGAAATGACTAGAATAGGCTGGTTGTAAGGGTACAGGGACTGATGCCATGCGGTCTGATGTAGCCCAAACCAAGTAACAAGGCCTGTAGAGCCTGTAGAGCTCTTTTGAAGCGGAAAATTTGCCCTTTTGCTTTTTGTAACATGGGCTCACAAGCGGCGAATCTTTTGTACTTAAGGAGCTCTTCTCCCTGCTGTTTTCCATCATCCAATCAAATTCATCACCAATATCCTCCAACGTATTGCCCCATTGTGAGATCCCATGAGCAATTATTGAAACAAGGTTTCCAGCATTTCTTTTGATTTAAATACTAATCATTTGCCAAGGTTAATTGCTGTCCATAATAACAAATTATATCTTTAACTCCAGTTCAATTCTATCAATTGGAACTACCCCCAAAACACCAAGCACCCATGCTAATCTTACGTCTTGCTATGGTCTTGGTGTGGTCAAAAGTGTCAAAGAGATTGATTGTGAAACTAACAGCGGTAATCCTTACAAGGATCTTTCCGTATTCCTCATGCATTCCATCTGGGATAGTAATTTAAATGCATGCTTCTTTCCTCTTCATTGCTCAAATTGCTTACATGTTTTCAACCTGTAGGCAAGAAGTGTAGTCAAGTTTGACGTTACTTACAAAGTTGCTGGTAGGGGACATCTTTCCAAGATGCTATCACTTTTTCAAGTTGCTCAAGAAATGATGTTATCTGGAGTAATTGGAAGTTTCAATCTTGATGACTTCATCTGGATTGTCAATTTAAGGTTCAGTTTGTCTCTTTGATAACTAAACTTGCTCATTCCATTTTCTCTAGGTGCATTCTGTCAGTGTAACATCCGGTTCCCTACCAAAGACCCCTGGACTGATCAATTCACTCAGAAGTGAAGGGTCTGGCAGGAAGAGGTAAGAATCCTTACTATTTTTAGTTTTGTGTTACTAATCATACTTTATCCCAGGGTCCTTCTTGCGGCAAAAAAACCTTGAGGAACTCCACAAACCACAAGGGTGGCTAACTTTCCTGTAACTCTGAGTCAATTTGGGTCTCCCATTCATCCAATTAGCTCTTTGCAAGGGCATCAAAAAGATATGTCTATGAACATAGATGACCATGGTGTTAATCCGGATACTCCCAGGCATACAATCAAGGAGGGAAAATTTTTTGAAAATACCTTTCCTAAAAAGAGGACTACTAAGGACATTTTGTGTGATGCTGGGAAGGGCATGAGACAACTGTAATCATGCACTCCTACTTCTTCTTAGCCAACTCAATTTCTTTGTCGTTTTTATCATGTGATTCCTGTGATTTAATAGGCATCATCATGCCATTCACATATACGTCTATATATATCAATCAAGTGCCTTGTTTTTGCAAGTTGCAAAATATTGCAACAACTTGCTATTTTAATATGAGGCCATCAGTATCAGTCTGTGTTCCAACGGATAACACGGAGACCTCTCTTGTTGCTAAATACCCCCACAATTTCCCTCATTAGTTGGGTTTGTGCAATGATAAATGTATATCTTGTCAAGCTTTTGATTGGCTTCAAGAGCCTAGCGTTGATCATTTGGAACAGACACAAGCATTATACACTATTGGTTTTCAGAAAGGCTATGCTTGTCCTCCCCTTGTCAATAATCAAAGGCAGTACCCGGCTGAGTTCAGATCACTTTTTGAAGGAACATCACCTGGTGCCTTTCAATAAAAAAATTGACTTGCAGTTAGGTAATCATATTTTTTTTATAATTTGAAATTTATATTTACTTTAGAACTTTTTTATAATTTGAAATTCTTTTTTACTTTAGAATCAAAGCATTTCCAACAAAATATCTGCCATTACAACAATGCTCTCTCATTTACATCTTTAGGTGCAAAAATAGATCAATCTGTTCAAGGACAAAGGGGAATCCATACGTTTTGTGTATCAGGAGAAGTCATGCATGACATTGGATTTCTATGGCCTAATCCTGGCCAAGATCCTAACTTTGCTCAAATCTTTTTTTTGCAATCAAATGATTTAGTTGAGTTCCAAGGACAAATCCACGCCTTTTGCAAAGAGTTAGATTCAAATACACTCTTTTTCCTTCAAAACTTTTTGAACTCTCATAATACTTATGTGCAAGCTTATCAAAAAGCAAAGGACTTCATTGATAAAACTGGAAATTGCACCATGTTCTTGCATTCAGTTTCAATTGGGACTTGTAATCCCAAAGCTTATATGAACCCCAATGCAATGAAATTGTGTATGTTATTGATGATCACAATGGCCAAATCAATCCTTGCAATATTGTTTTGCATAAAGTTGGTGGAGGGTTCAAAAAAATAACCAAGACTCACTCTGCATATTTTCCCTTATGGTACCCTATTATATTTCCTTGGGGTGAACAAGTTTGGGTTGCAAATTTTCAAGCATCTAATGGAAGGCATCAGTCTCTCTCTTTTTACTAATCTGAGTAAACCAAGCTAACCAATCTTGATCCAGGAACAAATGTTTCACCCTTAGAATGGTATTATTACTACCTTTTTGATTTCCAAGACATTTTTTCACCAATTTTGAATGCACGTAATCTGTTCCAGGAGGTGATTGTGGACATGTACATTTGTGTTGAAAGAGATTGCCTTGATTTCATTAGTCATAATCAAGAATCTTTACAAGCCAAAGTTTATGCTGGCATTTGTGAATTGTTACATCAAGAATCTAAAGCTTTTGGGTGTAAATTTGTATTACCATCATCATTTTCTTGTGGTCCCCAAGCAATGTTGCAACTCTACCAAGATGCAATGGCACTAATGAGGTTTCATGGTAAACCTTCCTTATTCATAACTATGACCACAAACACCATATAGCCCTAAATATTATGTGAACTGAAAGGATCCCAAAAAGCTACCAATTTACCATTTAGTTGCAGGCATTTTCAATCTAAAGCTTAAGCAATTGATCAAAGATATGGTTGAATTCAAACACCTTGGAGAAGTTGTTTCTTATGTTTGCACTATTGAATTTCAAAAGAGGGGGCTCCCTTATTCACATTTGATGTTTACACTTTCCCAGAGGGATATTCCACGTAACGTTGAATTGGTTGACAATTTGATCACTTCAATCATTCCAAATCAAGACCTAGAGCCACAATTACATCAAATTGTCAAATCTTGCATGATCCATGGTCCCTTTTCTTCTCAGCTTACTTGTTGGAAAGACAGCAAATTCAAACTTGGCTTTCCCAAAACTTATTGCCACAAAACCTTTTTTGTTGAAGACATTTACCCCTCCTACCAACAACCAGACAATGGGAAAGTAGTGGTAAAATCTTCAAAGAAATTCACTAATGGAGCTGTTGTTCCTTATAATAAGTATTTTTCTTTATGCTTTGAATTCCATATCAATGTTGAGATTCCATTTGGAATATCTGCATTGAAATATCTCTATAAATATATTTGTAAAGGCTCAGACCGCTCTCTCTTGAATCTATGTGAAGGAAACAAAATCAAAGCTTATGTTGATGGTCAATACATAGGGCCATGCAAAGGTAAATCTTTTTGTTGCAATTTTGCTTCAGAATGCTAATATTTTCAATCAGCCGCTTGGAGGCTTTTTCAGTTTGATATGTCTGGTCATAGCCCTTCTGTTCAATGCCTTGCATTACATCTCCCGGATCAACAGCTTTTGTATTATTGTGACTTATCACAGGTGCAAGAACAAGTTCAAAACAGGACTTTTTGTTGTATGAAGTTGCAGGATTACTTTTTAATAAACTCACTGGATGCAGTTGGTTATGGACACAATTCCCAAAACTTACTCTATCAAGATATCCCTACTTATTTTTGGTGGGATCAAAAAAAAGGTTGGCAAGGTTGTCAAACGTTGAACAAAGCTGTTGGTTGAATTTACTTTGCATCTCCTGTTGATGGAGAACAATATTTTCTCTGTTTATTGTTGTTGCATGTCTGCGGAGCCACTTCTTTTCAAAATTTGAGAACAATACATGGTGTTGAATATGGCACATTCTGAAAAGCTTGCAGTGCAGCAGTCCTCTTAATGTCCAATGTTCATTATGAAGATACCTTTCACAAATCTAAGATTTGGATGACTGGTCATTCCTTACAATTCATGTTTGCCGTCATCCTGGCATTGAGTCCCCCATCTTCTCATCAGACCCTATACAATACATTTTTGGATGATTTGTCAGACAATTGTCTTTATAAGATAATCAATGTATTTCCTAATGTCAACCCAACAGAAGAAAACATTAAAATTTCCTCCTGTTATTATTTATCACAAGAAATAAACTCAAATAACAAGACATTTGAAGATGTTGGATTAGTACCTATCAGAACTGATCTATGGGAACAGTTTTCTTCAAGTTCAATCAATTAAAATAGTCTTGTCTTGCAACATTCAGAGCAATTCTCTATTGTGGAGCCTATGATCAATCATGATCAAGCAGTCATTCTGAATCATGTCTGAATGTCTATGTCATCATCTAGCCAATTCCTGATTTTTATCAATGGGCCTGGTGGTACTGGAAAGACTTTTCTCTTAAATGGAATCATTTTCTACCTTTGTAATACAAGGAAGAAGACTGTTGTGGTTGCCTCCACTGGTGTTGCAGCCCTATTACTAGACGGGGGTGAGACTGCTAATTCTGGCCTAGGTATCCCACTGGACATTTATGATTCTACTAATGTTTTTTGGACTTGTTTTTCAAAGAAGGGTTGAATTCTTCTTGGAACAGAAGTCATCATTTTGGATGCAATATTGGTCCAAAACTGCTATTCTGTAGAATCCGTTGATTGTGGCCTTCAAAATTTGATTGATAATAACTTACCTTTTGGTGGTGTTTCAGTCATCTTTGCTGTTGATTTCAGAAAGACCCTCCCAATAGTTAAAAGAGGAAAAATTTATGATCAATCTTGAATTTGTATGAAGAGGTCTGCTTTGTGGGGTCAAGTTTCCTTTATCTATAAACATGCAACTGGGTTCTGGTGATTTGGCCAATCCACTGTTGCTAGAACAAAGTTGTTGGTTGTTGAATATTGGTGAAGGCAAAGTGCAACACACCAACATTTCTCAGGTCAACCTGTTGCATTTTCATGTTATTACTTCAGTTGATGAACAGGCCTTGTTCAGAGATCTTGCTTCTAACATCTATCATAATCTTCAACAAACTATTTCTCCAATGACGCTTTTGGAAAAGCAAGAGTATTTTACCTCCTGGTGTCTCCTTACTCCTCTTAATGTCAATGTCAAGGCAATTAACAAATATTTATTACAAATTTTTCCTGGAGATATTCATCAATCAGTCAGTCTTAATCACAATTCCAATCAAGACCAAGGGACATTACCCAAGGAAGTTCTTAATTCTCTGTCCATCCCAAATTTTCCCAAGCACCTCATCAAATTAAAAATTGGATGTCCTATCATTCTCCTTGGGAATTTGAATGTCAGAGCGGGTCTGTGTAATGGTACACAACTGGTAATAACTGGTATTCAGCCACATGCCCTGAATTGTGTCATTTTAACCATTTCAAAGACAGGAACTAAAGTTGTGATACCCAAAATTAGATTGCTTTACAATGGCAAAGAATGAATTTTGGCTCAATTTCATTGTTATCAGTTTCCTATTGCTCTTGATTTCTCAATGACAATCAACAAGGCCCAAGGACAATCATTAGAAATTTTTGGTGTTTTCTTACCCAAGTCAGTATTTGCTCATGGTCAGTTTTATGTTGCTCTCTCACGTGTTACAAATTTTGAGAACTTAAAAGTGGCACTATTAAATCTACAAAATATTCATCAAACATTGAATATAGTGAACAAGGGTCTCTTGCTAGATTAATTTTTAATTGATATTACTTATGTGATTGTTTTTTTCATTGACTATTGATGCAATTCAAACTTTACATGATTAATGCATGGTATTTTTTGTTGTTATAAGCAATGGTCAATGTTCCAACAATATTTGTCCATTATTGGTTTATGCATTGGTGGCGGCGCAGCTGTCAATCCCCTAGTATTGTTTTGATTTGTGTGTCTGTTGAGCAAGGTTACCAGAAACGGAATGCTAAGAAAATTTATATACAAAATGATAATGATAATAATAATGAAGTGAGATACAACCAGCCAGGAGAATAGGTTTATTTATACTTGTGCCCGCCAGACATGGGTGTGCACAAGTCCAGTGGGTCCTCCTTGTCTATCAAAGCACAAGGAAAGCTGGCTTTCTCTGTGCAATTGACTTTCCTTAGTTTTTACTTTCCAAGAGTGACTCAGTGTTGCTTACCTCTTTCTCCCTCAGCCCACTTGGCTTTTCTCTTTGCATTATTTATGCTATAGATTGCTTTTAGCCATCTTGCTAAAAGCACAGCATTCCTGTTGAAAAGCAGGGCTTGGTCCTTGCTTGTGATAGCGTGTTGCTGTATGCGCGCTTTCTCTTGTTGCTTTCTTCTTTGGCTCTGCGCTGCACAAAGATGCTTGGCTTGCTCCTTGGCTTGAATGTCTGGTAGTTGGGGGTTGTTGATGTCCACTTGATGTGATCTAAGTTCTAGCTTGATTTGTGACATTTCATCTGTGACATCTGAGGCAGTTGGTCAAGCTGGGAGCAAACACAAGTTGGCCAATGCTACTTGCTCAACAAATACATGAGATCAAGGTTTCCAATTGTGTATTGATACAAATAATTTTGCTAGATTTTCTGCTATTTAGCCTCAAACATGGGTAGAGTCTTGTTTTGAATTAAACTGGATTTGGAATAGGAGCTATACCCATAAGTTATATATTTGATTTTAAGGATGATGCAGAGGAATCTTATTGGCTGTTAATTGTGTGAAAAACTCAGCATAACCATTATAAATGGGAAGTAAATACTCTCTGATAAATTCTGAATCTTCAAGTTTTTATCATCTTCAAGGATTGAATTTAAAGTATTGGACCAATGAAAAAGAATGAAGGAGCTCAAAATAAAACTTGATGGATAAGAAATATCTCCTAAATCAGTTGAAGACAAAAATTGTGAGGAAAGCTCAGGATATTGCAATAATCCTGGCAGAAAATCCTTGTCTGACTCAAGGAAAGTGTTTGGTGAGCTGTTTAATTTGTGTCTGACAGAATGATTAGCATGCTTTTGATTTTAGTTAAAGGCATAAGTGGAACAAAACTAATAGTGGATGGTCCTGGATCAAAAGATTTAAAAACCAGTCTTCAATTTATGAATATGGATCAATCTTATTTGAAGCCTATGTACTTTGATCTCAAGCTGTGATTCAATGAAGGTAAGCAATTTCATATGAATAATAATTTCTCAACCTAGTTCATAGTATAAGTTCAAACTTAAAGTTTAATTAGGCCATCTTTTCAACTGTTTATAAAATCTAGAGTAAAGATGTTTTTCTCAGGATTTATACAGGTATTGAAAGTTGAAAAAAAAATAAAATCTCTCTCTCTCCCTTTTATTTTGTTTTTCTTTTCTTTTTCTTTTCTTTTTCTTTTCTTTTTCTTTTCTTTTTCTTTTCTTTTTCTTTTCTTTTTCTTTTCTTTTTCTTTTCTTTTTCTTTTCTTTTTCTTTTCTTTTCCTTTTCTTTTTCTTTTCCTTTTCCTTTTCTTTTCCTTTTCTTTTCCTTTTCTCTTTCTTTTCTCTTTCTTTTCTTTTTCTTTTTCTTTTTCTTTTCTTTTTCTTTTCTCTTTCTTTTCTCTTTCTTTTCTCTTTCTTTTCTTTTTCTTTATTTTATTTTCTTTTTCTTTTCATTTCTCCTTTTCTTTTTTTTTCTATGTCAAGTGAATCTGATAATCTGTGTGCAAGGGATAGACAGTCTTTCTGACCTCACTGGATTGATGATGAGCTTTTGTTCCCTTGGTCTTATTGGCACATTGTTCTCTGACTTGATTGTTTGACTTGGATCTTCATGCATACACACATCAGTCAATCATATAGGTGGAATCCAAGGGACACAAGAGATACACCAGAGAAACATATGGGAGACACCAAAGGACCATCAAGTAGATATCAGGGAGTTATCAAGAAGAAAAATTCAGGGAGAAACTGTGAAGAAGTAAGCAAGACATCAAAGAAAACATGAGTAAACATAAGGGAAAAAGTAGGGTGAGATTAATTGAAATCCAAAGGGAAACAAAAGTCAATCCTCATGGAAATCAAGACAAACTTTCTTCAAAGCTAGTTAGGAGGCCAAGGGGAATTCCCCTTGGAAACTAAGTTTTTCTTGGTTGGAAACTCAGTCGAAATCAAAGTGGATAAGCAATGCTGATGAGGAGAAGTGATGTCACTGATCACTGTTGAGATATCCCAGATTTCTCCGGGTGTAGGTGGGCTGACCTGGATCTGCAAGCCCCGGTTGCGCACGGGGGGTGAAGAAAACTTTTATCACCTCAAGCTGCCAGTTCAGCGGCTGTCGAAGGCAGTCTGTGCAGACAACCATCGAATCGATCTTTCCACTTCGAATTTATCAGAGAAACAACAAACGGTTGATTTCTAAGCAGTTGGTTGCCCGACCATGTCTCAATGCGATGATCGACCCCAACGCCAAGGTGGCAAAAAGGTCACCAATAGCAGTCGAGCCAAGTACCTCAAAGTGCGTATTCAGTCGATCGATCATGCTTGACTTAGATTTTGATTAAGTATTATCATGACTTGTGATCTGATCATCCTTGTGAATAATCATCAGCAACGGGCACTTTCTAACTCGCTTATCAATGGCCCCGGAATATTTTTTACTTGTCCACGTGGTAAAGAAGGTGCCTCTAGTTATGAATTCAGGGATCTACTCGAGCGGGTGGGTAGTATGTGGGCCGTGATGTTTCTGTGATGGTTTGATTTGAACGATTTAGAGCTATACCTGATACTTTTGTTTATTTTATTTTATTTTATTTTATCTTTGTTTGTTTGCTGTCTTTCCGCACTCTAAATTTTCACCGTCTAAAAAAAAAAAAAAGGTTGCTGAGGAACTTCAGCCAGTGACAGTAGAAGATCCAAAAGAAAACACCGATGACTGTGAGAAAGAAGAGACCATGCAACCGGACTTCGAAGATATTGAAACCCAAATTCAAAGAGAATTGGAAGAACTCAAAGGTGGCCCAAATAAGCAAACATCCCGAGATTCAAATCAGACCAAGCGTCATGAAAAATTCGAAAGCAAAAAAATGGATTGTGAATGTTGTGAGTACTCAAGTTAACATTGATGATAGGCACTTCTTTAGTTTTGATAGAAGAAAGCTCATTCATCATTTCTCAAGTGGGATTTATCAGTTTCCCTCGAGCTTACGATCCGGTAGAATTCGCAACCCACATCGTCAATGGAATACAGCAGGGTAGAGCAGGTTATGGACTAAGGTGTGAAAACTTGATCTTTCTGACAATAACCAAATGGATATTGATAAGAGCGGTTGGGCTGACCAGGCTCATGATGCATGGCTTTTAATCTTCCTTTAGGTTCATTCTACGTATCACCCCTATCTCTATGACGTGTTCAGCCAACAGTCCGCCCGAATTCGAGAAACTCGTTTCCCAAGTATTGATGCCACATTTCGGAATCAAGAGCTGTCCCACCGTGAGTGAAACAAAGGATCGAACGGTGGCAATGCTTCCTCCCCCTCGTGAAGGATTGAAGGTAAATTATATTACTCTGTTGGGTTGTCCACCGGCTGATGTCTGCTGTGCTCATTTTTAGTTCAGAATCGAACCAATCGTAAGATGTCATGATAAACCATTAAATCGAGCAGAAGTGATTCGGATCACTGGGGATGTAGTCAACAGATTTAACGCCGATGAATACATTTCAGTGCCCGATGAACATTCCATTGGACTTGATGTAGCTACCCTCAGGCATCGGGTTAATATTGATGATGCCCAGTAAGCCTAAGCTACTCAGCCCACCCCCCAGCAAAGAACCAAACTAACCCGACTTGACGTTGCACAGGATAGTAATCCTCGTCGCCGTCTATCGGTATGTTGCAGGAGTGAGTGTGGTTCGGGGCTACGATGGAAAGGGCAAACGGTTCAACCTGAGGGCACTGGCTGAAACCCAGGAAAAAGAGATTACATTGGAATGACATGGCCAACGAGCAGTGATATCGCCCAGTTTCCGAGTCTTAGATGACCGGTGTTACACCTAAAACTAGCCTCGGATACAAAAAGCCCCGATAGCCCCGGCACAGGCAGACCAGCGGGTCTTCAGGAAGTCCTGTTTCGCGTTTGCGTGAGCACAAAGCGATGAAGAGCCTACTTTTCAGAGTTGTTTGGGATTGAAAAGAGACTGGGATTTGGGATCAAATCAAAAGTAAATGACGAAGGGAAATACATGAGACTAATACAGGCTTCTGGACATAAGAATTTATTAAAGATCACAAGATTGCTGGATAAGAAAAAACAGAGCGACGATAATCTATGCCCCGAAGCCATAGAGGGTGCGACCTTGCCGTTTCAGGGCGTAGACTACATCGAGAGAAGTGACGGTTTTTCGCTTGGCATGTTCGGTATATGTAACCGAATCCCGGATGACATTTTCCAGGAAGATCTGTACGGTGAACAGGGAGCAACGGGATAAGCATCTTGAAAAGGATCACCCCAAGGGGTACTCGTTGCAGGGATGTAGCGAGCACTAGAAGTTCAGAAAACTGCCTGACCTTGAGCACCCCACGAGTTTCTTCGTAAATCAGACCTGAAATTCTTTTGACCCCACCTCGTCGAGCCAATCGGCGGATGGCAGGTTTAGTGATACCCTGGATGTTGTCTCGCAAAATTTTACGGTGACCTGTGTAGGGATGTACGTGAGCAGAGGAAGGAATGGACGAAAGGTGAGCTCCACAAGCCGCGCAGGGTTAGAGTGGTGGGTAGGGTAGGTCGCTGACGCTTGGCTCCGCCTTTGCCGAGACCTTTGCCACCGCTCTTTCCGCGTCCAGACATCTTGAAGTGTGGTTGGGGGGGGGGGGGGGGGTTGAGTTGGTTTGCGATGGGCCGGGTGACTAGGTCGAGTACGAAGGTGCGATAGGGCGGTTGAGAGCTTGAATGCTGGTGTTGGAGGCTGATGGGGGGATTTGGGGTGTCTGATGAGGCTTATTTATAAGCTCCTTTGAGTGTAAGGAACGCTGCACCTGATGTTGCCCAAGACACACACGAGCAACACTCGGTCGGGGTGATGTGGACTTGAGCTCGAGACTGCACGCGTTAACGCCGCCAGCTGGATGAATGGTGGCATCCTATTGGTCAGGTCGGAGTCCATTCCGGCGGCTGGCTCCGAGTCAAGCTAGGACTCACGCGGTCGACCACCCGGCGTTGCGGCACAGCGACCACCGTCCGTGTACATATGTGGATAAAGGATTTTTCAGTAAATCAATATTGATCAAAGGAACCCGGATGCAAGGCGCCGATGCAAGCAACGCGAGCCTGAAATAGGCGCGCTGCACTATTCACGAGTTCGACCGTCGGTTCGTCGCCGGATTGCAAACGCTGGATCTGGATCTACACACGTCCAGTCCATCTTGGTTGGCCCTGTCCGCTTGCAAAGTTTCGCAAGAGCCCACGTGGATTGATGGTAGATAGTGATCTCCTGAAGGAGACTGAAACAAGCACCATGCAAGGTGCCACGGCTAGTTGTGATACGTAAGGCCAGAGTGCATTGGGAGGATTGCCCTCGCCGGTGATGTCCGAAGTGAGTAAGACGGTTGAGGAGTCAGTATACAAGCTGAGTCCTATCTCTTGCGAGCAATTTGGTGGACCGTTGAGCAAAGAGTCGTATGATGGACGCACCATCAAGACAGCGTCCTGAGGGTTCAACATCCTAAGTTATGTGCAACGCTATCCGCGATAGGCAATCAAGGACGTTCATACACTGAATCATACTAGCAGCCAGCGACTGGAGTGATGTGATGAACGACCGGTTCTAGAAATAAAAACACAACAAATCTTCCAAGTACGGCCTCATTGCGACATTGAGACTTCCAAAAAAAGACCTCGTGAGCGCTTCTTCTCTTTGAAGCAATCATTCTTTGAAGCAATCATTCAGAACGCTCTGTCTGATGCTTTAAAAATGGCACACCTGTGCAAGCATGGGTTGAAGTGAGAACGTGCGCCATCCAGCCCTCCACACTTTCTGTGTCTCTCTTCCACTCTACTGTATCCCGAGAATCATCCTTTACAAGTCAAGCTTTGCGTCCCGGATCAACGGTTCATAACTGCATCATCCAAGAAAAAAAAAAAATGGGAAAGATCAAGGATGTGTTGAATTCAATCACCAAAGACGAAAAAAATCTCTCTCGTAGTGATTCCAAAGCAACCGTTGCCAGTAAAACTCCCCGTCGAGCTTCCAAAGCCTCTTCTCAGGTAACGGCCGAGTCCGTAGCGACATCCGCATCCACTGCAGGCGGCGATTCGATCGAACCAGACAGTAAGAGACTTAGTACTCCCAACACTACTCCAGTCGAGGTTGTGGATCGTGAGCCGGTGCCTTCTGCTCGTGTTTGATTGCCACCCCATAGACATCTTGATAGTGGATTTTACTGATCGAGTCTCGCTCGTGGAGTTAACTCAGGTCGAGCCTCTTTTGTCGAGCCTCTGAACTCAGCCGTCATCCCAGATACCGAGAGTCAGAAAGTTGCGGCACGTGAGTAAACGAGCGTCTGACCCTTGATCATCAAGTATTTACAGTAAGAGAGAATTATCTAAACGAGAGATGAATTCTATGTGTCTGTATTTTCCGAGGGTAGCAATCACTCATAATGTGATCAAACATGAGGAGATCGAAGAAATCACTAGAAAGAAGGAGCACGATCGGCACTTTCACTATGTTCAACACCACATCCAGGTCAGATTTTTTTGCTCTTCCAGTTCCAATTTTCCTGCCATTTTCCTTGTCCCTCCCAAAGAAAGGATGAAAAAAGCTGAAACTGAGAAGGCTCACATCCACGATTCATTCTACTATGACCCTTGCAGCCGGTTCATGACAAGGAAGTCCTTGAAGAAGTGCATCACACCCAAGAAGCACCAGTTGTAAGTCAGACCTAGTGCCTTTCAAACCTCCCAAACTCTTCAGCTGACTTGAGTCAATCCAACTTCTAACTTCCAGACTGCGATTCATGAAAACATAACGGCCACTGCCGAAGATGCCGCAGCTTATGAGTCTTTAGGGGCTCAATTCAAAGACGAGGTCATTCACGTCCCCGTCGAGAAAAAGGTCATCGACCACGGTGAGAAAGTCCTCGTTCGAGAGCATCGCCATGTCCATCATGTTGTTCAGCCAGTCATCGAGAAAGAAACCCATGAGCGTCATAGGATACACACCACGATCCCCATCCATCGTAAGCTGCACCTTGGACTATCACGTTTTCACCTTTCTCCCCTTTAGCCGATGAACCACAGCTAAAGAAACGCTCTTGGGTACTTCTGACAAATTTCCCTCTCAGATGTCACTCACGAAGCGCCTATCATTCAACAATCGATCAATCACGAGCCGTTACAGATGGATGAATTCTTGAAGAGAGGTGGCTCGTTAACTTCGGGATTGACCCATACCGAGATCGGCCAAACGATCCTGACCGATAAACGAGCGAGCGGGGTGATCGTCCCAGTGGAGTCATCCGAAGCTCGACGTGATAGTATTACCAAACTTCAAGCTGATGTTTCTAACAAGTTGAACATTTGAAAATCCGTTTCGATGTCCAGTTGGTATTCGTTATTCTTCTTCTCGTCTATCTCTGTACATGCCCATCTAGTGACATCTCTCAAGCAAAAAAAATGCGATCAACTATCTTTCAATGTTGTATATTATAAATTTTGCTCGGATAGAGGACACTCCTACGTGATATTTGATATGAGCTGAATCTTTTTCGTATTCGCATGTATGTACGTATCTACATGTGCTTGGCTTCTTGTTTTCAAACTTGGATTCGAACTCCCTCCACACATGGATTTGTTTGTTCCTCTGTAAGATAGCTAGATAGAGATCATTCGATATAAAATCCGACACTGAGCTTATAGGTGAAGTTGAGAGATTATTAGGCTTGAGGAGTTGTTGTTACCCATCGGAGCCAAAGATCCTGAAGATCATACTGGAAGTACGAGTATCCTGGCTATTGGTGACGATCAATCGTCCAAGCCACATCATGGCCAACTTGGGCAGATTGAAAAGGGTTGTTCTATTCTTGCATCTTTTGATTTTTTTTAGCTTTTTTTTTAAAAAAAAAAAAATCAAAAGATAAAAATAAGAAAGGGTAAAGGGGAATTCACTTCACTTAAGAAGGCCATCCATCATCTATAGCCCCTTAGATTCTGGTAAGGATTTGTGTTAGGACAGCCAAGACAAAAATCATCCCAGTCAGTCCCAAGCTAACCATAAGGTTCCAAAATAAAAAAAAATAAAAAAAACCCACCACCCAAGGTGTATAAACTTCTAGAGTGTCTCTCTGTGTGTGTGTGAACGGTTTTGTTCCACTCTTGAGAACCAGACTGCCACCCCCATTTCATGTGGTCCACATGATTGATAAGAGGATTTTAAAAGGTTAGGTTGAGGCTAAGATATCATTTAGGCAGTGGGGAGGGGCACTCTCATTTTGATGATAGAAATTATTATGATTATTTTAAAAGGAATAATATATGGTTTTATCTTACAGGCATGGTTTCTCTGAACAAATTCTGTATGCAGATATTAATAACATGCCTTCAAAAAAAAAAACCATTGCTTCATCTCAAGGATCAAACCTAAGCCTGGGATCATCATCATTATCAACACATCTTTCTTCAACTCTCATGCTTTTTTATTTTGCTTGTAGGATGATAGTCTTTGGGGTGGAGGACCTAGTTTCCTGGAATGATACAACTGCATTTAAAAAAGAAAAAAATTCATTCAAATTTAAATTAAATTTGAGACTTTTGATGTTTTGTGGTCATACTCAAGATAGTCATCTCTCATATATCTCAAACAATATTCTTGGTTTTTTGGACTAGCTTACAATTTTTAGCTAGACCACTCTAAGCTTGTCAGCTTTTTTGAAAAAAAAAAAAACATTTTTTTTCTGTTAAAGATATTGGCTGGTCATCACTTTTGTTTGAAACATTTTGTTGGAACTTTGGAAAGATTGCAATTCCTCTCTCTGCCTAATTTGTTTTTTTTTTAAAAAAAAAAAAAATCAGACAGGTATCATGATTATTCTGTAAATAATAATCAAAATAATCATGAAGTTTGAATTCATGAGATAATTGTTTTTTTATAAAACTATAATTATCACAAGGTATTTCACAGGGGGATCTAAAATTTGTTCTGAAATACAGAAAAAAAAAAGCTTATTCAAAATTTTGAGCAATCCCTCAAAGGCTAAATTGGAGTGAAATTTAATTGATTGGTTCTATTGGAGCATCAATATTCACATAAAAGCCTTATTTCAAAACTGATCTATTTTTACATAATATACTGAAAAAATCTATCCTCAAAATTGACTTTGGAATCTTTTGAATATACAAAAGCCTTCCCAGAATGAGAAGAAAATGTGAATCTGGTCCCCCAGAAAGTTTGAATTTTCAAGACTAATTCAAGTAAGCCTTATGGTTTCCTGGAAGTTGAATTAATTTTCCTGAAATTCCTAGTTTTAAGGTTGGAAATGGTTCTATTGTTTTTGGTCTTTATTGATTTGATTTTGGTTTAAAATTCTTCCAAAATTATAGTCTCTTTTTTGGCTTCCAATTCATTCAATATCAATTCATTTCAATCCTCTCCTTCTCAATCAATGGATTTTTTTGTTGATTATGGTCCTTCCCTTAGGTATTGCATACCATTTAAGCTTTCTCTCTTCATTACCTCTACATATTTCTAAATATTTATATTCCTCTCCTCATGATACCTGTTCATTGGATCAATTATTTTCTCAAGAAGATCATTATCAAGTTGAATCCTTCAAATATTCTCAAATTTTTCCTCTCTATTTTTTTTTTGTAAACTCCCATATTTTTATCTTAATAGATCTATTTGAGAGATTCAATTTCAAATTCTATCTGCATTTTTATTGATTGAAAACAC
This sequence comes from Puccinia polysora, assembly GCA_025617555.3. Classification (NCBI taxonomy): domain Eukaryota; kingdom Fungi; phylum Basidiomycota; class Pucciniomycetes; order Pucciniales; family Pucciniaceae; genus Puccinia; species Puccinia polysora. The sequence continues at coordinate 18,991,203 of CM062621.1, read as the reverse complement.
TTTCCACCAATCTCAAATTTTCAGGGTTACTCTTTGGTGGAATTTTGGATTTTTTTTGAGCTGAGGTTCTTTCTCTTGTGGAATAAAGCTTCTACAAGTTTAAAAATATTTGAAAATTTCAGTAATTTAATTAAGATACATTATTGAAATCCATCAAATAATTTTATTTTGGTATATTTTTAAATATCCTTTAATTTCAGGAATTAGGTTGCAGTATTCCCTAAAAATATTTTGAAAAATAATTGAATCCCCAATTTGAATATTCTAATATTAAATCAGGATAACACATTGGTTTGAAAAACAGGACAGGAGCTTGTTAAAAAAACTAATTTCACTCAACATATGGAAAAAATGAATTCCCATGCACCTGAAGAAATCCTTGGTGCGATTTATGATTCTGAAGGGTTCTTAGTTAGTATGATTATTTGGGAATTAGATTATTCCATAATTTGAGATTCTCTAATTATTTTTTAACTGAAAGAAATATTGGGTGAATTTATTGATATTTTGAGAGCTTTAGAGTACATTGATTTCTGTATTTCCTCATTCTGGTTCACTCACCAATTCATGATAATCTCAATTAATTTTCAAATTTAACAATTTTACTTAACCAAATATGGTTATAGTTTATATTTTTAAACTAAATATCTTTAATATTTGATATTCAAATCTTGATATTTCCAAAGTTCCAAAAATTAATCCCACACTTCCACTGCACTTCATTCATTTATTTAGAACAATAAATAAAAAGAGGAAATGTATAAATACATTTTGAACTAATTGGGTTCATATTCCATATTCAAAAATATAATTGAAAAATCAAATCAAATAAACCACAAATATTTTGAATTTGATAATATTTTCACTCTTAATAGCATATTGGGTTTTGTATTCCAGGTGCAAAGTTGGTGGAAATATTGATTGAAGATGTCTTGAAACTTACTTTTTTCCTCACAAAGGAAGTTGGGGACATTTTTTATTCTTCCTTTATATCACAGCTGAATTCATCCTCCATTTAATTCATAAGGGAAAATCCTCTGAATTTTAGAAATATTTTTTGGATTTAATTTTTAGGCCAATTGATTTTGAGCTGAGCAAAACACAAATAAAAATTTCTTGGATTCCATTGACTATGAAATGAAAATAACTTAGGAAATCTTTTGTTCTTGGTTCCTTTACCAAATGGTAGATTAGTGTGAACAAGTAAAAAGCTTTATTTCATTAAAATTTAATCATTCATAAATTCATTAAGCTTCCTGCCAAAGAAAGAAAAAAAGATGAATAACTCTAGAGCTTAAATTGTACCATCTGCTTAAAAAAAATTGAATTTATAAATTCAGTGGGGAATTATTCAACAGATTTGGAAAAGATCAAAGTGATCATTTGAGAGCTTGGATCCATCTTAAGACTATCCTTTTTGTAGAGATATTAAACATAAATTATACTGATTATTTTTCCTGGTTCATAAATTCAATAATATTTTTTGGAAGGTGATCCTTATAATATCATAGATATGAATTTATGCTTAGGTGATCTGAAAATTGAAGATTGATTCATTGGGGATTAGAATCAAAAAAATATTGGGAAATATTGGAGTTTGAATTCTGAAAAACTTGAATCACTCATTTTGGGGAAAATATCAATTTTTCAGAAAATATTTTTTTATTAAAATAAAAAATGATACAATGGGTTTAAATGACAAAAATAAAATTTTTAAAAAATGAATGGATGGGCCTGAAATGAGCCATTCAATTTTTTGGAATTTTTAACTCTGACACGCCCTATTCAGAGTTTTCTTCAAGTGTTTTTTTTTAAAAAAAAAAAACAACACTTGGATTATTTCTGGCTGTTAGACCCATGAAAATCTCAAACTGGAAATTAATCCTTTTTTGATTCTATCTGGAATGAATGAGTCCCAGGCTTTCCTGCATAGAAAAAAACCAAATAGCACCTAAAATCATAATCATTCCCTTTTTATTAAATTTGATATTCCCAAAGAATACCTCCAATAATTTTCCCACTATTTTAAATCCCATCAATTTATAATAAGAATAAAATATCATCAATGTTTTAGAATAATATCTTTCTTTAAAATATTTTTATCATGGGAATGAAATTTTTGATACTAACTTTTTGTAACTGCAGCTTCTTGGTTTTCAAATTGACCAAATCTTGAAATTTAATTTTCAAGATTATTTATTTTTATCTTCTTTAAATAATCAGAGTGAGTAATGAATGGGTCAGATATAAATATAATTTTTAGATCAAATGGAATAATACTAACTGGGCTCTAGATATTAATTTTGAAAAATTGATCACTTGATTATTTGACCTGATTATTTGAGAAATGAAACAAAACTCCAGAAATTGATGATTGAAATTATATGATTTTGGTAAGTTTTTGAATTTCTGAGAGTAGAGGTTTAGAATGAAATATGTTTTCAATTTTGAATGATTGATTAAATTCTTTATTTTTTGCAATGGTTGAGAAGCTTGCCCATATGTTTCAGTGTCTTTAGAATTTGTTTGAGGTGATTCAGAATGGGGGTTTGAATCATATTTGTTTTCAATTTTTTATAATTGAATAAATTGATCTTTTAATTAATATGGCTGAGGGTTGCAATATTATTTTTTCAAGGAAATTGATAATTGTGCATTTAAAAAGAATAAAAGGATCATGATAGAGGGGTTTATCTTGGGATTTATCTAGATTTTCAGTGATTATTGAATATTTTTAGGGGGTATTTTAATTCCCTGTTGTACTATGCATTTTGAAAAAACTTTCCTGAATTTTCAACATGCATGTCCGGATTGGCTGGCTGCTGAAAAATTAGGAAAGTGCTGGGCAAAAACTGGACATGTGGGGGTAAGAACACATTCACAGGATTACCCATAAAAGGTTACCTGTTTTGGGTTTCCTGTCTGGTTTTTGCTCAAACCGGACAATAGACCAAGCAAGGGATTCAACTCCCTTCACTCACCATTCACATTGAAGCAGAAACTAGTACTTATCCATTCAGATATATTGGTGTGAAGATCAAAGCAAGGATAAAAAGCTTGGAGATAAGTATTGGGATGAGGGGTGACACAAGGATAATCAGCTTGGATCTTTCCAAGCACTTGATCAAGTCTGAGTTTGTAATTGATGATATCCTGCTGGGTTGGAAGTGAGACTGATAAGGCATGAGGGGCACAGATTGGTAAGGATGAACCCAGTGCAGCCAAAAGACCTTCTTGTAACAAGTTCCTCAAAGGCAATAAAAACTCTAAAATAACCTTATTTGGTTATTCTTATTCCAGTTTGAAATCTTCAAAATTTATTCCTTTCAAATCTGCAATGTCAATTTTTTTTAAAAAATCTTTGCAAGCAGATTTGGTGTTGAAAAAATTTTGTCTGCCAAAATTAAAATGCGGACAAATTACTTGAAAACTTAGGACAAGTGAAAGAAAAAAGTGAAAAGTTAATTCTGAATGATTGACCACATTTGATTAAATTCAGGAAAAAAAAAATAAGTACAAAATAGAAATAAAATAGGAGAAAAAAAAAACTTAGGACAGAAATAAAAAAAGAGCAGACAAGATTTACAAAAATTCAAGACAGTTTTTTCAAAATGCATAGTACTTGAATCACTTTTGAAAGGATATTTGTATGCTAATAGATAATTCAAGATATTTTTTTGAGGACATAATTCCACATATTGACAAGAAGAGCTGATAGCTTTTGAGAGGAAAAATTGGAAAAACTTCATTCTCCAATCAAATGAATCATTGGATGAGATATTTAGGAATTTTTCTGGATATAAATATCTATTTCTGTCTCATTTATAATAATAGTCCTTAAATTATTTATTTTAAATCATGGTTGATTTTTTCTTTCTTTTGATTTTTAATTTTTTATAATAATGGTTGCTGTTTGGTGAATTTCATGAGTATTGAGATTTTGAGGATTCAAAAGCTGATTTGGGGCCTCTTCCAATCTAGATAAAATAACCAGTAATTTTTTAGCCTTGAGAAACAGGCTTTAAAAGATTTTTATATTGCACAAACCAAAATTCAAAGTTGTTTTGAGTTTTTAAATCCTTAATGCCTTTCTGAACATTATCAACTATATTTATTCCTGGTTCTAAATTATTGAACCTTGAAAAATGATTTGAGATAATTGAAGGAAGATTCAAAGTGTTTTAAGAATGGAAAGAAAGGGGTTAGGAAAAAAGTTTTGTGTACTTGGTAGCCTCCATGGTTTCCCTGGATTTATAAAATTTATCACCACTGTAGATAAAGGAATTATCAATGCAAATGAAAGCTCTTTATGGGAATTGGGAGTTTAGGCAAATTAAAAATTTCAAAAATTCCTTTGAATTGACTCATTTTTGTTGGTTTCCATTCCACTTTAAAAATTGGTGATAGATCCATTTTTTTAAAATTTCTTCAAACATAGTAATTTGATGTAGTAAAGGCACCAATTCAAGCTGGGAAGAACTCTAAATATTTTAATAAAGTAGACTCCAATCCAAATATAGGTATTAATTACAGGGAAATAAATACAATTAATGAATTAATTTCTTCTTTTTTTCTGTAAATCCAAGGTGTTGAGGGGGTTTAAGCATCCAAAAGGGTGTATCAGAGTTGAAATTTTGAAAAATTTAAATAGCTTATTTCAGGAAAAATATAAATTTTTCAAAAATATTTTTTTATCAAAATCAACAATGAATCAATGGTTTTAACTGAAAAAAAAAATGAAAAAAAATGGATGGGCCACAAATCAGCAATTTGATTTTTTTTAAATCTCAACTCTGATACAACCTAATAATAATAACAATAATTAAAATTGTTAAATTTATACTCAAAGCTTATTGAGCCCTTGGTTTAAAATTATTTTAACATCAGATCTGAATTTGGAGCTGGAAAAGAATTGTATTCAAAGCTGAAGTTAATTATTTTACTTTAATCTTCTTAAAAAATAGGGAAGATGGTTAGATACATTATTTTTAATGGAAATATATAGGATAATAAAGAATTAATCAATTTTAAAAACCAAATGCAGAAAATATTGAACAAAATATTTCAAAAAAGGGTCATTATTGTTATGTTATATAATTTTTATATTTTTTTTGGGATAGAATACCCTTTGAAAATAGCATAAAAATAGATTGTTAGTTTCTTGTTGTGCTAATTATTTCCTTGAAATCAAAATTTTTCTTTTATTAAGAAAAAGTGGAAAACATGTTCAAGGATGTACTCAATCTGAACAAAAACTGTTTTCTTTTTATTTTCAGATCAATTTTTGCAAGGAGAAAAAGGCCTTCAAAATTTTCTTCTAAAGCTCATTCTCAATTGAAATCTTGATTATTTTTCTGAAAAAACTGCCAAAAAAATCAACTGTGATGAGTTTAAATGAAATCAACAAATATTCAATCAAAAAACTTCACCAAGGGATTTGAAATCAAATAAAAACCAAATCATCCAAAGGATTGAGGGAATTCAAAAAGGATTTCCTACATCTTTCTAATTTTTGATTTATTCAAATATAATGGATTGTATTTCTTTCAAATTAAATTCAATTGAAAATGGATATAAAGTTAATTATATAAATTTCTTGGATTATTCAATATCTGAGTTTTTTGAATTGAAGTTCATTTGAATTAAAAAAAAGAAAATTATGTAAAATTATTCTTAATCATTTTAAGACTTGGTTTTATCTTTGGTATATATTATAGAATATAAAAAAATTCCGCCTCAGGATTAAATCCTAAATAAATATCCTGCTTTTGAGCTTAAATTTTCAATTTATATTGTTATAAATTGAAAATGAAGATGTGATCTTAGTTCATATAGCAGGAATTCTTATGTTTGCAGTAAAAATTGTCAATTTTTATGAATATAAGTTGAAAATGAACATGGTATCTTAGTTTCTATAGCAGGAAGTAAGATTAAATTTTCTATAATAAAGTGATTAACATGAATCCTCATATCAACTAATTTTATGAGAAATTAAAATCATCTTTTATTGAATCAAACTCATTTAAGGGCTGGTTCAGCTTGCATATTCAAACCAACTCAGAATTTTTAGAAATCAAACAATCATCTACTTTGGTTCAGTCACCATGAAATTTTTTCAGCACTTGTTCCCTCAAAACAATTCCTGTTCCAACCAGCTTCCTCAAGAAAATTTGATCCAATTCTGATTGAAACTTTCATTCTTATATCTCCTTTAATTTTAGTTTCAAATAAAAAATTACATAGAATCAACCATTTATAAACTAAAGGAAAAGATTTCTTCTGTGTGAGATTTTGAAATGAAAAATATTTTTGAACCTTGCATTCTTACTTCAGTATCACTTTTTTATCTTTTGAAAGGATTAGATTCAAAGTAACTGGGCAAATTGGTAATTTGTGAAAGTCATTTGGGCATTCAAAGAAATTGGAGAGATCACCAAAATTTAAAACCCAACTGAATTTTCTTTCTGTTTTGTAAATTAAATCTTCATTTTAAAACATTTAATTTCAGGTTTCAATCAATTTTTCAATTTTTCAATTTGATATCTTTTTATTCCATAGGTTCCTTTCACCAAATATATTTTATTTTGGAAAATTATATTAAATAAAAAATTTAGCTAGGTTTACCAGGAAAAATAATTTTTAAGAAAATTTGTTTGGATGGTTTATAAAAAAAAATAAAGGTAGGACCATATGATTTACAAACAAACAAATTCATGAGTGGAATTATTTGATATTTTTAATTCCCATTATCAAAAAAAAATCTGAGAATCAAAATTTTGATATACATACCAAATTAAAAAAATTCTAAAAAAATAAACCTCCAAGGCTAAATTTATTTATTTCAAATCACAAAATCTTTTTTTTTTGATTCATAAATTTAAGAATTTTAAATTTCATGAATTTTTTTTTTCAATATATTCCTTTTTAATTTTCTCAAACCCCAGGAAGTTTTTGGAACCCTGCTGTAACTAAAATTGATATTTTTATTTTCAACTAGTATATGCCCCCAAATTTGGGGAGGTGAGGAATTTTCCCGGTGTATTATGGGATTTTCCCGCTTTGTGATTAACTTGCCTGGTGTCAATGCGGGAGTTGAATATCCAAAAAAATTGATAAATGAATACATACCCAAGTACCTTGACACTGGACAAGGTGTGTGAACTTTTTTCAATCTTTTTATAGAAGTAGATTATCTGAATCTCTCTAAGAAGTTAGAACCCCTTTTCCTTCATTTTTGGATACCTGTACTTTTTACAAGTATTTACTAGACTTCATCCATCACAGATAAAGAACACATTGAAATAAATAAATCTTACCAAAAAATTCATGTGGATTTTTCTTTTTCTTTTTCTTTTTCTTTTTCTTTTTCTTTTTCTTTTTCTTTTTCTTTTTCTTTTTCTTTTTCTTTTTTTTTTCTTTTTCTTTTTCTTTTTCTTTTTCTTTTTCTTTTTCTTTTTCTTTTTCTTTTTCTTTTTCTTTTTCTTTTTCTTTTTCTTTTTCTTTTTCTTTTTCTTTTTCTTTTTCTTTTTCTTTTTCTTTTTCTTTTTCTTTTTCTTTTTCTTTTTCTTTTTCTTTTTCTTTTTCTTTTTCTTTTTCTTTTTCTTTTTCTTTTTCTTTTTCTTTTTCTTTTTCTTTTTCTTTTTCTTTTTCTTTTTCTTTTTCTTTTTCTTTTTCTTTTTCTTTTTCTTTTTCTTTTTCTTTTTCTTTTTCTTTTTCTTTTTCTTTTTCTTTTTCTTTTTCTTTTTCTTTTTCTTTTTCTTTTTCTTTTTCTTTTTCTTTTTCTTTTTCTTTTTCTTTTTCTTTTTCTTTTTCTTTTTCTTTTTCTTTTTCTTTTTCTTTTTCTTTTTCTTTTTCTTTTTCTTTTTCTTTTTATCTTTATTTTTCTTTTTCTTTTTCTTGTTCTTTTTCTTTTTCTTTTTCTTGTTTCCTTTTTTTTTGTTATTTCAATTTTTTATGTTTATTTTGTTTTTGTGATTTGTTTTGTATATATTCATATTTTTATTCCTTCATATAATTATAAAATATATATATATTTTCCCTCTTCACAAAGGGGGACAAAAGAATCACAATGAGGTTCCAAAATTGTGATAAAAGATAAAAAACATATTTGAAAAATTGTGACAGTTACTGTGGAGGATTGAGAGAAAGGCTGGAAATCCAATGGAAGACTGGGAGATGAATTTGGTAAAGAGGCAGTTATCTGTGAGCAGGGAGCAATAGGGCATATCAGAGTTAAGCAAAACCACCATTAAAAATCAAAAAAAACCACTTATTTCAGATCAGACGTGTCAGAGTTACCTGGAAATAAATTTGTTTTTTCAGATAAAGTATATAAAGGCTTTCAACAGTTCAAATGTGTCATTCCACATCATCACCCCTGTTTTCAACCTCCGGCCTCATTCAAAAAATTCTACCTCCAACCTCATCAAAAAAATTCAATTTTCATCACTCTCATCCCCTCATCAGTTCATCACTCTCACCTTGCTTCATCACTCTCATCACTTTATTCCTTTCATCACATCCATCCTCTCATTGCTTCATTGCTTCATCCCTGCTTTCATCACATCCCTTTATCAGGTCATTGCTTCATCCCTCATCCCCGCTTTCATCACATCCCTTCATCACTTCATTGCTTCATCCCTCATCCCTGCTTTGATCACATCCCTTCATCACCTCATTGCTTCAGCCCTTCATCCCTCTTACTCTTTTTAAATGGCCCCTTTACAATCCTCCCCCTGCAAGTCCACTAAACAAACCAATTTACAAAAGCAAACATCCCCCAGGAACTCAAAATCCAACAATCCTCCCCCATCAGCTTCCAAAGGCTAAATTCAGCTCAAGAGAGCTGATCACATCATCCTGGTAAACTGGCTCAAAATTCTGTCCAGCTACTATGCTTGCTTTTGATCAACCAATGAAACACATGTTGGCCAACCTCCATCCTCCAAGGTCAATGGTTATCTCCTGATGGCCAATGAACTCAAGAATAAAACAAAAGATAGTCTGGATCTGTCATCCAAAAAGATGAGGGAGCAATTCAAGAATTATTGAGCCAAGTAAAAAAAGTCCCACTCCATTTCAATCTCCACTGGCTTTGGTATCACCGACTCCAACAAAGCCAAAGGAATCAACTTGGTGGTTGATTAGCTGGACTCCATTTGTCCTTTTTATATTCAAATGGATGAAATCTTTGGAAAGAAGGCCAACATCATCCCTCTTGCTGCTTTTGATTCACAAAAATCTGATTAAGTTGATGCTGAGGACTTGGATGTGGATGCTCAGCCTAGCAATGAGGACCCTGATGAGACCTCTGCCTTGGAGTGGCCCCCATCCAATGCCAAGGAGGACATTCCAACACAGTCAGCTCCAATTTCATCTACTTCAACATTGATTGATGATCCAAACAGGACCTTGTACCCCTCACTTCCTTCTTTTGATTGCTCTCTTCCTGGGGTGGAAGAACTGGAGAACTTGGCCAATGAGGAGGATTTTATTCCTGTATTGCCACTACCATCAACATCTGCTCAAGTAAGCACCCAAGTTATTTTCTCTTCTGTCTGGTTAATCCTGACTGATTTAGATTGTAAAAAAACAGGCTCATTTGTTCCTGATTGGCCAAAAACTCAATCCAATGGGGCCTCCCACATCCCCTTCAAATGAGAGCAACACCATTCCAACATAAACCTCCTTTGCAAAGGGAAAGAAAAAGGCCTCAAATTCCACCAACATCACCTCAAATAGCCATCAAAAGAGCAGAAATAATTCAAGCTTTTCTGGCTTGTTTTGATTCAGGTTTTGCAGATTGTTTGCCATTATTTAAATATCTTGGATCATTTCAGAGAACTGACTTGAAAGGCATGTGTATGGTTGTTGAGAAAGAGAATGATACTTAAGGACAACATATGGTTGATATTTTTGATCAGAAACAACATGTAAATTAATTGGTAGGCTCATGTTTGGTACCACTACCTGACAGGGACTGAGGTTTTTCTTCAAAGTAACAAGATAAATTGATTGTGAATTTGATTCCTTAAATGAATAATCATCTTTTGCTTTATTATGCTTCTTATAAGCTCTGGATGCATATGGCTTGGTTTGGATCATCCGTAATGCTTGTCCCCTAGGAACAGTTGGATCTGTTTTTGAATCCTGATGCTGCTTCTTATCAACAAGCTCATCATCACTACAAATGGTGTTTCAGAAACAAAACCAGGAATTTAAGTTTCAAACATGGTAAGAAAATCAAATGGTTAAAGTTAGTAAAAGGAAACCCCAATGTCTTTATATCCAATTAAATTCATAAATTCTGGAACCTCCAAATGTTTCCAAATATTTCAACTTGTAGTTTCTTTTCAGGGTTATGTATGTGTGAGGATTAGATGTAGTCAAAGCTTTCACATCAGCTTGATCCATTGACCTCTGGTTGCTTGCTTAAGGGGGTGGGTGGGTTTTCAGTTGGCCAAAGGAGGGGAGGGGGGGTGTCAGTCCACCAGCAGGTTGTTTGTTGGCCAAAGGAGGGGAGGGGGGCGGTGGGGTTGGCCAAGAAAACAAGGGGGGGGCAGGCTGCCAAGCAAGCAAGGCTGAAGGAGGGGAGGGGGGGCAGGCAAGCCAAGCAAGCAAGGCCAAAGGAGGGGAGGGGGGGGAGTTGGTTGTCTGGCCAAAGGAGGGGAGGGGGGGGTGCAGGATGGCGGAGGGAGGTGGGGGGTGGGCTGCCAAGCAAGGGTGGCGGGGCTGAACAAAGCAAGGGTGGTGAAGATGGGGGGGGGGGGGGGGGAGAGGTGGAAGGAATTAGTGGGGAGTAAGCGCAAGGGGGTGAGGGGGTGGGGAAAGGGTGATGAGCAGGAGGGGGGGGGAGATCTTACCTGAGGAAAAATGCAAGGAGGTGGGTGGAGAGTTGGATCAGCATCCAATGATGGGGAGTATGAGGAGGAGGGGTGGGAGCTTACCAGGGGGGGGGGAGTGGTGGGTGAGGTGGAGGCAATGGGTGAGGTGGAAGTGGAGGGTGAGATGGAGGTGGAGGTTGAGGTGGAGAGTGGACCAGTTGTAGGTGAGGAGGAGAGTGGACGGGTTTGCATGCAATGGATGGTGGATGGATGAAAATGGTGGGTTTGATGTTTGAAAACCGCCATTTTCATGAAACCTGCCATTTTGAAATACACCAGTTAAGGGGTATGTGTATTTCAGAAAACCACCATTAAAAATGGTGGGTTTTGTCAAAAAAAGGGCCTTTTTCTAATTGCGGGCTTTCTAACTCTGATACGCTCTCATTTATAGTGGTAAAATTAATATTAAATTGAGTTGATGGATGTAATCAAGATTCAATTGACATCTCAAAGAATGTAAAATACAATTTTGATCAAAATACAATCACAAGGAAAGATAAATTTCTAAAAAAACAAAAGAAGAAGAAGAAGACATGAGAATTTTTAAAAAAACAAGAAGAAGGAGAAATAATTAAGAGTGATAGAAATTCAACTAGAATAGGAAGGGCTAGTCTTTGATATCTCAAAGATGAAACCATGGAAGGATGAGAAAAATTGCCAAAAATTGAATGAGAAGCAGAAGAATCTCCATGAATGGTAAATCCTTCAGGTGATCGAGGTGATCCACCTGATTTTTGGCTCTAGATTAGGGGGAGCATTCTCCACCCAATCTAATCCCTCCTTTATTTGAGTCATAAAATACATTCAGTCAAAATGTTTAGTATTCAAGTATTATGAGTTAATAATTCTGATGAATATTGTACCATTTGGATTAAAGTAATATCAAAGGAATGGTTAAATATATCTATCCTAACTCAATCCATCAACCCAAGATGTTTTTTTTTTTGAATTTCATTTTCTAGAATGAACTTGGAAGTATGTTGATTGAACTTGAACATTTCCTTGTTCTTCAAACATTCCTCCTAACTTTTTTTTTTTTAAAAAAAAACACAGTTCATTTTTTACGGTGGGAAATGCCCCCCCCCCACCACCCCAAGAAAAAAATAGGTTTTGATAATCTTTGATGCCTTTTGACATATATATATATATATTTGGAAAAACTCTATCCATTCATTCTGATTCTGATTCTGATTCTGATCTTAATTTTGATTTTTTCCATCAAGTCAGAATTGATTTTGAAAAACTAAAAATTTGAAGGATCAAAGTTTTAGAATTGGTCTGAAATGCAACCCATTCATGAATCTTTAGGATTGAGAGGAAACAGACTGTATCTCTAAGTGTTCAAGACTGGAGATCAGTCATCCTTTGAATTGAATTTTGAAGGCCTCCATCTTATTATCATTTATTTTTTCTTTAAGAATGATCATCAAGACTAAAAGATAAAAAATCCATTGATTTTGTAGACAAGAAGTTGGCATGAAGAGATTGCTGATTGATTTGAAAATCAATCATGATTTTTAGGATCAGTAATCCTTCTTATGACTCATTCAATCAAAGGAAATCAATCTTTGGTAAGTTGATACAGATCATCAATCATAGGTTCTTGGATTGTGTTCATGGGTGTGATGGCAACCATCAGGTTTTCCCTTTTGGTTTTTGGTTTTTTTTTTGGGTTAATGTTAAATTCATGGCTACAGAGCTGTGTACATGGCTCTGTACACGGCTCAATGGGCCATGTGGCACCCTCCACAACTCAAATGAGCCGTGTGGCATGCTACACGGCTCAAATGGGCTGTGTGGCTTGCTACACGTCCCATTTGAGTTGTAAAGCACACTAAACAACTAAAATCAAGTAGTGTAGCCTCCACTAAATCATAAATAATGAATAATAAATAATAAATTATATATTATATATTATATATATTAAATAATATAATAAATTATATATCATAAATTATATATCATAAATTATACATAATAAATAAAAAATAAAAAATAATGAACAATAAATAATAAATAATAAATAATAAATAATAAATAATAAATAATAAATAATAAATAATAATAAATAATAATAAATAATAAACAATAAATAATAAATAATAAATAGTAAATAGTAAATAATAAATAATAAATTACAAATTATATGGAGTAGTTTATGGGCCCTAGAAAACTCCCACAGGCCGTGTGGGGCCGTGTACACAGCTTCCACACGCCTGGAGCGGTGTACATGGCTCCCACACGCCTGAAGCTGTGAATTTAACATCACCCTTTTTTTTTAAAAAAAAAAAAAAAATTACCCACCCACCTACACTCACTCACACCCACTTTTGAGATGTGAGTTTGAAGCCACCAAGACCAAATTCTCAATCCTACCTATTTTCATCATTTCAACCAATTCATCTTCCAGAACTCAAAGGATTCCTGTTGACTTCAAGGTTTTTTTGTTTTTTTGTTTTTGATGGATTGATTTCAGCGTTGAGAGGTGAAGGGGTTGATGGTGGTAATTTTTCAGTAGTTTCTCAGCTATCTTAAGGTCCCCATCCATGCCATTCCCAACTCTCTCTGTGATCCCTACCGGGGGTAATTATCTTTTGTTCCCTCCTCCTCCAACTCTTCTCCTTTTTTTTTTTTTTTTTTTTTTTTTTTTTTTTTTTTTTTTTTTTTTTACATATTTTTTTTGGAAGGGGGTGGGCGGATAGGGTAGTTTCTAAATTACCATGGACTATTTGCTTGTGATGGGTTGATTTGATCGGACAAAGTCATATTCTCTGTTGCTCGTAACTCAGAAATGTTGCTGATCATCCAAATCGTCGTCAGAAGGATGTTTGATCGAGAGCTTGGGATCTTGATGCGATGCACTCATCTCTGGTCCTTGTGACCTGGGGACTTTCTCTGATTCTGATTCGATTCTCGGTGGGCATCGAGCCCCTTGGAGTCGATACAAGCTTGGGAAAGTAAGAGAGACCTTGACCCAGAGATCATGCGCCTGGTTACAAAGGTTACTAGAACCCTTGGTTGGTCACTAGATTTAACGAGTTTTGGATTTGATCGAATCACCTACCGTTCAGAATGCATACTGATCACACTCTTGATGTTTACTTTCGATAACGCTGCACACGATCTTTATGAGGATAGTGTCATCCTCCGGATGATCGATCGCATCACAAACTCGACTATTTCTTTTTTGACGGGGGGGGGGCTTATCACGCCCGCCTCGTGAAATCGACACGTTTGATTACGATGGGTAGATACATACTTACATACGTCTCGGTCTAGATCCATACTCACGTGATCGGCGAATTGGAGGCAGGTTGGCTTAGGAAGGCTCCATAAATACTTACAGTCAGTCAATCGTGTCAAGTAGCGATCATCACCGGACTCGAGTGATTTCAAATACATCTGGCCACTCCACTCACACTGAATGAACAGCCGCTTCGAAATCGTAACGAAACCCAAGCCAGACCAATCTTTGGACGTGTTGGACGTGGGGTGCTTAGCCACGCCTCTGGATCCAGATGTATCTGAATCGGTTAAATAAATATCTCGATCTCGATCTCGAGATAGATCCATAAGTAAGATAGTCATCGATCCACAGTGATTTTGGACGATGGTGATTGCTACTTGGTTCGAATTCGATGGTGGATCAAACGGGGCTTTGCTTTTTCTTTTTCGAAACCCAGTCAGCAATCTATTTGCTCATTACCGAGTCGCGAAGGTCGAGAGATAGTTTGGGACCCTGGCTGGGTGGAGGTCATGAAGTTCTTGATCATCGAAGTGATCAGGCATACGTGGTCGACACCCAAAAGTTGAAGTCTGCGCAGGCTCGAAGAAGGCAAGCTTGGACCGGTGCGAGCGAGAGAGGGAAGGTGGCAATCTGATGGATCTACGATGAGCGGAGTGTAGATCGATCTCGAAGAATCATAGTTTACTTGTACCGACATCCCCACTTTTGATAGGATGGAGAGATTGTTTTGAATTCTCCGAAGACTCTTGCGTCCGGTTGGCGTTGTGGTGACGCGGTCGGAGTCCAAGTGCAGTCTGCCAGTACCTAGAGATCTCCTTCGATGATCCTACGATGATACTCGAGTGAGTATCGATCGTGTTATCGATCCAGGTTAGATGGATACATATTACTTATCATTGACATCATAAGGATGGATAATCATCACTCGAGTGATTGGAGTCTTACCGTTTTCATCTATCCTGACTTTGACCGTGGACTGATGTATGTATGTATGGATGTATGTTACATACATACGCACATACACATACCATCATGGCCTTAACTCTCATCAGTCCACAACTAACTTGACCACACTCACTCACACTCGATGAGTAGTTAGTTACACTCAATATTTATTTTACCCCTTAATCAAGTGCGGTGCCACCGGCTTGCATTATCCCCCTCCTCCCGGTTTGTTGAAAGCGCTCAAAGGTCCATCAGAGTCTTCGAATGTAATCAAGATTGATTTGTCTGTGGAGCTCAAGATGCACGTAACATAGATATGTTATATGTTTGTGTATAGACGATGTACACCATCTTAAATGTTTCCTGCCACGGATCGAGCTTGACCGTTAACTCCGATTCAACTTCGTTCGTCTTGTCTCATCGGCTCAAAGGAGCAACGAGCTTATCCGCCGGTCTTCGATCCCATCCGTCTCCTTCTTCCTCCTCTGCCGCTCCGACCGTCCCTGCCTCCCCTGGCTCACTAATCATCAACCTCTCTCGGGACAGACACCCGAGCCGGTCGAGTCCTCCGGCTCAGTGATCGGGGCTCGGGTCTCGCCCACCAGAAGCCATCGCGGCGGGTCTCTCCTCATCCCGTCAGCCCCGACCATCCTGACTGCAATCTCGACTACAACCCACCACTGACTACACACCCCGGCTATATACAACTCACAACCCTCCCCTCGAGGGCTACAGCCTTCCACAGCTTCGAGCGGTCGAGAAAGCTTCCCGTGGATCACCCGATCTCCGTAGAGCAACAACCGAATACCAAGCTTGCCCCTCTTCCATCTCATCCTCAATCCCCACCCATAATCGATTCTTCTTCCTTTTTTTTTTTGCACTTCTCGTCTGTTTGAATGCAGTGATGAGTAAACTGAGTACTAATACTTTGCGTCACATGACATCACATTACATCGTCTTAGGTTTCATCCTCAACACTTCCCATCTTCACTTTCTTGAATATTTCTCTTGAAAAAAAAAATTAGATAAAAAGGAAAGAAAGAAAGAGACGAATCGTCCATTGGTTGATTCAATTCAGTTGTCCATTGTTTACGTTGACGACTCGAATTTAAAATCGAATCGAAAGGAGATAAGTAAATATCAATGCAGACAAAAAGTCCCAAACTACATATTTTTACATCGCAAACCCTGAAATTGACATCGATCGATCGAATCTAGAACTCAATCGAACTCAATTCAATTCACCTCGAGCGAGTCTGCCACTACGACTACCCTCGACTGTCTGCTTCGATTGCCCCTCCCCCCCCCCCCCCCCCCCATCGACCCTCACCCCTCAGTGCCTCGCGGGCTCGCTCTCCCCGGCGGGTCTCCCATCGCTCCTCCCCTCCCCTCCTCTCCCCTCCTCCAGCTGCTGCCCGTCTCCCTCTCGCCGACTACAAATCAACCACAGGCGATCCTCCACCACGCCCGGTTGCACCCTTCGAGCCTGCCATTGAGTCGATAGGCTTCCTTCGTCCCAGTGGCTCCAACTCACCCGATCCCCTAGGATCCGTCTAGATACATACCTACATACATCGTCACTACTATCATCCTCCCGTCGGTCCATACTTGACCCGACGAGCACCTGCTCGACCGCCCCAGCGCCCCCCCGCCCTTCACCAGTCGTCCTCAATCGCCAACAACGATCACCACCCACCCCATCTTGGCATGGCTATCTTGGTAGGTCGAATGCACCCTGACCTCGCTCCCCACCTCATTTCATCTCTCTGCCTCTTGCCGATTACAACCCTTGGAATGAGAGTCCAGATTCGAGCCATGAGGGCCAACACATGTGCCCATTTTCATGCCGTATAACATGATGACCGAGTGTCATCTTGGATCTATCTTTTTTTTTTTTTTTTTGGTCGTGTCGTCAGTTCTGATTCGGGAGGGGAGCGCTCGTTCGGACCAGAGCTGACCAGACACGACAAGCCATCCTATCTGTCTCTATCTATCTCGCTACCCAATATCTGTAACACATTCGAATGATGCGTCTCGAGGAGCCTTCCCGAATGCGACGACGCTCAGCATGGCTGCTGATCTTGTGACCACACCCTGGCATGATCTCGAGAGTCTAAAAGACTCGATGAGCTAGATCGATGACAGGCCCTATGATCCATCACCCTTGGGTCGGTGGGCTCATTGAGGATCCCTCTATGTATCTCGATCTACACCTCCTACGATTCGTTGCCTTAACCTGCCTCTGATCGCAAGATAAGCTGGATGGTCGGGCTGAATGTAGTTTTAGGTTTCCTCTGATTTGAATCCCTCCAATCCTCGCTGATATCTGTTTCGCTATTCGTCTCAGCCAGTCTCGTTCCTCGTTTCAGTCTATCGCTCCAACACGCACCAGGTTTGTTTGTCCTTCTGTTTGATGGCTCGTACTCTTCCCTGGTCCCCGATTGATGGGTTGGGATCCCGAGTGGGTATCTCGACACATACTCCATCCTCCATCCTTCCTCGGTTCCGTTCGCTCCCTCCCCTCTTTCCCCTCTACGCTCGTCCTGCTCGCTTCTACTCCACCAGCCCACTCTAGCCTGGTGGGGACGAGAGTGAGCGCTTGTGGTCATCCATCCCCTACATCGAACCCCGAAGCTTGTTATCACTTCATCGTGCTCATCTCGATCTCTCGATGGTCGTGTGTCTCTCAGCCTGTTGTTTGTTTCCTCTGCCTCAGTCGCTGGATATCTCCTCCTCGCCCCTTCTGTTTGCATGCAACACCTTCCATCACTCATCTCCTCCTTGCACACATCGCTGCTCCCCTCCCGCTTCCCGCCTGCCCCTCCACCCTTGATCGTCGGCTCACTTCTCGTATCTTCGATCCTTGCCCCCCCGCCCTACCCTCCATCCCTCCCGCTCGGTCGGTCGATTGTGGCCAGACCGTGTCCCCTCTGTCGTTCGTCCTCACCCATCTCGCCGATCGGGCGTCTCCTTAAGTTGCTTGGCAGGCAGTCCATCTGATGACCGATTCCTGTTACCATCAGTAACTTGCGCATCGCTCATAGATCATTATGACCAGCCTCGGCTCAACTTGCTGCTTTGATCCCATCGAACACTTGGTCTTCATGGCTGATTGCCCTGATCATACACTCGGTTGAGTTCGATTTACTCCTGATGCGAATCATCTGCATGTCTTTTTTTTCCTTACTTAATCTTTCTTCCATCTGACTCGTCGGATGATGCTTGTTTTTTTTCTTTTTTGTTTTTTTTTCCCTATTTATATTTAATCGATTTTGGTCAAAAAACGAAGATTAATCTTAAACCATATGGCTCCCATTCACAGTCATCCTCTCAAGCGAATCGCCCTCCTTTTTGGAATCTGATCGACTTGCCCACTAACCGGCGTGTATGAACTCTTACCTCATCCGACGGACAACTCGATCCACTTTTCATTCGCTCGCCGTCCCCTCCCTTCAGTCGGGCGACTCAAACCAACTTTAACCTCCCCTCCATCCACCCCAGTTGTCTGAGCTGCTGTCGCCCCCTACTCCTCTCGCCCCTCTGCCTCCTTCGGCAGACACCTCCACTGTTGGTCATCCAATCTCCGTCCTCATTCAACTTCAATCCATCTTCCCCCACATCATCTCCAATCGATCCCAACACCCTCCTTGTCACTCCTCATCTCCGTCTTTTCCTACTCTCCCTCTCCCTCTCCCTCTCCCTCGTTCCTCCTCACCGTACGACATATACTAGGATGAAACACTTGAGCTGAGCCAAAACTGACTGTGAACTGTGTTTGATATGTGTTGGGTGTGTGTGCCTGTGCGCGAATTGTGCGTGTTGTGATGAATCGTGTATGCTCTGCGTTGTGTTTGCCCCCGGTCCCTTAGCCACATAAATACTGGCGCGACGCTGCTTCCTCATCCGCTGGCTTGCTGATTTCTACTCCGACCTACCATCGTCTACAACACACACTACCCATCCAGCCCTCTCGATTCCCATCCCATCTCGCTCGGCTAGCTCTCAATGCCTCTCACCATCGAGCGATAGATCAAGCCGAGAGCTCCTGTCACATCACCACCATCAGCATCGGGAGCATCGCATCCGCTTTTGCTTTATCTCAATCCGTTCGACGCCCTACCCTTTCCTGATCTCTATCACCCACATCCCACCGCCTGCCCCATTGTTCATCCCCCCCGTCTTGTTTTTCAATCCACACTCAGCTTCTATCTACTAGTGCCCCACCTTCCTTCGTTAGCGATGAATTCCAATCCGCACGGTCAAGCCCAACCCCAGTCACTGGAGCAGGAGTACCAAGTTGCCGTCGCTTTGCTCAACCAATATAACCAGTCATCTGCTGGCGCCCTCAATGGCCCGCTACCTGCTGCACTCACCGCCGGTCTATCTCCCCAAGTCGTTACTGCGCTCCAGTCGTACCATCATCAGCAGCAGCAGCAGCAGCAGCTTCGGCAACAACACCTTCATCAACAACAGCAGCATCATCAACAGCAACAACAACAACAACAACATCAGTCTCTCCAACAGCTTCAACAATCTCTCGGTCCCCCAGGCCCCTCTCAGCAAGCGCCCCCTCAATTTTATCCCAACTCTCAGGTAGCCGCCAGTGCCGCACTCAACCGTCTAACCCAGGCTCAGCAGCCTGCCCAGCGTAACGGTCAACCGTCCCATTCTGGGTCCATGCCCCCGGGGTTTTCGAACAATCTCACTCCCGAGCAGGTTCGCTCCTTCCTCACCGATGCCGCTACCAATCCGTTGAGCTCTCATCCTAGTGCAAATCCTTTCAACCCCTCCTCTCTTCCTGGTACTCGTCTACCACCCAATCACCAAAACCCAAATCAGCACTTGTTACCTGCCTCTCAGTCCATCCTTCCAAACGAACAAAACAAGCTAATTGCTACTATTAGTGCCGCCAAGCTGGGTCGATTACCGAACGATCTGACGGAATTGCTGTATCACAAAGTCGGATCTGACGTCTTTCGTGCCGCTGGGCTGGGTCATTTCTTGGATTCGGCAGGTAACTTGGCTCTCCCCCCTCAAGCTGGACAAAACTCCCAGCAAAACTCTCAGATGCATAGAAATCCCGATATTCCCGCTCACTCTATGGCGCAGACAGGTGGAATGACTGGTCAAGTTTCAGCGACCCAAATATCGGCATCCTCCGGTCCCTTCCCTTCCTCCCTGCCCTCATCCACCCTCCCGCCCACGTCGAACACCCCTCAGCCGCATCTATCACATACCCCCAATCCCACTCACTCCCGACAATCATCTCAGCTCCAATCTCTTCAGCCTACTGCGGCTCATCCACAAATGCTTCATCAGCAACCTCTTTCCCATTCTGCGCACAACCTCCAGCAGGCTCATCAACAACAGCTCCAAGCCCAGCAGCAACAACAGCAAGTTCTTCATCTTCACCAACAACAACAACAGCAGCAGCAGCAGCAACAACAACAGCAGCAGCAGCAGCAACAACAACAGCAGCAACAACAGCAACATCAACAGCAACATCAACAGCAGCACCAGCAACAGCAGCAACAGCAACAGCAGCAACAGCAACAACAGCAACAGCAGCAACAATCACACCAACTGTCATCGCAAGGGCGTCTTCCGCTTCCATCTTCGCAATTGGCTTCATCGCATGCTTCCAAAACTGTGGAAATCGATGAAGCGGCGCTCATTAACATGAAGCGACAGCTCTATAATATTCAGCAACTCGTATCACAAGTTAATTACCTTCAACGCTGTTTAGCTGAAAATATGATCCTTCCCACTGATGCCCAGGCCCACGCCAGGCCGATGTCTGCTGAGGAAAAAGTTGTAAGCGAAACAGAGCTTTTCAAAGCTCGTGTTGCTCATCGACAGCTCAATGCTTCACTCAAACTACTTGTGGAGCAACATGGCGGCATCGAAAGCTTCAATTTGTTGATGAAGGGCCAGTCACCTAGTGCCGTCCAAGGCCCTAGCGGATCCCCCGTGAACCCAGCGAGTGCCATCCATCCCAATCAGCAACCCCGTCCACAGTCGTCTAACGCCCATCAGACATCTGGGACGCATTCTCATCAGCAACTGCCTACCCATGCAGGTCATCAACCTCACCTAATCAATCAGCAGCATCTTCATCCTCTAGCCCAAGGACAACAGGTTCCTGAACTTCATCAATCTTCTCCTCGTCCAGGGCCCGCCTCACAGCATAATGTTAAACAAGCTCATGTAGGTAGCAGCCAGTCTCATTCTGCCAAGTACCCATATACTCAAGCCAATCTTCTTTTCTTTTTTTCTGCTCCAGCAACAGCCGCCACCATCTAGTGGCCATCAACCATCTACGCAGACGGCCCCCAGCTCGAGTTTCCCTCCTAATCTCACTCCCCAGCAATCGGCCCGTCAACTCTCACAGGGTTCTGGTCAAATGCCTTTTAGCAGCCCCCTGGCGCACTCAGCCTCGAATTCGGCCGAACACTTCGTGCGCCTCCAAACTCAGCAATTAAGGCCGGGTGGGCCTTCATCCACACAACCTCCTCGTCCACCCTCTGCCCTTCAGCCCTCACCTTATCCGTCGACTTCTCCGACACTTCAGGGTAGCCCTCCCAACAATGGCATGTTTCAATCATCCTCGACTTTTAACATTGGGTCTTTTCTCAACGGACTTACCGCGGATAAATTCATAGCGACAATTCGAGATAATCTTGCCCGCAAAGGGGCCGTTTGGAACGGGCCCCCTATCATTCGTGGTAAAGAGCTCGATTTATATAAGCTTTTTAGTACCTGTATTTCAGCTGGTGGATTCGAACGTGTAAGCAGACACAACCGTCTCAACTCTGGCGTGGCTGTGTACATATAGCCTTTCCATCAACCAGACCATACGCTTGCTAACCTACGCTCTCCCGTTTGGTTTTTGACGTTTTAGATTAGTGCGTCCGGCTTTTGGGGTCACGTCGCAGTCAAAATCGATATCGGAGTGAATCCATCCGATACCAATGATGTTCAATCAGTTGCAAATGAACTCGCCGACACTTATCGGACTTTTTGCCTAGACTTTGAGCATGCCTTCTTGACGGCAGTTCAGAAGCAACAGCAAGAACACTTGAAAAGGTCCCAAGCCCATCCACTCGGCCAGTCTCCGTCACAGGCCCCAGTTCATAATCAACAGCACCCCCAAGCTCAAACTCCTCAAAGTTTCCCGACACCCCAAGCTCAGTTTGCACAGCCCGACCATACTCTCACCGAACAGAGTTCCCAACATAACCAACAAGAAGGGCAGCATCATCACGGCAAATCTCAAACTCAGTCGGAGAATGCTGATAAGGAACCACACAGTCATGGCCAGCATCCCGCCTCGCATTTCTCCGCCCCACCACCTTCTCAGCTATCTCAATCCAATCTGAATCCCAGTCAGTCGTTTTCTATGCAGCGCGACTTGTTATCTCAAAACGTCTTTTCCCAAGCTGGTCAAATACCATCGGAAAACCGTCAAATGACTAGTCCCCAAGGCCGAGTTGGGGGCAATCCATCTCAGGTCGGACTGCATTCTCTCGAAGCTCTGATGGGCATGTCAGATGACCAGCTTCGTGAGCTGTCGCTTAATGAAGAGTATATCTTCAAGGTTCGACAGGCCCGCGCCCAAAATCAGTCCAAATTTCCCGCCCAAGCCATCGGTTTACCCTCATCATTGTCTGCTCAGCCACCACAGTCTCGATTTACTGGCCCTGCCCCGCTTGGTTGGTTAGGGACCGGCCCTTCGGGAAACGGATGTATAGGGGATGATGCGCCTCAGAATGTAGGCAATGGTATGAGCGCGCATGCATCTACGACTGGTACCAGTCTTGCTAAGATCAATGAAGCAGCTAGTGCCATAGCCATCATCAAGTCGGAGTCGATGCTACCGGCTAAAAGCGGTTTGTTTTAGTTCTTGTGCTCACCCTCCAAGTTGACGCTAAAGCGATGCATGATAGCTTACATGAATGTTTCACGATTCCCCTAGTGTTCATGAAATATAAGCAGCCACCACCTCGAGAGTTGACTGTGATGGAAAAAGAACAATACAGGCACACCATGGAAGAGGCTGCTGGAATCTTCCAAACAGTTATGAATCGACTACCCGAGTTTCTTGCAGTCAGTAATCGGGTTGATCAAGTTCGGCAAGTGGTAGTGATGGTTAGTACTCGTCCTGTAACCTGATTTGTATCGTGGACTCATTGATCCCGTCAAGGGTTATTTTGCTCACGTTGTGCTTTTCATAATAACTCCCTGGTTTATACGGTCAAACTCGGGTAGGCCATGGTGTTTCATATGGCTTATATAGCGCTTCGAAACAATGATTATTGCATGGCACTTTCGGATATGCTTAATATTCGCACTAATATCGACGGTGTACGAGGTTTCTTGAATGCTCATCTCAAGACTAGTACTCCCTCTCCTCCTTCGCTTCGACCACCCTCTCAGCAGCAGCAGCAACCACCACCACCACCACCACCACAACAACAACAACAACAACAATCTCACTCTCAACCCGCGCCACAGTCGTTATTGCAATCGCAAACATCCCAGTCACAAGCTCATCCCGTTCACTCACTTCCCCCGTCTCAACTACCCCCACAGTCCCAAGTCCAATTCAACGATCTGTCCAATCTAACAATGGCCCAGGCGATTCAACCCCCTATCTCTGTGCCCCATTCGTCTCATTTCAGTGATGCTCTGAGACCGGGTTTGAGGGTTGAAGATTTGAAGCAACCTCCACCCAAGCGCATCAAAACTGGCACGGGTGCAAGTAGCTCGTTCGTCACAAGTCCTGACCGATTACATAGTGCAGGCGCTCCATCCCCGTCAGCACCGGAGCTATTCAACTCTCTTACAACCGTAGATGCTGCTCTGCACCAGCTCCCGAATGAACCAGTCTCTCCCGCTGCCCTTAACTCCAAGTCACCTGGCTCGAAGGCACATGCGAAACGAAATCAGGCCTCACGAGGTGCTACCAGCCGCGGCGGGCGCAAATCTTCTACTCAAACTAGTCGGACGACCAAACCATCGCATCAAATAATGGCCGAAGTTAAGGCCGAACACGCAGCCGCTAAGGCTAAACGAGACGCTGAGAAAATGGAGCAAGGCCAGGCGACTACGGTTGGTACGCCATCGGTCGCCCCATCCGAGTCAAATGAAAATCAATCTGAAAACAATCCTATATCCGGTGCTGATAAAGCCCCGGAAGGTGGCGTCTCTCATCATCCAGAGGCATCGACCTCTATCGCCATGGGCCCAGTGTCCTTCTCGACACCAGCTTCATCCAAGCCGCAGGCAGACGCTCTTCCGGCAGAAAAACCACCGCAGGTGTTGATAGAGGAGCTTCTGAAGGAATTTTGGAGTGACTCTTTGTCTAGTGCTGCCCCGGCAAGCACTAGCACCAATACACTGGATGATGATGGCTGGCGCGGTCTCATGGCAGATCTGAAACTTCCAATCGCCTGCGATCCCGAAGATGAGACTAGTCGTGCTCGGGAAGATGAAATATTAGGCTCATGGTTACTAGAGGAAGAGTTCGCCCGGTCCAAAGGAAGTCCGTCGCTAGGCGATATGACAATCGACATGATGCATGTAGGCCCGGCTATTGCACATTTTTTCGAATCGGTTTCCCCCACCGAGGCCACTTCCGCCAAGCATAAATCTGACGGTAGAAACGACAATCAAGATAAGGCGAGTGTCGAATCGAAAGAAGGAATGGGTCCGACTCGCTGGAAAAACGGGTCGATGAGTGACTTTCTATGTGATGCAAATCAGTCAGTTTTGGCGGCTCCGGATGAATCCTCTCCCCCTGCGCCAGTCGACGGTCGAACAAGGGCTGGCTCTAACGGCCAAAAGTTTGGCACCGGTACGGTGACTGAGACACCGGAGTTTTCTCCCAGTAAGCTATCAAACGACTCGACACCCGAATCTGTTTGCTCTACCGAGGGCCACTCTGTCAACCCTAAGGGTCTGGTTAGCGCTAGCTCTATGCACACAACGGCCTCTGAATCGAGCGGATTGACCAATGATGCAAAATGCTACTCCAACGTTGACGAAGAAGATGCGCTCCTAATGTTCATGATGGGACTTGACGATGACAGCACGATTGGGGCACCCGCCAGCTCAGCTAACGGTTCGCAATCGGGGCATGACAAGAAGCAAGGTGGGGTCGGTCAATTCAGAGTCAGAGAAGGCAGCGGCGGTTTTACGGGTCTAGATAGCCGAAGTGTTTTGAGTGATGAATTTTGGTCAAGGCCATTTGTGACCAGCAGCGGTGCGAAAGACCTCAAAGGATCGAATGGTACCACAGTCAACAAGGGCGGCGATGATGAACTTACTGAATTATCGTCGTCGGCGGGAGCAAGTGGCAGTGATACTCGAGCCGACCATAGTTCTTTGAAACTAGCCAAAGGAACCCCTGGCGTACAAAACAATGTACTTAATAGCTCGATGGGTGGTATTGGAGTTCGAACAGGCGAAAATCAAGAAGCACTAACCGTCAAATAGATTCGAAGGTTGGCCGAGTGATATCCACAGCCAAACCAAAAGTATAAACAGAAACCAAATACGCTTTCTCGATCCCACCCTCCTCCACGCTGGTAATAGTTATGCTTGGAGCAGTTGTAATTGATGCCAGTTGAACTGGCTGGCGTGAAGTACCACGAGTGTGTTTTGCCTGTTAAATGAAATCGATAATTTGTTGTAACAAAAACAAAAAGAGAAAAGAGGCTTATATTTATCAAACGATCGTTGCTTTATTCGGAATTATGTTAATTTGTCACGTTTTTCTATTTATCAACGCCTTGATTTATATATATGTATATATATTATATATATATATATATATATTTAGTTCTGATTGTTTATCGATCGCTTTGTTCTTTGGGTCCCTCGACCGTGTGTTTTCCTTCTTCCCCTCTTTTCTTCTTATTACCATTCAATCCAATTCATCTCAAACGATCGGTTCGATGTCAAATTCGAAAGCTTCGTCGAACTCTAAAAAAATCTCCATCCAAACCCCTCTCCTCCTCTACTTTCCCATATTGCTCATGCCATCATGTATTCCACATTTCTCTTGAAGTTGTCCTCCTTCTTCTCCTTTGACATCTACACACATTTGATCATCTCTTGTGGCCTAGTTAGGTCATGGTGAGAGAAGTAAGAGGGGCGGATGAGGACTTGAGTAGCTGCCGTTCTGTCAAGTTTTGAGAATCACTAGAATCTTTTTTATTATTTTTATTTTTCCAGCGAGGGGAAGGGCGAAGGAATTAAAATCAAAAGGGAAATTCGGTTCATAGTGTTTTTGAGATAACACAAACTGATGATGATGTTGTGATGATTCGAAGAGGAAAACTAAGTAGAGTGATTGTGATGATGGGGGAGGGGATGATGATGCAGAAGGTAGAGAGGAGAATGGTGTTGATCGGGTGATGGGATGCAAACATCAGTACATACACGATTTCAAAAAACAAGACAAGAGATGAGTGAGTGGGAATGATGACTGGATGGAATTCTAGAGATGATGATGATCGTATTGGTTTGGGTGAAGTTCGATGGAGACTTAAATACTAATAAAGCTTTTTAACCACTCCATCCTCCGCGCGGTACCCTAGCCTACCCTACCCTACCCCAGCACATCACAAGATCTCCTCTCCTGAACACGGGCCCCATCCCCCCGACCCTAATGTATCTCTGCTCCCAAGAGGATTATCGTTTTACCGATATGGAGTTCGGTTGTTAGCCTATCGCCATACTTGTTTTCTTCTCAACCACCTCCCAAATACTCGGTGCTTGCTGCCCAATACTCCCTCTAACATACTGTATCCCTCGTCCTGTCCACTCATCCCCCTTACATCCATTTGAGTCAATTGTATTTTCTTAGCTCCCTAAACAATAGTGCCTCAAGCTTGATGATTGGTTGGAAGAGATGGTGTTTGTTGGTCACCAGGATGATCACCATAGTTACTGTCTTGTGGAACAATCATGCCTAGGCCCTCTTCTCCAACACACCCTGTCCCTTTTGTCCAAACCCCTGCCAAGATTGAAAACATTGACCCCACCTTCCAAACCATTCATGTTTTCCTTGGCAAGGTTCCAAATGATGAGATTGGTGTCAACCATGACAATCAAATCCACACCGTGACAACACATCCCAAGTTTGAATTACCAAGATCCATCAGCCATGCTGCCCTGTTCAACAACAGCCTTTGGAGGATTTGAGAGCCCCCTATGACAAAAGAGAATTGACAAAATGTTGAGGATGGATGACTGGGAAGCCCTGTTGATTGCAGACCAGGTATGAGGGTGGTTGGTTCTAAATATGTTTTGAACATCAAGTGAAAACTGGATAGTACATACAATCAATGCACCAAAGGCATCCTATGTTGAAAAGGGTTTCCAACAGAAGCTTGGTATCAACTGCTACAAAATGTTTGATCCAACCACTCCCTCTCTTGTCTCTATACCTACTGCTGGTAATGGACATGTCAAACAAATGGAAAGTAAATTGTTTTGATAACTCTGAAACTTACCTGAATTCACTTCAAGATCCATGTCAGAACCCAAACTACATGGTAAAGTTATGGGTTTGAGGAAATCTTTTGATGGCACTCCACTCATAGATCATTTCTGGTCACTATTCTTAAAAAGGATCTTCTTGAGAGCCTTGCATTCAGTAGTGATTTGATTGAAAAAAAAAAGTTTTGAATCTACTGAAAGGGCAAAAAAAAAAGAAAAAGAAAAAGAAAAGAAAAAGAAATGGAATGAAAAAAGAAAAGAAAAAAGAAAAGAAAAAAGAAAAGAAAAAAGAAAAGAAAAAAGAAAAGAAAAAAGAAAAGAAAAAAGAAAAGAAAAAAGAAAAGAAAAAAGAAAAGAATAAAGAAAAGAATAAAGAAAAGAAAAAAGAAAAGAAAATAAAATAAAAGAAAAGAAAATAAAAGAAAAGAAAAGAAAAGAAAAGAAAAGAAAAGAAAAGAAAAGAAAAGAAAAGAAAAGAAAAGAAAAGAAAAGAAAAGAAAAGAAAAGAAAAGAAAAGAAAAGAAAAGAAAAGAAAAGAAAAGAAAAGAAAAGAAAAGAAAAGAAAAGAAAAGAAAAAGAAAAAGAAAAAGAAAAAGAAAAGAAAAGAAAAACAAAAGAAAAAGAAAAGAAAAATAAAATAAAATAAAAAGAAAATAAAAAGAAAAGAAAAAGAAAATAAAATAAAAAGAAAAGAAAAAGAAAATAAAAAGAAAAGAAAAAGAAAAGAAAAAGAAAAGAAAAAGAAAAGAAAAAGAAAAGAAAAAGAAAAGAAAAAGAAAAGAAAAAGAAAAGAAAAAGAAAAGAAAAAGAAAAGAAAAAGAAAAGAAAAAGAAAAGAAAAAGAAAAGAAAAAGAAAAGAAAAAGAAAAGAAAAAGAAAAGAAAAAGAAAAGAAAAAGAAAAGAAAAAGAAAAGAAAAAGAAAAGAAAAAGAAAAGAAAAAGAAAAGAAAAAGAAAAGAAAAAGAAAAGAAAAAGAAAAGAAAAAGAAAAGAAAAAGAAAAGAAAAGAAAGAAATTGGTGGCTATCTAGTCACACATTGATGATTTCCTGGTGGTGGTGGATGAACCAATGTTTCTCAAGAACAATCTGGAAAAAAAACGACCTCAATTCCAAACTCAAGTGGAAAAATGACTGCAACCATGATTTCCAAACAGGATGATAAATCATTCATATCCTGCTGCAGTTGTCTTGGAATAACTCCTTTATGCCCTTCATAAGCTTCAAGGTTGTAGGTTAACTCTGAAATGAAGAAATAATAGCTCCCTTTTGAAGGAAGCTCCACAATTCAAATGTCTCTTTTAAGAGTCCCCACACTGTTCTATCTCATTTTTTACTCTCATAATTTGATGATAACACCCCCCCCTTGCACAACAGCACTCCCAAAATATTAAATACAACAGAAAGTGAAAAACAGCCTCATCACTTTCTTCCACCCTTCCTGGCTATTACCCCACACCCATTGGTGGCTGTCAGGCTTATCTGATGACTCTTTTTTTCTTTATGTGATTTCCAGACAGGAAGGACAATCCTTATTTCAATCTCTGGACCAGCTTTCTGTGCATCCAACTGTCAATCCAATCACTATCTTGGATTTTCAAGTTAGAACCAATATTGAGTTTTCTCTTCAGCATCTTACTCATCAAATCCCCTGCATTAAGTGATGATTCTACCAGATTATTCCCAACAAATTTTCCAATCCACCCCCCCCCAGTATCCTCAACCTTTCTCCTTCCCATTTTCCCAAAAATAACTTGCTCAATCTTCTCCCAAATCTTTACTCAATTTTTATGTACCTGTTGTGTTGTTAGAATTGGTAACCTGCACCCTATTTTGTCTTCAAGCCCGACCAATGGTCTTTTTTCTTTCCATGTTATAGGAAAAGAGATCACAGCCCCCCCTCCTACATTGTGCCTGGTGGCCCATATTCTCCTGTTGTGGTTGGCTCATCCTCTGCTATTTTGAAACTGGATTCTTCTTCATACCACAGCTTGGTCAAGGTAACACTCTTGAGGCCATGTCTATAGATAGCTACCACATCAACCAGTGGCTCCTTTCCTGAAAAATTGTTGAGAAGTGGATGAGAACTTATTGGGACCTTGTCACACGCCCACCCCATTTAATACAGCAAGAGCAATGAAATTGTTCTGATGGAAAGAAAATAAGGCAGAGCCCAATGTGATGACTTGACTGTAGCAAATGCAAGAATTTATGACATCAACTAACTGAGTAAAAAATCTTCAGGAGGATGGTGTAGCCCCTATAAGGTAATCTTGTATTCTAGATAAAACCTGATGGAAATTAATCTACAGCTAGAGAGAAATGGTGCAATGAATGGAAGGAAAGGAATGTGAAAATGAAATGAACTTTACATTTTTTTCTGAGGTCATAGCATAAGTGCAAGACAATTGAGTGTTCAAGTACAAAAGTTTAATGTGTGAGACATCAAAGGAATGTCATGTGAAGACAATGCAAATGAATGGATTTAATCATGCAGGGGAGGGAGCTAGTCCATTGGCAGAACTATACATCTAATTTGGCTATCTATGCATGGTTAAAAACTGATTAGTTGCATGACCACAAATGTAAGTCCAAGGGCTTGAGATGCCCAAGGGTAGAAGAGCAAATCTTGAATGGATGGTCAACCTGATTGGAGTTACTACAAATATTGCAAGTATAGACTGAGTTGCCAAGATTTGAATGTTGTTTACGCAAGCCAGAGGTAGCAAGCCAAATGAACCATTGATGTTGTTCCTTTATTTGTGTCACACTTATGGACTGAGGTAGATGGTACTGAGGAAAGGGATATGCCAAAGTGATGAAGACAATAACCCTTGACCTTGGAGTGTTACAGTTTCCAAGGTATAAATCTGAAAGCTTCTGCAAGTGTCCTCATGAATTCCCATTGATTCCAAAATTTTCTACCTTACTATATACCCTTATACATTTACTTCATGATTAGATAAATTCAAATTAATTATGTCATCATCCTTGCCTTGCCATTACAACAATTTTATTTTCTGCAACAACCATTGTATACCAAGTACCACTTCATTTGGAATTTTAGGCAAGTGCAGGCAGTGTTGCCTTTGCAAGGTGGCCTTCTCATTTAATTTAAATGGAAAACTGATTATTGAAACCCCAGAAGCTTCATCAAGTGAGGGTTGAAGTTGTAGGTTTGTGCCACGGGTGCATTACCACTTTACTCCAGTGCCATAGATTGAGTTCCTGTGAGGTTGAGTATAACTAAATAAATGGAAATATAAATAATAAAATGGGATTATTGTCCTCTTAGTGCTACCATGGTTTCAAAGATACATGACACACAACTAATGCGCCACTGCTATCACCACTGTATTTTGGACCACCAACAAATTTTCAGATGAATCAAGGGGAGACCAAGGTGCAAGGTGAAGAGAAATCCAATGTTATTAATGAGTAAAAAAGGGAACAGGGAGAAAGAGAGGAGGAAATAAATAGGGTGGAAAGGGAAGAAGAAGATGGAGGAAATGAAACAGAATAAAATGAGACAGGAAGAAATGGAATGGAAGGCCAAGGCATGGGAACCAAATTCTGATTTGTGGTACCAATTGAGACTGATGCAAGATGGTTGACTGGAGATGTTAGTGAAGGTTTTTTGCCAATTCAACAGAGGAGGGCTCATGAGGAGCTATTGGAGGCAGATGAATGGGATGCCACACCAAAGAGAGCTTGAATTGCAAGATGCAAAGATATCTTTAAAGAGGCTTTAGTTCCACAAATTCATTTGATGAATTACATTTCTAGTTTAATAAATGTTGAAGATCTTAGAGAATTTAAATCAATTTGAAGGGATTTGAATGCAAACTGGGAAAGTGTAGAATAAAAAGTAAAAGAAGGTTTATAATTTTTTTTTTGATATTATTTTATTTTATTTTATTGCTTTTTATTATTATTTATATATGTATATATATTTGAAGAATGCGGAAAATTGTTTTAATGAAGGGAAAGGAAAGGGAAAAATTGAAGAGGCATGGATGAAGGTATAGAAATAAAAGTTTATTGGTTGCAATGAAAAGAAATTACATGGAAAGTGTTGAAATTTGAGTGAGATTATTGGAGAATTGGCAAGAGGGAATAAGGAAGGAACTCTTATCACACTAAGAGGAGTGGATCCAGGAGTTGAATGGGGGCACTCAGGTTCAATGTAAGTCAAGAACGGATGATGATAAATTGGCTGGACTAGAATGGTGTTAAATAGTCTAGATACAAGCCATTTGTTGAAGACCAACTTGGGGGTCTGAAAATAACAAGGATAATGAATAATGAATGAGAAACAACCAAAGAACTGTCACATAATCAGTGAAAGACATTATGCAACAAGGCAGAGACACAACAGGCCATAAGCCAGGACAAAGAAGCTATCAAAATAAGAGTGACAGGTACAATACAACTGAGCCGTTAATTCAAGCTGATTTGGTGGTTCAACAAACATCAGAATTAAGAAAGATCAAAATACAAAAGGGGGTTCATAGAGATAAGAAGTCAATTAAAAGAACTAGTGACTCAGGGTTCTATGACTACAAGAGTTTGATCAGTAATGGAAAATCAGACTACTTGAACTAGCATTCTTTCAGACTTAATCATGACTTAATATTGAAACAAACAACCAATAAGAGGGAAAACTTATTAGAGATATGAGAGATCATTTTTAATCAAACACACTACTTTTATGAGGCCCATAATACCAGAGGATAACTTAGATTGAAATTAAGTTTTATTTAATAGGAAGGAAAAGAGGGCACTTAGTTGCCAGAATTCCAAAAGAAAGCATAAAAAAATGAAATTGAAATAAACAAGGATAGACAGGATGGAATGAAATTGAAATGTGTAATGGGATTGGATGAAATGGGATTAAGCTTGGAAAGGTTTTCATGGAAGTCTTGGATTAAGTCAGGAGAGTTGCAAAGGTGATGGGCTGGTTCCCACAAGGTGCAATCTTTGTTGGACTGTGAGCCAGTCCATTCAACAAGGTATTAAAGTTTTCCTTTGAATAAACAGGAATACAAAAGACAGCTTAATTCCAACTCTAAATGATCTTGGACATTGACTGGTTCTGGAGGGGGATGATTCTTCCCCGGGTCTAGGAATCAATCTTTCTCTAGGAGAGAAAAATGAAAGACTGGGTGGATAACTTTCTATTTTTCAGGTAATGAAAGGTAAACACATTAGGGGAGATGAAAGTTTTGATTTTAAAGGGGAAAAGTTTCTTCTCAGAGATTTTATGGTTTGGAAATTACTGCAAATGTTGCAAGCATCAAGCCATACCTGATCTCCTACTGCAAAGTTTGTTTCCTTAGTGTAGAGTTGTTCTGCTTCCTCCTTGTAGCATTCATTTTCTTCCTCAAGGTTAGTTTAAATTGGAAATTGGTTTGGAAATTTCAATCATTTTATTTTCCTTTTTATTTCATTTTTTTTTGGGTGATTTTAGCTATCAAAAAAGCTAAACCAACAGTTGAGGAGCATTCAATATTTTTTTTTCAGATTTTTTGGATGTATTATTTTACCTTAAAAAATTCCTTTAAAAAACCAAAGCAAAGAATTTGAAAAATTCAATTTTCTCATTGGAATTTTGGATCCTTATGTTTTCCATTTTGACTAATTTTTTTTGGTGGTTCAAGATTTGAAAATTGTAAAATAACTATTAAAGAGCTTTTTAACATTTTTTTCAGAGTTTTTGAATGTCATTTTTGACATTAAAAAATTCCATCAAAAAACCAAAAAATTTGAAAAATTCACTCTTCTTTGAGCCCTTCACATGCATATATTCAATATGACTGGAATTTTTTTCCTGGGACCACCACCAATCTCGGAAAACTCCAATTATCTTATAAACCACCCCCTTGACCTGTTCAACCCTCTCATCACCCCCCACCACTACCACACCACACCACACCACACCACACCACACCACACCACACCACACCACACCACACCACACCACACCACACCACACCACTCATCAAAATAAATCAACAATCCACATACTTCCAAACAAGAACATCTCTTTTTCCAATGGCTCAAGAAAACATCCACCCACTTTTCAGAACTGTTTCAACTGTTTCACCAGGCCCATCCCCCATGATCTCATCTAATCAAACTAGTGATTCAACTCCTCTTTCTCCTTCTTCATATACTCAAACTCTTGATTCAACCCCTGTGGCCCCTCCTCCTGAGCTATCATATAATCAAAAGAAGGAGCTGTTTGAGGCTATCCAATCATGGACAAAGTCCAATGGATATGCCATATCTACCAGATTATTAAATTGCAAGAATAAGGCCTACACCTATCAATGTGATCAATCTGGAGAATATAAAACCAGAAAAGATACCACCAAATTAAAAAAATCAAGAAAGACCAATTGTCCTTTCAGGTTATCAGGGAATGTTTCAAAAAGATTGGGTGTATGGGTGGTGAAGTTTATGTGTCCAGAGCACAACCATCAACCTTCCATTGATACTTCCACTCATCCCATCCACAGATGAATAAAAGGGAAGCAAAAGGAGGTGGTTGAAAATTTATCCAAAGCTGGAGTTCCCCCTTTAAAAATTCTCCCCTCTCTTATACAAAAATCATCATCACCTATCCATAAAAATCTCCCTACAATTTACAACAATAGATTCAAAATACAAAAAAATGCCCTTGATGGAAAGACTCTTGCAAAAGCACTCATACTGGAACTCTGGAATTCTTCCTTTTATAACAAAATTAACAATTTGGATGGTCAAATTACTTCATTATTGATTTCACAACCTGATTGCATGAAACTTCTCAAACCGTTCCCTACTTTCTTCATATTCTTGGGGTAAACAATTCTGCTAGAAGCTTCTCAGTTGCCTTCTGTTTTTTACCTCAAGAGAAAAAACAGAACTATGATTGGGCCCTGACTCTAATTCAGGAAATATTTGAAGATAAAGAACCTAGTTTGATTTTGAAAGACAAGGAACAAGCACTTATTAGTTCAATTGAATCAGTTTTCCATTCCTCTCATCATCTTCTCTGTTTCTGGCACATTTTAAAGAATATTCAAACTCATTGCCAGAATCCCTTTAAAACTGAAGATTAATGGAAGCTATTCCAGAAATAATGGCATCAGTTGGTCTATTCAAATGTTAATCAAGCTATAAGGAAGACTTCACAAAGCTTTCTCTGGTCTGGAATCCTCCCACTTACAACTACCTTCTTGAAAACTGGATTCCTCTAAAAAGAAAATTTTTCTCCTATTTTGCAAACAAATACTTTCACTTTGGAAACACAAGTAAATTAAGAATAGAAGGTTCTCACTCCTACATTAAAAGATTCATCAATTCTTCTATTGGCTCTTTCTATAATTTAGCTCAAAAAATTTACAGTTCCATCACCATCCAAACCCATGAGAGAGCCATTGAAGCCTCTCAGAAAGAATTCAAGAATCTCATTGTTTTGCCTCACAGTGTGGATAATCTCTCTGGAAAGATAAGCCACTTTTCCTTCAGAATAATTCATTCATTTAATCAATTTACTGATTCTTCCACCAATTGCAACAACTGTGATTACTCTTCTTACATGGGTATAACATGTGTTCACAAAGTCAAAGTGGCCATTAGAAAGGGTGAGCTCTTCCTAATTGATTATTTTCATCCTCAATTACAGGTCAAAGCTCCCATCTAAGTAATTTTTTAATTTTTTTTTGGACTCAGGCTCAAATTAATATTTTCCTGATTGATTTTTATTTTTATTTCTCCAGTTAACTCTGAACACTGATTCAACTGAAGATTCAGAAAAAATTGAATTTCCAACCAAAGACAGTAATGAAAACCTATATTTCACTAAACTGTTTGAAGAATTCAGCAAGTTTCCACCTGGAGAACAGCTATATTATCCAGGTGAAAGCATGAAGCTGTACAGTGGCAGATATCAACTTACCCTTATTGAAGAGCCAAATTCCACCCAAAGATCCAAAGTAAGAGGAAGACACAAAGGAGCAACCAATAAGTTCAAGAAGATCTCTCAGTCCTCAAGCAAAAGAGATCCATCTTGTCTTGAATATTTAGAAGAGCCTAAGAGGAGAGGAAGGCCAAAGAAGAGATTTATAGCAAATTCAAAGGTTGGTCACCATTCTTTTGGAAAAAAAATATATCAACTTTCATAATTAATTTTTTTTCTTATTTTTTCAAGTTTTGAGAAGGTTTTAGGCCATCCAAGGGAAGGGGAAGGGAAAAAAGAAGGAGGAATCAGAGGAAGAGGTAATTTTATAACTAAAATTATTTTTTCTGAAATGGGTTGTTTTTTTAATGAGTCCTTGTCATTTTTTTAACATAGAGTGAATTTTGGACTTAAGAGGAATATTCAGAAGATGATGAGGTGCCAGATTTGCATGAAGGGGAAGATTCAGAAGATGAAGAGCTGCCAGATGTGGATGTAATTGAGATTGTGGACTTTCATTTTATTTTATTTTTGGCTAATTTGTTGGATATTATTTTTCATTAATTTTTTCATTCAAAAATTTATAAGAGGTCTGGAACCATTGATGTCAGGGATTTAACCTCCATTTTAATACTGGCTGTGGCTAAACCTGCAAAAATTAAGAAAAAAAGAAATAATTAAATCAGCTAATGACTTATTAAACAGTAATACTGTTACATAACAACACAACTCAAGCAATACTGGAGTATTGTGAGTAAACATCTACACGTTGATCTCTATAAAGAGATAAGGGAACTGGCTCTAATCAATTAAAGCCAAAAGGAGCCTTGCTTACGAAGGAAAATAACACCCTTGAAGGTAACAATAAATGTTACAACTCCAAAGGACTTCCCGAAAAAACTTGAAGTTGAGTAATTGATTAGTTTTTAATTTTAATACTAAATTTTAAGGCCCCATTCAATTTTCTTCTTGAGATTAAGTTTAATGATCTTGTTTACTCTTGCCATTTTCTTGGATCAATAATATAATAAATAAATGAGGAAGGGGCTATAGGGTGAAGATCCTCCTCTTTTAAGGTAGCAGGAGCCCTCAGGGGACTCAAGGAGTCATCAGGGGAGCGCTAGGCTCCCCCTGGGTTTGTCCTCAAGTTCTCAAAACCCCTTTACATCATGCCCAATGAGAGATAGGGTACTAGTACTCATTGGGGGGGATTTTGAATGTAAAAGGTTCTAATTAAATACCCTAAAGGTTAGTTAAATGATCCTAGGACTTAAAATAAGTTGAAAGGACGGTGAAGAAGTACTAGAAAACCCCAAAAAGATTACATAACTATAAATTGATAGCCTTGGAATGTACTTATTCCTTAATTCATAGTAGCTTAGCAGATATGATACATATAAGGTATGCATGTTCTTGACAATGATATTAAATATTTTATACTTTACAAATGAGCTCAGGGCCCTCTGAGTGGAGGATTTCAAGGCTCAGTGACGTATATTGAAGTATAATTACATCCCAAAGAGGGATAAGATTAAAACTATGCAATTTGTTTATACAGAGTAGGGAGTATGGCTTGAAGTAATTACTATAACTTTTCACCAAAGGAATGAACATATTGGGAAGTTCTATCTCAATAGTTGGGACGCATCTGAGTCCTCATAGATTTATTTAAAGTTATATTGGATCCGCATCTTGATGATATATATTATCAAGGTTTCAATTCCAAAATCAATACTCATAAAAACATACTTATAAAGTATTATAAAATATTATCAAAATTGTTTATGGTTAATGTTAACTTCATGTCCCATCTGAATTGTTTCCACAACTAAAATGGGCTGTGTGGAATGCTACACAACTACAATCAAGTTGTGTAGACTCTACACAACAGTTTGGTTTTTTGTGGCACCACACAACTACATTTGGCTTGTGTGGGGTTGTAAACAACTTGAATGTAGTTGTTTTCTGTGCAACAAAACTGAAGATAATTAGTACTTTTTTGCATATAAGCCAAAGGAAGGTGGCCAGAGTTATCAACAAGAACTAACCCATCAGCTTAACAATTGAGGCCATCAGAATCAAATAAAATAGGACTGCAAAAGAGAACAAGAAGTTGATGATTGGACAGTCTTCTTTAAACTGATAGTACAAGGTAGAGGATGGTTTTTTTTAATGATAAGGAGAGAGATTAATGTTAAACCCAATGGTCAAGGAGAATAGAAGTCAGGTGTTAAAGCAGTGCCCTTAGACCTCAAATGGCATTCTTGTTTCAAAAACATCCAAATATAGGATTGAAAGACATCAATCAAAAGAATAAAATCAGAGGAAGGCTGACGGCCTGAATTGAAGAAATTTTGAATTAGAGACTTAGAATCACATCTATCTAGAAAATTGTGCAGACCCTACTTCCTGTTTTCTTTTTCTTTTTTTTTTGGTAGAAAAGTGAAAGTATTTAATCAGGTCAGGAAACCTCTCTCATTCCCACAAGCCTTCATCCAATCTGGGAGCACAAAAAAAAAATTAGATAGATGGCAAGGACATATCAAGATCATGATTTTGAGCTCATGGGTTTGCTTCCAATCCCCATTACACCACCAGCACTGCTGTTTGGACCGGTGCTGCTAGCCATAATGAGTTGATTAGTAGAACTTGACGTCATCTTTGATTGCATTTAGAATAGTGAAAAGTTCAACCAGACCAGAACAACCCTTTGGAGTTGTGTGTGGGCCTGCATGGGTCAAATGGGCTGTGTAGGGCCCTACAAAACTCCCACATGACTGGGGGTTGTGAATTTATCATCACCCAGTTATTATATATTTCTAAAAATCTTGATCATTATTCATTCTTGGCTCTATGGTGGGTTGAACCAGTGACCTTGGTGTCAGATAATGCAAAATAAGCCTAGTAATTAACCACTATACCAACAAGACGTATGAGTTTTGCAGACATTTGGACAAGTCTAACTGTTTTTTAGCTGACAATTGTGAATAAATGGGTTTCTTCTCTTAAATAAAATGTGGAGAATATAATAAGAAAAAAAATTATACAATGAAGATGGTGATTCTCCTTACCATCCTCCTGGGAGGAAGTTATTAGCAGCCCCAAGAATCAGTGATAAAGTGAGTAAATTTGTTATTTTCTCATTTTTTAATTTTTTCCAATTTCTGTTGGGTTTTCCTCTAGTTTTCCTGCAAATTATCTTATTCTTCTTCTGGAATCCTTGACCAAGTATCAACTGAAGAAGTGAGTTTTATCTTTAGTACATATTTTTTGTTATAAACAATTCTGATTTTTGTTTTTAGTTCCAATACAAAGATTTTATTTCCCCAAAAACATCCATTCCACATATCTCACATGTTCAAGATATCATAGGGGATGGGAACTTTGGGTTTGGAGCAGCAGGCATTTCTTTGGGGAGGAAATGAGAAGACTGGATTGAAGTCAGCAAAGAAATGGTGAAAAAGCTTTATTAAAAACCAATATTCAAGGACACACAATTACTGCGTGATATCTGGGGTGAAGCTTTCCAAGAAGCAATAAGGCAACTGAACCACATTTCTGGCCCAACTCCCATGAATATGTGAATGAAATTTCCATGCAATGGTTTCCTTCTGGCTGAAAAATTCAACTTTACAGTGGTTTGTTTCTCTTATTCAATGCCTTGCACTTATCTTCCTCTGAATTCCCCTCCCACTCCAAATTCCAAAACTTCTCCTATTTGCTTCATTCTTTTAGAAGAATCAAAAAATATAGTCTCATTCAAGTTCAAGTCTAATCATTTGCCAGCTCCCAGGTTAGATCCACTTTGGAAAAGCTTTGTGACAAAGTATTCAAAATTTTGGCAAACCATTTTGCAGAGAAATTTGGATCTTGTTAATGATTTTTTGTTCCATTGACAAAAATCAAGTATAAAAATAAAACCAATCATAGTTGAATAAATTTTAATATTTGTATCCATATTTGTTCTTTATTTTTAATTTTTTGAATGAAGTTTGCAAGGTGCATGCAAGAATGCAGATGATCCTTGAAAATTATGAATGACCTTTTTTTTGTTCCTTTGAAATCCTAAAAGCTTGAATCACCCAAAAATATCAATTATAAAGGCCAACAGAAAGATTCAAAAATCCAGTGAGAAAAGTGATTTTTTCAAATTGTTTTGTTTTTTGATGGAATTTTTAAAAGTCAAAAATCACACCCCAAAAATTCACAAAAACTTTTGAAAAAGATCTTTAATTTTTTTTAAAAATTTATCACAGCTTGAAAAACCCAAAAAAATTAATCAAAAAGGCAAACAAAAGGATCCAAAAGTCCAAGGAGAAAATTGAATTTTTCAAATTTTGTGCTTTTTTGAAGGAATTTCTTAAGGTAAAATAATACATCCAAAATCTGGGAAAAAAATTTGAATGCTTATTAAATGATTTTTTGACTTTTTGATAGCTTGAATAACCCAAAAAAATGAAATAAAAACGAAAACAAAATGATTCAACTTTCCAAAGAGAAATTTGATATTTTTGATTTTTTGTGTTTCTTGAAGAAATTGTTTATGGTGAAATGATACATCCAAAAAATATGAAAAAAATATTTAAAAGCTCTTTGAATGTTATTTAAAATTCGTGGACTCTTAAAAACCAAAAAAAATAAATCAAAATAGCCAAAAAAAGGATCAAAAAACCCATGCAAAAATTTGTTTTTACACAATTTTTTTATTTTTTTATTGAATTTTTGGGGAGGTTCTGATAACTCCAGAATTACAAAAGGCTTGTGTTAGGGGTTAAAGAACCCCTGCTAAAGGTCTGCAGAGTTTGAATTTAAAAAAAAAATGAATTCTTGAAATTTGTGTGAAATAAAGTATTTTTTCATGAAATATCATAGGGGTGCAACTGCGCAACAATGTCAAAATGCGTGAAAGAAAGGGTTGGATGTGTGGGAAAAATAATTCCTTGACAATAGGGCATCATTTTTTCATGGGTGCTACCCTTAAACTCACGGGGGTACTAAATCCCTGCAACGTACAGTATACACGGAGGAATCCTTGTTTACATGGGCATTTCAAGAACTTTGTTTTTTGACATTCTAAAAAAGAAGGCCTATAGATAGATTTTTCAAACCCTTATGGCTAATATTTTATAATTTTGGGACCAGTTAAACCCCTTCAAAAATCCAATCAAAAAATTAACAAAATCCAAAAAAAAAACTCATTTTTGGAGCTATTCCTTTGGCTTTTGGATTAAGTTTTTTTGGAACTTTGAGCTTTCAAAATATTTATCAATCAGCTGAAGAGCTTCAAAATATTTTTTTGAGATTTTTTGGATGTATCCTTGGCCTCCTAAAATTGGATCCAATATAAAAACACTTCAAAATAACATATCCTTTTCAAGATTTTTTTTCACTTGTTGAATCAATT
Organism: Puccinia polysora; assembly: GCA_025617555.3. NCBI lineage: Eukaryota > Fungi > Basidiomycota > Pucciniomycetes > Pucciniales > Pucciniaceae > Puccinia > Puccinia polysora. The sequence continues at coordinate 18,950,276 of CM062621.1, read as the reverse complement.
TTTATCTCAGTTTTTTTTGGGAAAAACTTGAGATTAACATCCAAAAATTGAATGAAAAATTTGGCTGAGCTTTAATTATAGGTTTTACCCCACCAAATATTCATCACAATGAAAAATAATTGAAAAAAAAGGGGTGGTCTTTAAAATAAAAGGGATGGTCTTTCCTTATTTCTGCATTATTTTTTGTGTTTAAAAATATGATAATTTGAATTATTTGACCTTTTAAGTTTGAAAAAGGCCTCTCAAGGTTTTCAAGTATATTTTTTTCTTAATTTTTGAAGCACTACTGGTGCCCTAAAAACCAAATCCAAAAAGGAGGGCAACAAACCCCCCTCTGGGCTGGGGTCCGCTTTTTTGAGCCCTCCATGCATAAAACCCTAGCCGTTCCTATTCAATATGAATTATTTGTAATAAAATTTTGTATTTGTATTTATTAAAACAGAACAAAGATTAGAACCAAAAATCTGGACCACAACTTTTCATTTGAATTATTTTCATTATTCTGAATAATTTGTGGGGTAAAACCTGTAATTAAAGCTCAGCATAATTTTTTATTCAATTTTTCAAATGCTCATACTTAAACACAACAAAGAATTCAGAAATGAGGAGAGACCACCCCTTTTATTTTAAAGACCACCCCTGTTATTTTCAATTATTTGCATTGTGATGAATATTTGGTGGGGTAAAACCTGTAATCAAAGCTCAGCATAATTTTTCATTAAATTTTGGATGTTAATCTTGATTTTTTGCCAAAAAAAATTGAGAGAAACATTGATTCAAGAAGTGAAAAAAAATCTTGAAAAGAATATGTTATTTTGAAGTATTTTTAAATTGGATCCAATTTTTGGAGGCCAAGGATACATCCAAAAAATCTCAAAAAAATATTTTGAAGCTCTTCAGCTGATTGATAAATATTTTGAAAGCTCAAAATTCCAAAAAAAAGTTAATGCAAAAGCCAAAGGAATAGCTCCAAAAATGAGTTTTTTTTTGGATTTTGTTAATTTTTTGATTGGATTTTTGAAGGGGTTTAACTGGTCCCAAAATTATAAAAGATTAACTATAAAGGTTTATAAAATGTATCTATAAGCCTGCTTTGTTAGAATTTCAAAAAAAAATATCTTTCAATTCCCGTGTAAACAAGGATTTGTCCGTCTATACTGGGCGTTGCAGGGATGTAGTACCCCCGTGAGTTTAAGGGTAGCACCTGTGAAAGAAATATTACCCTAAAAATAAATTAAAAATTGAAAAAAAAACACCAAAAAAAGAAAAAAAAGAAAAAAAAAATTGAAAAAATTGAAAAAAAAGATTAAAAGGAAATTCTAAAACTTTCACCACTCTGGGGCCATGAATGTGCAGCCCATTAAAATAAACAATGGAAAATTCTATGGACCAGCCCTAAGGTAAAAACACAAAAGAATAAATGAGCATTGAAAAATTCTATGGACCAGCCCTAAAGTAAAAATGCCAAAAAACACAAGTTCAACTTGTGTCAAGCTGATAACATCACAAGAAGTAAAAATACTCCTTATGATGGGATCAGCTGGCCCAAAACAAGTTAAACTTATATCATTGGAGTAGCGCAAAAGTAAATCAACCCCCCCCAAAAAATAGGGCTAGTAAATTGATGTGGACTTGATACAAGTACACCTCAAAGGATTAACCCTGAAGTAAAACACCAAAAAACACAAGTTAAAATTGTGTTAAGCCAATCCCATGATAAGAAGTAAATTTACTCCTTATGATGGGACAAGCCCAAGATAAGTTGAACTGAATTACCAATAAAATCTCATTTAAAACCGTCAATGTGTTAACTTCAAAAACTCAAAATAATAATGTTCAAAATTTGATAAACCTTTATATTGATAGAATTACAAGATCAAAATCAGAAGTACAAGATCAACATCAGAAGTAAATTTTAGACCAAACGCAAATGATGAAATGAAAATCCAAACAAAAAATAATATGGTGTCTATAAATTGAAATACAAATCCAGTTGATATTTGAGATGACCAACCCAACCAGAAGCTTTCTTTGAAGTCAAAAAAGAAGGTTTTGATACAATGGGTGGGATTGGAATGATATCTCCCTCAAGTAAAAAAAGAACCCAGTGTTTATTTTTCACAAAGGAAATCAATATGGCATCCAATGGTTCTTTTACACCAATTTTCATAGGAGTATAAGTACAAAATGACTACAATTAAATTAAAAAAAATTTCCTTGAATAAGTATCTGCTATTATTTTAATCATATCCAATTTTGAAAGCAATTTTACATAGGTAATCTTTTCATTGATGTCTTCAACATCAAGTCTTTGTTCAATATTTTTTACCTCTTTGCTATCACCAAGCATCTTAGCATGGCATGTGTTATTTTTCCTCAATTTTTCTATCATTTCCCTTTGGATTTTAAACTGTCTTTTTTCAACATACCCAAGTGATTTAAAAATTACTCTAAATCCACAAATGCCATCACCAACAGGATCCCAAACCTCCCCCAAGAGCTTATATAATTTCTAAGGTATTGTATTGATGTTTTTGAATTTTGGCTCCTAAAATCAAAACTCACTTAGCCAAAATTCAAATCACATTAATCAAATCAATACTCAACAAAGATGAACTTCTGGTTGACTTCTTGAGCATTTCTTCTTCCTCAGAAGAAGATTGTGATTCCAAATGAATGGAGGCTAATAAATTTCAGTCTCTTCCTCTGAACTATGAAATTCAGACTCTGAGCCTGAGGAATTGAATATAAACATCATATCACCATCAGTTCATTGAACCATCAAAATGAAAAATTCTCAAAATAAAACAATTTTTGGTATTTTTGGTGCCCTTCTAACCAGTCCTTCCCTCTCAAGTTCCTTTCCAACATTTTCAAATCTTGAAAGTTCAGGCAATTTTTCTTCAAATTTTGGTTGACCGCAGATGCACTATATGACCTTTGGATCAAGGATTGGCTTAGTAACAAAATTTGTTGCATTCTTTACCAGGGACTTGAAAAGATCTACTTTAACTTCTTCAGTTTGTCCCATAACAATTGAACTGAGCTTGTCAAAAAATTGAGAATAGTTGAGCACCAGATCAGTTTCAACCTTTAAAAAACCAAAATCATGAGTAATTATTAAATCAATCCAGGTATTATCAATTGAATAAGAAGCATAAATCAATAAGCATTCTTCAGAAGGCAATTCAAACAATCCAACAATACAACAATCCAACTTACTGAAGTGAAAGGGTTATAGTCTAAACTCACTGAGGATGAACATTCCTAGGCACAACAGATCCTTCAAATTCTATTATCTCATTTAATATGTGGGAACATGGAAAGCCCATTTTCATTTAATATCAATTGGTGCACACTTCACCATCCTTATAATCGTTTAACTTCTCAAATTTTTCCAAAATGAGTTCATTTGCCTCAATTGAAAATTTGTATCCCAAAGTTAGCAGTTCTGTTGGAAGAAATGTTCCTAAATTTATCCAAGAGTTTTTAAGCAATGCATGCACTGATTTGATTTGGCCATCAATTGTTCCATCCAGGTCTTTCCGCCTTGGTGTTGTTATAAAGTCTTGGATTGGGAACCGCGCCGTGGTTGGCGCACTCAGCATTTGGTAGGTCAGGCTCAGCACTCGGATGCGCGCGGTCTCAGAAGTGGCTGCAGTGGGCTCAGCAGTAGTCACCCCGGGGCTTGGCAAACTGGGCATGTATCAGGCTTGATTGGATGTGGTGGGCCGCGGCCCGCTTGGGCATTACGGACCCAAGAATGGAGCTGGCCCAACCAGGTCTGCGGGCAGCTAGTTTGGAGAGGTAGGGCGGGGCTACGGGCGCGGGCCAACCTGTGGGGCAGGAAATCACGCGGAATGCAAGGCCGATACGGACAAGCGGGGGGCTCCAAGTAGGGCATGGAGGAGGGCTGCATCATGAGAAGGACAAACTGGATGTAAGTAACGGTAAGCGGGAAGGGAATGGCTTAGGGTTAGTCTAGCGTTCTGGGCTTAGGGTTTCTTTTACATTTGTTGTTGGGCTGTCATTGCGCTTGTATTTAGGTTAGGGTTGAGAGTGTGGGCATAAATTCTGCGCTCTCAACCCCAGCTCTTGGGAGATCATCTTATCTTATCATTGGATCTTGGGAAAAGGAAAGAAATTCATCATCTTATCATTGGATCTTGGGACAAGGAAAGGAAAAGGAAGGGAAGGAATCAATCATCTTATGATTCAATCTTGAGATATGGAAAGGGATGGATGGATGGAAGGAAGGATGGAAGGATACGGTGAAGTATATGGAAAGGAAAGGAAATTCATCTCTCTATCTCTCTATCTTTCTCTCTCTTTTTACTGGAGAATCCTTATGCTTACAGATGCTAGGAACATTGATTCCAGAACTTTAGGATAACTAGGGGATTTCCACCCTCTTGGTTTCCAAAACGCACATCCAAAAGTTTTCCCCAAAGAACTTGCAATTAATTTTTTGAAAGTAGCAAGGGCCCCTTCTACCCACGCCATTTTTTATTTCCAATTTCAGGGTTGACACAAGTCCACGCAGTTACAAACTTATCTTTGATAAGGAAAATTTTATTTTCCATATACTTCAGCACATCCTCACGGTCTTCCAAAAAACGCTGTATACAAGTTTCAAAATAAGAAATCCAAGAATAGATGAACAGAAGAAGAAATAAATTGAACTAATCTGAGTTCTGCATCATTGACTTCTGACTCCCCCTTAGTTTGAGAGGCCTTTATAATTTCCCTCAAACATAAAACTTTGCCATAATTAATCATCATTACTGAAGAAAAATTTTCAATTTGCTTGAATATTTTTAGACAAGTTTCAAGAGCACAAATGTCTGCATGACTCAGGGAAACTATTTTGAATAGCAAAAATCAGCTCTTGTTCAAAGTATGTCACAAAGACTTTGGAAAGCCTCTCAGCATCATAAACCACCTCCTTTACCGCAATCAACACCCAGATTTAGAACTCAAGAATTCTTTTTTGAAAAAAGAAACAATCCAACAAAGCAATATGATTGAATTTTTTAAAAATTTTTATACACTCCAGATGAGCCAAGAACAGGGCCTCTAAGTGACCCTCTCTACTGAATTTTGACCTGGAAACCCACTGGGTATCTTGGAGTTTTTGAATAGCAAATCCATAACACTTTTCCCCTCAAGTTCTGCTGCCTTTATCTTTCCCCTAGTGTTTTAGATTCTTCTATTGCAAACTTATTCTCCACCATCAATCTTGCTCAATTTAATTTTGATTTGAATTTTGCTTAGCCCATCTTACATGCCTTCCTTCAGTAGATCTAAGGCCACACCAGAGATTCTTCTCAGTTGAGAATGCACTGAGGGGTTTGAAGATTTTTTATGATTATGTTTTTCACTTCCATTTGAGAGGCGCAACGTGGAATCTGCCACTGTTAAAATTCCATGGATCATGAATTGACACCCAACCTTTGTTGTGTGAGTTTTTTCTTTTCTTTTTGTTGAGAAATGGCCCCAAATATATTCCATGTCTGTTGCATTCTAGGTCTACATATTTGTCTTTCTTTGACTTGAATGTTGTCAAAGCGTAGCCATGCATGGATTCCCATTTTTGGAAAAAGTATTCTGCTTCTTCCCTAATAGGAAAGGCTGTCACAGGAGGAGGTTCAAGCGGTTTTGGTACCTCATGGTTACATAGTTACATAGTTACATCTGCCATATTTACATAATTTTCCATCAAATCAAATCAATCAAATTTCACAAGAAATTTTGCGCACCACCACCAGTCAATTCCAGTTGTGAAAAATTGTGTTCCTCAATTTTAACCCCAGATGAGGATGCAATTGGGGCTTCAAAGGTTAAATATCCCAAATACCTAGCTTCTTCAACAGATTTTTTAACAGAAATATCAATTAAGTCCTTAAACAGAGCCATTTTGAAACCATGGGTGCTTTGGCTGGCCACTGTTCTCATAATCCAAAAAAAAAAAATCAAATTCACTTCATTATTCAATCAAAATTTCAATTCAAAAAATCCAAAGTGTACTCACTTTTGGGTTAAGGAAAAGAAAATTATCCAAAGGGCAAGTATTGTGTATTGTCTTTGCTCTTTGCAAATAGGCACAATGTTTGATTCAGTTCTTTTTTTGGTCTAATAGTCCCACAATTCATGCAAAATCCCCAAATTTGGGTTGAAAGCACTCAAATATGGTCCAGTGGTGTCTAGGTACCCCTAATTACCCCTAAAAGGACCCATTTTGGGCTATTTTTCCCAAAGTGAGTTGTGAACAACATGCACAAACCCTGAGGGGTTGCGTGTATGGTGGAGGGCTTTTTTCACAAGTAAAATAGGTTTTGAAAAGCTTTTCACCCTTTTTTAAGCCCAGAAGTAGTGAATTCATCACTGTCCCCCACAAAAAAAAAGTGGGACAAAAATTTGAAAAAAGAAAACGTAGGAAAAAAAATCTGAAAAAAAGGTCCAAATAAATGAAAAAAAGCACCTCATTATTGAGATTTATAGTGCTTTTGATTGATTTTTTTTAATTTAAAGCTCCCAGCCTTATATTTCACCCTCAAGTTATTTCAGGGGAATCAAGCAAAAATAAATGATTAAAGAATTCAACTAGGTATCTCAGTATGATTATATGGATGCTGAAGGTGGAACTGATGTGGGTGAGCAAATAAATTCCTGCTTTAGATAATTTAAAAAATTAATATGAATCTCCTATATCCTAGCCAGATATAAATATCCCTCCTGAAATTTCTTTTCCAACTTATACTGAATTGATGCATTTGACCGAAATTGGGAAAAGGATGATGGCCATGCAGTCAGCATCTTGACTTCAGTCAAAGACAAGAATGTGAATTTAAATTGCTCATTTAATGAACAAAACCCTGGTCCTTCATCATTTCAGAACTTCTCAAGAAGGGTTGATTGAACTTTCAAGAATTTAGGATCAAAAAGAATCAATTCAAGCACATGAAATTTGGTTTTAAGGAATCCAGAACACATCCATGAGCCCTTTTTCATCATAATTCCCAATAAATTTATCTCAGAATTCAACCTGAATTTCAATCAACATTCAGAGCCATTATTTCAGCAGGTTTGCCTGTAAAAAAAAGTCCCAGGCTAAATGCATTCAAAAAAAGATGACTACATACACACTTTCTTTAACAAAAGGTGTAACTTCAGCAATTTTTTTGCTAAAATCATGCCTCTTTCAAATAAAGGAAACATAATAGATATTTTTTACTCAATTCACACCTACTGGATCCTTTTCTCACCCCAGAACCACATAAATCTGCATATCACTTTCTAGCAAGTTCCATCAAGGAGCTCATGCAAAATGTCTAACCAAGCTCAGGTTACACTCTGGACAGGCTCAGGTCAAGATTTATCCATTCTCCAATGGGCAGTCACTGTGGATTTTGCACAGTGACTGTGCACCAAAAAATTTTATAGCATGAAAATACCTTCAACTAGAGATTGGAGAGAGCTTTAACCAGAGAGTCCTTGATGGCACTTTCTAGCAAGTGCCATCACTTTTTTGTGGTTCAGGAAGGTTTGAAAACCTTAGAAATAAATTAAAATACAAAAAAGGCGTGAATATATACAATCAAGGTTTGGAACACCCTTTCAAGTTTTAAAATAGTGCTTTCATACTGACACCTAACTCAGTGTAACCTCAGAAAACTCAGTCTAACCCTCAGGCCTAATCTACTTTCCAAGGAACTTCAACCTCAGCGCTCAGGAGACCTGTATCAATATAGCTCCATTAACTATATATCCTCAGGATCTTCATACATTACATATCTACATATAAGCCTAACCTTATAAAACATGCAGATAGACTCAATAGGCTTGCACATACTTAATATCCCAGGTCTTCATATCCTCTAACCTTATTAACTCTATATAATCCATACTATGTCATGGTTTATCCTTTGGGAATCCTTACATAAATCCTCTTGCAGATTGTATCCCATACTCTCTCTAATTAGTAAATAGTGTCATGATCTTCATGTACACTGTAAATACTTCAACTGTACTCTCCCAACTTAGAAAGCTCAGACTTGTAAACTTACCTCAATGTAGAAGCAGCCTATCCCAATGTAGTAGCGTACCTGATCAGCCTCACTGTTACTTAGACTACTCCCTTGTCATTACATATGTAGTCTGAGCCCCAAAAAACTGTACCTCTTTTTAGTTCAAGATCTTGTCTATTTATACTGGCCTGCTCTTCCTCCTTCCTTATTGTTCCCCTAGAAATCAGTTTACTACTTCTTACTAGGAATTAATCCCAGCAAGTTTCATCAGAACCTTAACCTCAAACCATCCCTACTCTTCTCCTTGTAGCCTCCTCCAGTAACCTTTCCCCCAAGCCTACTGAGGGTAGATTCCCCTTTGTGCCAAGCCCTGATTGCATGTCAGCAGCCCTTGTAAAAAGTGCCTGGGATGGTAAAACATGCCTTTGAGGACATTTTGGGCCCCCAAATGCCTGTAAACATTAATTGAGGCCTTGGGGGGCTAAATTAAGGCCTACAGACCCCTATGATGTCTTTCTGGAGTAGAATTTATTGAATAATTAAATGATGTACACCAATTGAGATAATTAAATATGTAGAAATTCAAAAAATATCATTTTTTTTCAGGGAATTCAAATCTGACCTCAGATACTTTTAAAAAAACTTCATCTAAAGTAAGAAAAATAAGAAAAATGATAAAAGATCATTTTTTTATACAAGATAGGATATTTTCAGTGGAACTCAAAAACATTTTTGCAAAAAATAAAAGAAACACATTAAATTGCTCCATATGCTTTTTTGCTGATGGGAATTCAGATATTTCAACAAAAGCACCATCAATTACAGAAATAATTATAAGAACTATGAAGAACATGCTTCTTTGAATAAAATTCAAAATTTTTATACAGTTTAAACATATTTTTATCAAACATAAAAAAATAGAAAAATAATAAATCTACATATTTCACAAGTTAAATCCAAATATGTATAAATATTTCCAAAATATTTTGATTAAGTAACAAAAGAAAAACATCAAATGTAAATAATTTTTTTCTTTGAATAAGAACTTAAGTTTCCAGTCAGATTTAAATAACCTAAAAAAATAAAGGAAATAGAAATATTCTAAAAATTTCTGTATTGTGCAAATGATTGAATTTTTTCAATTCACCAGCATATGATTCATTGAGTAACATCATAAGCATAATGAAATAAAAAATTGATTCATTTGGATAAAAAGCATCATTTTTCATGGAATGTAAATAAATTTTAAAATAAATAAGAAATTTCACAAGGACCTGTTTAATGAGAGGAACCCAAATATAATATAAAATTATAAAATAAACTCCATAAAGCTCAATAATAATCAAAAAAACATCAAAATTTGATTTTTTTTCAATAATTAACATCTTTCATTTCATGTTTTTCATTTTTTACTTGATTAAAATCTTATTGAGATATCTCAAAATATTTTAATTCTCCTCATTCAATTGATATTTAAAGTTTTTTTATATTTTTTTTATGATTGGCACAAATGTATTTACATTGTGTCACAAATCTTGAATTTTCTTTAAAGAAACATGTTTTTCATATTTTTTGTAGTTATCTCCGTAACTTATATTTTTGTTGGAATATTTGGAAATTATTGAATTCCCCTGATCAAATAGGTTTTTAAATAATTTCCATGTGTTTTTTTTTTTAATTTTTGTTACAATGTTATCTATGTTCCACTGGAAACATTCCATTTTTTGTAAAATAAATTAATTTCTATCATTTGTCTTAAGTTTCTTACATTTTATGAAGTTTTTTTAAAACAAATGTGATTTTAGCTTTAAATTATTTTAAGAAAACTGATATTAATTGCATTTTTAAATGTTAAATCATCTTAATTGGTGTACATCATTGAATTCTCCAAGAATGTGGGTTCTGGAGGCCTTTATTTAGCCCCCCATTGCCTCAATTAATTTTTATAGGCCTTTAGGGGCACAAAATGTCCTCATAAGGCATTTTCTCCCACCCCAGGCACTCTTTTAAACCTAAAAAATTTATTCCAAACCTTAATTGTCTATATTCAGGCATTTGTTTCATTGGCACTTATTTTTAAGGTCGGAAAACCTTCCTGGGGTGGTGAAACATGCCAGAAGGCATGAATTTAGCAAATAAATTGCTAGTCACAATTTCCTTCAAAAGAGGCGTGGATTTAGTAATTCTTTTGGCATTAATTTGGCCCAGGTCCCAAAAATAACATTCACCTCCTCCAACCAGGAAGATGGGAAAAATTTCACCAGTAGCAAAGATCTTTACAACATGAAAAATATAATGAAGAAAGAAGTGCTTTCTGGTAAATTCTCTCTTCAATATGTCCTGAATCTGATGATTAACTCATCTCAAAAATAGATAAATTCAGTGATGACCTCATCATATGGAACTTTGGAGGCCTTCTTTTTCTCTCACTCTTCATCAGTATCTTTTGATAGAAAATTCCACCATATGTGCACAATAGATTGCACATTAAGACAAACTGCTATAAATTTCCCTTGTTGAAATTTTTGGAATGGCTTCAAAAGGCGAAAAACTTCCAATTTAATTTTACCTGATGAGCCATGAAACCCAAGAATTTTATTCTTGGGGCTTGTCTAAGCTCAAATAAATTTGCGCTGAAGAAGATATTGCAAAATTATTAGTAACAGACATTTCTTGATATGGTGAACAATTGAATTGAAAAACTTCATTGTGAAATTTTTGAACTCCTTTAAAAGTGGAATATCAACAAAAACTTATTGGCAAGATGCAAAAGAATTTTCAGATCTAAGGAACTTTTTGATTCATTTATTTCTTTTTGGAAAATATTTTTTTGCTCAAGAACAATAAAGAAATATGAATCTAATTGGTCAAGATTGGATTACCTAATGAAATAAGACATGGAGCTTTCAAAATACACCAGGAGTTCTAGATCAAGCATGAGAAAAATCTTTTGGTCCTCTGGACTGCCAACTAATTTCATCTGGGAAATAAAACTGGTTCAAGGTCTGAAGGTGGCCACTCTTCCATAAGATCTTACTTGGTTCATATCACAGGGGGTATTTTGTAATTGCATGGAATTATCACCAGGGCAATTTTGAATAGAAAGAAAAGATATACACACCATCAGAGCCAGAAAATCTTGGAAAGGATTTAGGAATTCCCCAGAGTTATTTGATAATTTTCACAGGAAAATTTCTCATTGGGGAATATCAGAGCTAGAAAAACCACCATTTTTTCAATGGTGTGTTTCAATCCAAAACCAACATTTCAAAACTGCCATTAAAAATTAAAAAAACTACTAGTTTCACCTCAGGTGTGTCAGATTTAATTTCAAATAAGTAGTTTTTTTTCTGATATAGTACATAAATATATCTCTCTCTCCTTTATAATTGTTAAGTTTCTGGTAAGTTCCAACTTGTACTTGCTCAGCTTGCGGGTGGAAGACTTTGAGGATGTAGATACTCTAATCCTGGAGTCTTGAATTTACCCTCTAGTGGTTGACTTAATCTCACAACCTCAATATGAAAACAAAAATCTGAACATAAAGACACAAACCCTTTGATCCCAACTGACTCAAAGATTCACAACTCCTAAATATTCTCATCCTTTCCTTTCTTTCTATTACCACTTATTCTCATCATCACCTTGTTGCACACTTCAACCCCTAAAGCCTAGTCCGCATGCCTGGTGAGATATCTATTCAAACACCAGCCTCTTCTCTTGTTTACTTCTTCCATTCAATTTCTGACTCAACTATACATCTTGTTGCCCTTTTCTTGTCTATTTTTCATTAGCCCTAACTTTTGTGCTCTCAATGTTCATTCTAATCATGTTCCTCAAAGCCTGATTTTGGTTATATCTAATTGTTTATGTCTCCTTGAGCCTTGTTTTGATCTTGTTTTATTTCCTCAGTTCCCAGTTTTCTGTTTCATCAATTCATAATTTTAACAATAATCCCTGCTCAACCTCCCTGTATTCTCATCCAGCCCTTATTTTGTCCAATTAATCAATTTATTTCCTCTATAGCTAACTCATTTTCATGATACTTGAGACACACAACCAGCTTGGAAGTGGGTGAGAGTGCAGTATTAGATTAAATAATTTAATAATTAGTTATTTTTAATCAATTAATCCTTTCTCCTGTCAATTAAGTGCCATTATTCCAAAATTAAATAGCTCTGATGGTTCAGTATTACTTGAATATTTAATTTTATAAAACCATCAAATTTCCATAATTTTACAAAACCATCAACTTTCCATGATCCAATTCATCACCAGTTTATTAGTTTCCCCTTTTTTAATCAAAGAAAACTCCTTGTAGTAGCTTTCTTGTCTAAAAACTTTTATGGGTATTTGATATTAAACAGACCACCCACCCATCCAAGGAGTGCTTGAGAATACTGGTCAAAGAAGTAGTCATTGGACCATCATCATGATCATCCAGCAATACTACCATGAAAAACTGGTAGCAGCCTTGATCAAGCTGTTTCCCAACCACAATGACCATCAACAGAAACTCCCATAATCATCCTCCCCAAAAGAGGTACCATCCCAACTCACAAGCCTACCATAACTCCCACATCATGCCATCCATCCCCATGTATCATATACTCCCACTCCTTCTCTCATCACATCCTCCCTTTGAACCCTCCATCAAATCAATCCTGAAAATCCTAAAGATTCCCTTCAAGCAACCTCTTCATCCCCTCCAAACTCCACCCCAGCCCATTGGTCCTACCAAGATCATCTCCCTCATTGAACATCTCTCCCTAGGGAATGTTTCTATCCTCATTCAAGGGTGAATGTGTGTTTGAGATTGTTTGAAACTAGCAGAAAGAGGGTGGATTAGGAGACTCAAGACAGTTATGGACATTTGATTGGATCCAACTGTCCAGGTTATAATCAAAGAAGCTGAAAATTGATTTGAACAAAATATCAAACTTGAGTTTTACAGTCTGACCAACTGATTTGGTGGCTAGGAAAAACTTATATTGGGTATTGTTTATGAGAATGACCAAAAATTCCTTGTGGATTTGATTGATTGAGGTGATTTTCAGTGAGATACAATCAATTTTCCTTTAAAATCTGGATTAGGGAGGTATCTTCAAAGTGATCCTAATTATTGAAATTGGGACAATTAGGGTTTTCATTCTCATTCTTGAGGACAACCTTTGCAGATTATTTGTAGGAGAAAGTGGAAAATTGGCTCTGATTGGGGGTAATGGGATCTAACATCACCATTTTATTCTATTCAATTTCAAAAAGATTTAAATACTTTTATACCAGTCGAAAATTCTTCAAATTCATATATTGCTATGAGGCCAACAAGGATTAGATTTATTTCTCAGCTTCCAAGTGGTTTTTCAAATTATGTGGAATATTTCTATGATTCCTCAAGGTATGGAAATGTTTTTCACCATTATGGGGCTCATCAAACTGGGGAAAACTTCTCAGATCTCTGAAACAAATTAAAATTTTAAATTTGAAAGAAAGAAGGCATTTTATCAAGTTATTTGAAAGAAATTTGGTGATAATTCAGTTCTAGTAATAATATATCCTGATACTGTGAATTTTTTCATAAATAATTGTATTTGGTTACCAAACTTGGCCAAGTGCTTACAAATTTTAATGAATTCCCAATAGTGTGGATCTACCAGGAAAGCTTGTCATAAAAGTTTACCTTTTGATTTTCCTGTAAATTCAAATACCCCTTTTTTATTTCTTTTGTGGATGAATGTCATTTCATAGCCCTCAAAATGAGAAAGGGGTTCCTTCAAGAATGAATTTGCAATTCCACTTGTTTATAAAATGTGGAAATAATATAGACCCAAGAGGTATTTTAAGAATTGGGAAATATAATATTAGAATTTCTTGCATATGTAAAAAAGAAACTACATCCCCCATTAAAGCGTGGTGTTATGTAATTAAATTGAAAGTCTTTTTGTTTGAATATATTATTTTATTTTTTTAATTATATTTTTTTCATTAAATTTTACATAAATTTTGGCTTATTTTAATTCTTCTTGTTCAAAATATTTCAGCAGAAATATCTCTTCTTATTAAGAAAAATCAATTTTTTATATTTAATTTTTTTTTTGTTACTTTGTGAATCTTTCATCCAAATATACAGAAATGATTCAATTCTCCACATGAAATAGATATATTAATGATTATTCTATTTTCCTTTTTTTTTGGTGAAAAGTTATTCAAATTCAATTGGAAATCTTGAATTTAGTTTGAAGAAATACATTTTTCATGTTTTCTATAATTATTTATGGAATTAAAGAATTTTTTTTAAATTCTTCAAGATATTTGAATTTCAAGAATCAAATAGTTTATATATCATGTTTCATGTTCTTTATAGTTCTTAAAAACTTTTTTAAAATCCACCAGAAATATACCATTTTTTGTGAAGAAAATGAATTTTCTACCATTTTTCTTATTTTTCTCATGCTGCATGAAGCTTTTTTTCAATTCAAAGGTCACATTTGAATTTCTTTTGAAAGTAAATTGATTTTTGATGCACTTTTAAACATTTCATTTAATCAATTGGTGCGCATTTTTAGATTCTCCAAATATTTCTACCCTGGATGGACCCCAAAGAGGGCCTAGGGGCCGCATATTAGACCCCCAGGGCCCCAATTAATCTTTACAGGCCTTGGGGGGTCTAGCAGTCCCTCAAAAGGTGTGTTCTCTGGTCCCAGGAACTGTTTAAAACCTTAAAAATCTGTGCCAAAACTTCATTTTATAATTTGATAGCTTTTTTTGATTGGAGTGTATTTTTAAGATTAGAACTCCTTGCTGGGGTGGGGAAGCATGCCATAAGGCATTCTTTTGGTAAATGAATTAAAAAAATGACATATTTCTTCAAAATAGGCATCATTTTAGGGTGAGAAAGTGCTGAAATAAGGCTTTTTTCAAAGAAAGGTGTAATTTTGGTAATTTTGAAGGTGTGATTTAAGTCTGAGCCTTTTTATTTTATAGCTTCCTTTGAAGGGTCTAGGTAGGTATTTATTCCATTAATGGTATTAAAAATATATTTGGATTATTCTTTCAAGCCAGTTGGAAATTACGGCTAAGAAAAATTTGCATGAGGGATGCCAATAGCCAAGTTGATTCAACTGTGACCAATTTACATTTTTTGGAGGGGATCTCATAGTAAATCAAGATTTTCTGGGCACCCATCAAAATTGAAAAAAAAGAAGTCAACTTGAAACACCCTGAAAATTGGTTGAAAACTTTCCAAGTTCTACTTGGCATCCCATGAAGTTTGGGAAGGTTGGTACAAAGTTCAGCTTGTCAAAAACCACTGAAAATAATAATTGGGGGGGAAATTTTTTTCTTTCTTTTTTAATCCAATGAATTTTCAAATACACAAATTTTTAACTTTTAAATTGAAAAAATTTGATGTTAAATTTACGGCTCCAGTCGTGGGGGAGCCTTGTAAACGACTCCAGGCGTGTGGAAGCCATGTACACGGCCCCACACGGTCTGTGGGAGTTGTGTAGGGCCCATACACTACTCCATATAATCTATAATTTACAATTTATAATTTATTATTATTTATTATTTATCATTTAATATTTAATATTTAATATTCAATATTTATTATTTATTATTTATTATTTATTATTTATTATTTATTATTTATTATTTATTATTTATTATTTATTATTTATTATTTATTATTTATTATTTATTATTTATTATTTATTATTTATTATTTATTATTTATTATTTATTATTTATTATTTATTATTTATTATTTATTATTTATTATTTATTATTTATTATTTATTATTTATTATTTATTATTTATTATTTATTATTTATTATTTATTATTTATTATTTATTATTTATTATTTATTATTTATTATTTATTATTTATTATTCATTATTTATTATTTATTGTTTATTATTTATTATTTTTTATTTATTATTATTTATTATTTATTATTTATTATTTATTTTTTATTTTTTATTATTTATTATTTATTATTTATTATTTATTATTTATTATTTATTATTTATTATTTATTATTTATTATTTATTATTTATTATTTATTATTTATTATTTATTATTTATTATTTATTATTTATTATTTATTATTTATTATTTATTATTTATTATTTATTATTTATTATTTATTATTTATTATTTATTATTTATTATTTATTATTTATTATTTATTATTTATTATTTATTATTTATTATTTATTATTTATTATTTATTATTTATTATTTATTATTTATTATTTATTATTTATTATTTATTATTTATTATTTATTATTTATTATTTATTATTTATTATTTATTATTTATTATTTATTATTTATTATTTATTATTTATTATTTATTATTTATTATTTATTATGTATTATTTATTATTTATTATTTATTATTTATTATTTATTATTTATTATTTATTATTTATTATTTATTATTTATTATTTATTATTTATTATTTATTATTTATTATTTATTATTTATTATTTATTATTTATTATTTATTATTTATTATTTATTATTTATTATTTATTATTTATTATTTATTATTTATTATTTATTATTTATTATTTATTATTTATTATTTATTATTTATTATTTATAATTTATTATTCATTATTCATTATTCATTATTTATTATTTATTATTTATTATGTATTATTTATTATTTATTATTTATTATTTATTATTTGTTATTTATTATTTATTATTTATTATTTATTATTTATTATTTATTATTTATTATTTATTATTTATTATTTATTATTTATTATTTATTATTTATTATTTATTATTTATTATTTATTATTTATTATTTATTATTTATTATTTATTATTTATTATTTATTATTTATTATTTATTATTTATTATTTATTATTTATTATTTATTATTATTTATTATTTATTATTTATTATTTATTATTTATTATTTATTATTTATTATTTATTATTTATTATTTATTATTTATTATTTATTATTTATTATTTATTATTTATTATTTATTATTTATTATTTATTATTTATTATTTATTATTTATTATTTATTATTTATTATATATAATTTTTTATTTTTTATTATTTATTATTTATTATTTATTATTAATTATTTATGATTTACTGGAGGCTATACAACTTGATTTTAGTTTTTTAGCGTTCTGTACAACTCAAATAGGACGTGTAGCATGCCGCACAGCCCATTTGAGCCGTGTGGCTTGCCACATGGCCCATTTGAGCCGTGTAGCATGCCACACGGCTCATTTGAGTCGTGTAGGGTGCCACACGGCCCATTGAGCCGTGTAACAACTCAAAGAGCCGTTTACAGCGTCATGTACACGGCTCAATGAGCTGTGAATTTAACATTACCCATTGAAAAATATTTTCTTCAAAGAAATATATTTATATATATATATATAGAGAGAATTTATTTTCCCACTGGTTCAATCCTAAAAATAAAGGTGGTTCTACATATGCGCACCATCACTCCCACATGAAAAAATACTTTATTTCAGGGTTTTTCAAGAAATGAAAGCATTAGAAACCCTTCAAAAATCCAATCAAAAAATCAAAATAAAAGAAAAGAAAAGAAAATAAGAGAAAAGAAAAGAGAATAAAATATAATAAAATAAAATAAAATGAAATGAAATAAAATAAAATAAAATAAAATAAAATAAAATAAAATAAAATAAAATAAAATAAAATAAAATAAAATAAAATAAAATAAAATAAAATAAAATAAAATAAAATAAAATAAAATAAAATAAAATAAAATAAAATAAAATAAAATAAAATAAAATAAAATAAAATAAAATAAAATAAAATAAAATAAAATAAAATAAAATAAAATAAAATAAAATAAAATAAAATAAAATAAAATAAAATAAAATAAAATAAAATAAAATAAAATAAAATAAAATAAAAAGATTCTCACCCCATTTTCGGATCCTTTCCTTTGCATTTTTAGTTAATTTTTTTGGTTATTTTAGCTCGCAGAAATTGAAAACAACAACCAAGAAGCTTTTCAATATTTTTTTCAGATATTTTGGATGTATTTGTACACCTTAAAAAATTCATTCAAAAAAATCTGAAAATTAATAAAAAAAAACAAATTTCTCATTGAACTTTTGGATCCTTTTCCTTACCTTTTGAATTAAGTTTTCTGATGATTTAAGCTCTTAGAAATTTGATCAAAAATTTTACTAATAAATTAATGATGATTTGATATATTAAAAGCTATAGATTTAAAGAGATTCTTTGAATCTGTCTTAAAGTTTTTTTTGTTAATTTTTAAGGCAATATTTGTTTATCAAATGCCAAACAAAAAAAGCATCACAAAAGACCCCTTTTAGGTTCTGGCTGCTTTCTTTGAGCCTTTTGGCATGCATAAATTCAATATTAATCAAAAATGTTTCCTGTGACCTCCACCCATTTTGGGGCACTCCAATCATCTTATAAACCACCACCTTGACCTCTTCCACCCACCCATTGCCCCCACCACACCACCCAACTACCATACCACACCACCCCTACCACACCACACCACACCACCACACACAACACCACCGAACACCACCCAACACCACACCACATCAAATCACACCAAATCACACCCACACCCTCAGCACCCCAAAACCGCTCATCATCCATCACCACTCCTCAATAAAAACAAATTGACACTTCAAACCTAAAAAAAAGATTGTCTTAAATTCAAATCTTTCATCAAAAATTCAATTTTCAATCTCCTAAACAACAGTTCACAAACATTATAAACTTTTCCCATCAAATCTTCATCTAATAAATAACCCTCAACAGATACTTTGAAGGAAATATTTTCCATCTTATATCAAGTCTCTGAATAATTTTTTTCACCAAATTTATGCTCAATATATCCTGAACTATCAACTTCTATCTTCACTTCTTTTTTAAAAATTAAATATCTCTTCACAATTGCTCAAGAAAAAACCCACCCACTTTTCAGAACTCTTTCACCAGGCCCATCCTACATTATCTAATCTAATCAAACTAGTGATTCAACTCCTCTTGCTCCTTCCTCACCTAATCAAACTCCTGATTCCACCCATCTGTAACCTCCTCCTGAAATATCAAATATTAAAAAGAAGGAGCTCCTTGATGCCATCCAATTATGGTCAAAGTCCCATGGATATGCCATATCACTAGAGTATCAAATTACAAGAAACATAACTACACATATCAATGTGATAAACCTGGGATATATTAAGCCAGAAAAGATACCAGAAGTTTTCCAAAATAAAGAAAGACCAATTTTCTTTTCAGATTATCCAGAAAATGTTTCAAAATATTGGGTCTCTTGCTGGTAAAGTTTATATTTCCAGACCACAACCATAAATCTTCAAATGATACTTCCACTAATCTCATCCACAGAAGAATTCAAATCATCAACAGGAGATGGTTGAAAATTTGACCAAAGCTTGATTTCCCCCCTTAAAAGTTCTAAACTCTCTAATAAAAACCTTGTCATCTCCCATCCATAAAAATCTGAATAATATTTGCAGTAAAATATCACAAATTCAAAAATTATTCTTTTTATGGAAAATCTCCCATTGAAGCCCTCATCCTGGAACTCTGCAATTCTGCTTTTTTTGTCAAAATTAACATGGAACAACAAATGATTTCTTTATTCATTTTGAACCTGATTCAATTAAACTTATCAAAATTTTCCTTAATCTTCTAATGATAGACAGCAAATATAAAACCAACATTTTTTTCATGCCCCTTCTGCACATTGTTGGGGAAAACAATTTTTCAAGAACAGTTCAAGTTGCTTTCTGTTCTATATCTCAAGATAAAATTATAACTATGCATGGGCCCTGAATCAACTTCTGGATGTGTTAGAAGATCAAGAAGCCAGGATAATTTTTGAAGACAAAGAAAAAGCACTAATTAGTTCCATTGAAATTTTTTTACCTTCCTGTCATCATCTTCTGTGTCTCTGGCATATACTCAAAAATATTCAAACCCATTTCAGGAAGCACTTCAAAGCTGAAGATGAATGGAAGCTTTTTCAGAAACAATTGAATATGTTGGTCAATTCCAAATCTGAATAAATCCATCATGAAAACTTCACCAAAATTTCTCTTTCCTGGAATCCCCCTACAGAAAGCTATCTTCTTGAGAACTGGCACCCCCCCCCCCCCAAAAAAAAAAAAAAAAAAAAAACAGAAAATTCCTCTCATTTGGCTAAAAAACACTTTCAATTTGGTAATAGAAGTACTTCAAGAATAGAAGCCTTCATTCTTACATTAAACAGTTCCTTGATTCATCTATTGGCTCCTTTTCTAATGTAGTTCAGAAAATTTACAATTCAATCACCATCCAAATTCATGAGAGAACTATTTAAGCTTCTCAGAAAGAATTCAAGCATCTCATTGGTTTGATTAACTGTGTGGATCATCTCTCTGGAAAAATATTTCAATTTTTCCTCAGAATCATTCATTCATTTGATCATCAAGTTCATGAATCTTCCACAACTTTCACCAACTGTGATTGCTTTTCTTACATGGTTATACCATGTATTCACAAAGTGATAAATAATTTTCTGATTGATTTCTATTTTTCTTTCTCCAGTTAACTATTGACCCTGATTCAACTGAAGAATAACCAACCCTTGATTTTCCATCCAAAACCAGTAATGAACAAATTTCTCTCACTGAACTATTTGGAGAACTCCACAAGTTTCCACCTGGAGAACAGCAATATTATCTTGGTGAAAAAAAGAATCTATATAGTGGAAAAGATCAACTTTTTCTGATTCAAGAGCCAAATTAAACTCAAAGATACAAAGTAAAAGGAAGACCCAAAGGAGCAGCCAATAAGCTCAAGAAGATCTCCCAGTCCTCAAGCAAAAGAGATCAATCTTATTTTTTATATTTGGGAGAATACAAGAGGAGAGGAAGGCCAAATAATAACTACACAGCAAATTCAAAGGTCAGTAATCTTTTTTTTTGTAAAAATAAAATAAAAAATTCATCTTTCATCATTAATGTTTTTCATGTATGTATTCAGGCTTCAAGAAAGTGGAAGGCCAAAAATCAACTGGGGAAGGGATATTAGAAGGAGGAATCAGATTAAGATGTAAATTTCTATTTATGCTTATTTTTTCTCAATGTGGAATTTTTTTAATGATTCCTTTTAATTTTTCAACATAGGATGATTTTCTGACTGAAGATGAATATTCAACAGATGAAGAGATTCCAGATTTTGATGAAGAGGAAGATTCAGAAGATGGAGAGCTTCCAGGCTTGAATGTTATTAAGATGGCGAAATTTTGTTTCCTTTTGTTTTTGCTTATTTATTTGATATTATTTCTTTTCAATTTTTTCATTTCATTTTTTCTCAGAGTTCTGTAACCATTGCAAATAAGGAGGCTTCTTCTCCTGAATACAATCCTGGGGCAAGACTCCAGAGAAAAAATCAATCAAATGAAGATCAAAATGCTCCTTACCATCCTCTTGGAAGAAATTTATTAGCACAAAAAGCAACATAAATAAGTGAGAAAGTGAGGACATTTCATAATTTCTCATTTTTTCAGTTTTTTCTGATTATTTTTGGATTATTCCTCTAGGTTACCTGTAAATTATCTTATTATTCTTTTGGAATTTTTGATAAAGTCTCAATTGGAAAAGTGAGTGGCATCTTTAGACCATATTTGTTGAGACTGTGAAAATGAAGATGTGTCTGGTGGGAGTTGAACCCACGACCTCAGTAAGACTGAGACACATACTAGATTGCTGCATTTACCAACTAGGCTACAGACGCTTGTGGCTGCCAGGGTTGTTTGGTATTACTGGTCTAGGTTCAACTGCACAGCATCCATACTGTGGTGATACATCATGTTAGCAGGTTTAACCTCAACACCCCCCCTTGCTATGTGATGTAGAAATAGGTATGGAAATACCCAGGTGAAAGTGTGATCAGTGTGGGGATTGAACCCGTGATAGGCTTACAGGGGATGATGGTCTTACAGGAAGCATTCACATCTTATTCAAGTCTCATAAGTAAGCAAGTATATGCTCAGGTAGGCTCTGGGCTCATAACCTGTTGAGACTTTGAAAATGAAGATGTGTCTGGTGGGAGTTGAACCCACGACCTCAGATAGACTGAGACACATACTAGAGTGCTGCCTTTACCAACTAGGCTACAGACGCTTGTGGCTGCCAGGGTTGTTTGGTATTACTGGTCTAGGGTCAACTGCACAGCATCCGTACTGTGGTGATACATCATGTTAGCAGGTTTAACCTCAACAATATTTTCTTTTAATAAAAAAATCCAATTTTTAGTTTAAGTTCTAATACAAAGACTTTATTTCCACCAAAACAGCTATTCCACATGTATCACATGTTCAAGATGTCACAGGGGATGCGAAATTTGTATTTAGAGCAGAAGCCATTTGTTTGTGGAGGAAATCAGAAGACTGGATTGAATTAAGGAAATAAATGGTGAAAGAGCTGGATTAAAACCCAATTTTTAAGCACCCAAGATTACTGCATGAATTCTGGAGTGAAAATTTCCAAGACAAAAGAAGGAAACTTAAGCACCTTTCTGGCCCAGATCCAATGAATATGTGGATGAAATTCCCATTCCCTGGTTTCCTTCTGGCTGAAACATATAAGTGTTGAGTGGTTCTGTTTTCTTATTAAATGCCTTGCACTTATCTTCCTTTAATTCCCCTTGCACTTCAAATTCCAAATCTTCTCCTATTTGCTTCACTATTTTAGAAGATTTCAAAAATTAAATTTTCCTTCAATTTCAAATCTTATCATATGCCAGCTCAAAAATTAGATCCACTTTGCAAAAGCTTTTTGACCAAGGATTCCAAATCTTTCAAAAAAATTATTCAGAAACCTTTAGAGCTTGGAAATGGTTTTTTTTTCCTCCAAGAAAATTCAGAAGAAACATAAAACCAATCATAACTGAATAAAATTTAATATTTTTATTGGTATTTTTTCTTTGTATTTTTTAAAAATGGCAAAAAGGATAATAAAAAATGTGAACCACCCCTTTTCTTTTTAATTATTTTCATTTTCATATAAAATTTGATGGGCAGAAAATGTGAAAAGAAGTCAGAATTATTTTTACTTTCATCTTTTGATTCCATTCTAAATCTCTTCCAAAAGAAGTAACTGAAAGTTTGATGCCAGATGTAAAAAAAGAACATTGCAACTGATGTGTTATTTTTAAGTTTTTTTAAGTCAAAGTTAATTTTTGGAGGCCCAAGGACACCCAATACTGTACTCAATTCCTCCACAAAATTTTAATTTTTTTATGAGATTTAATGAGATTTCAACATCAATCAGAGTTTTTTTCTTTCTTAAAAATTTGTAGATAATCATTTTTAAAAGGATAGTGATACAGAAAAGCCACACCATTGTTTCAATATCATTCTCAACATTGGTCTTTTTATTCATGGTGTCAATATACTTCTCCAAATTTGTCTTTTTTCAAAAAACCAAAATTTCATAACCAGCAGATTTACCACTGTCACAAGTGTATTGGGTGAAATTGCTGGAAGTAGGATAGTTTCATTTGATCAAAGTTCAAACTGTGCATCAATAGACCAATATTTGAATAAATTTGTTGGGAAATCAATCCTTGTAAGATAAAAAAAAATTGAAGCCAATTCAAATTGAGCCAAGGGGAGTGGGGATAAGACAGGATTACAAAACATCAGATCAAAAATCTAAGAGCATTCATCTAATCAAAGTAGTTTTTTTGGCAGAATTAAAACTACAGAATTTGAAAAATGACTGAAGTTAAAAAAATCAAGCTTTTTCAGCCATTGAAAATTTTAATTTTTGATTTTTGTGGTTATTTTGGTTGGTGCAGCATATAGGATGAGGGCCATTGTGAGCAGTAATGGAAATAAGATTTTTATTTTGAGTAGGAAGTTGGAATATTAAAATTCCTTGATTTCAAAGTGAGGATTTGATTAGTGTTTCTGTCTGATAGAGGATTATTTTAATTATGCAAGTAATACTTACTTTATTTCATAGCAATTTTGTAATAAATATTCTACTTCTAGGTTTTGTTTTTGGATTGAGTTAAACCTGTGCTGGTGCTGCGGCAGGACCTTGAGATTCGTTGATGATGAGGAGTAGAAGGATTTGATTGAGTGATTTTTTATGGTGTTTGATGATGTTCTTGGGTGTGGACCGGGTTTTTTACATGTTTATGGATGAAGATTCATAAATGGTGGTTTTGGTGTTAGAAACAAGCCATTTTTATGAAACGTGTGATTTTGAAATCACCAGTTATGGGGTATGTTTATTTCAGAAAAGCCTCATTAAAATGGTGGGTTTTTTCCAAAAAAAAAAAACAGTTTTTGAATGGTGTATTTTATAAATTTGAACTTGCCTAATTAATCAGTTTTGCTTTGGAAAAAACTGTACTCAATTTTTCTTGAAATTCAGTGCAAGGACCCAATATTTTTTGAAATTCAGTGCAAGAATGAAAAAGTTTCATATTTTGAGTTAAACACTTTTGGCATTTCTCTGGATTTATTTCTACACAAATACCCTGCTTTATTTTAATAAAATGAATTGAACATTTCAGGGGCTTTTTCTATTGTATATGACACAATTTATAGAATGTGAAATATTAAATTTGATTTAAGAAGGGCCACCAGTTGGGTAGAGGAGCTCAATCTGTATTTATTTGGATTTCAGGATGGTGTTTTGAATCTCTTCAAATTTTTGTAATGTATGGATTTCAGAATTATCCATGATCTTAATAAAATCTAGGGCAAACTGGGTACTGAGTCTAACATGGAATAAGCATGATTAATCTGCTCATATTTTTTTGGCCTTATTTTCATTTATATTGAATATTTTTTCATGAAAAAAACCATTGATTTGAAATTAAACTATAAGGTCTACCTTTTTGGAACTAGGCAGAAGGCTCAATACTGAAACTTGACCTTGAATTCCTCAACCACAAAAAAAGGGTAAACAATCAAATGAAAGAAAAAACATGACTTACCAGGGGCATGGTATCCAAAAATCTGGAACAAACACATGTAAACTCAGCCTTTTGAAAAAATAGAACCTTAAGCTCCAGGTCATAATGACCTAAATGGAAAAAAGCTTTCTCTTTTATCAATGAGCTTGGGGTTTTTCAATGAATATGGAATATCATTAAACTGCGCCCATGGTATGAAATATCATGAATTGGTTTACTCAAAGCATGGGTTTAGATTCTTACCTTGAACCTTTCCTTGAAAGGATTCTGGATTTCAGGGAGAATTGTGGTTGATTCCTGATAAATTTGAAGAGGGAGGAACATCCTCATCTCTTCTGAAAAATTTCCCAGTTTATTTTTATTATTTATCTTGGAAAGAATTTTTTTTATTTGAGTTCTTACAAGGTGATAATTTTAATTTCTTGATACTTTTATAAAATTCCTACAGATGTGATCAATTATTGAATTGTTTTTGCACTCTTTATGATTAATTGAAATGTTGTGATTCTTGAAGTTTTTGAGAAATATTAATTTTACTTTCAGGAAAGACTTCCATTGGGATATTTTAGATTTTAGATAACACATCTATTTGATGATCTCCTGGGTTGATTACTCAATTTACTGAATTTTGATGAGTAGATTTCAAATTTTTATGAATCATTTTCTCAAAAAATCAAACTGGCAAAGAAATTTATTGGAATAAATTAGAAAAAATATCAACAAAAATTATTTATGAAACTAAAATAAAATAAAATAAAATAAAATTTTGGGAAAAAATTGATTAAGAAAGTTGGAATTCCAACAACTTGGCCTTGGCGAATAATGAATTGGCTCTTTTCCAAGATCTGCAGTGAAAAAATATGGGAAAATCAATAATTCTTGGCACACTCCAAATACCCTGTGGAACTGAAAAAAGTATTATTCAAATTTTTCCCATATTATTAAACTTTGAGAATCTTGAATCCCCAATTAAAATATGAATGAAAAATTAAAATCCCAAGGATTGAGAATTCAGTATCAGATGGAAAGGGGTATTTTGACACAGGTTGAAACTCCTTTACATCAGCCAATTAAATTTAAAATCAGCCTCACTCCAAGCCCAAGCCCACCTCTATCTACTACTGTAACTACCACTGGGTAGTTCTCCTGCATATCTTGCAGCCTCCAAATTCTTCTCCCTGCATGTAATATCTCCACCTCCATGACCATTTAAACCATCCCACTTTCTGATGTTTTAAATGCAATATATCCAGGCTTCCTCTCTCTTCCTGGTTCAGTACTCTTGCTATCTTCTGCAATGTACAGGTGCATGTGCATAATCCACTCTTCCCACAAGTTCCAGATCAGTACTCATCAGTAGCCTCATGGGAAACCCCACTAATACATGATATAAAATAAATATCAAGCCTTCTAGAAAGTATGAAAAAAACCCGGAAACTCTCCTCTCCTACTGGAAAAACCATCTCCCAAGGCCACCTCATCAAGCCTCACATATACTGGCCTCTATCACCCTATTAGACTCATTCCCCCCAAGGTATTAGTTCACTAATTCTTACTGGTTACTCCCTCATCAAGTAATTTTCATTTCAGAAAAAGGAAACCACAACCTGCCTTCTAGACTCATATCAACTTCCTTTTTTCTGCTTTTACTCTCATAGGATTCATCAAATCTTCCCTAAGAAACCCTCTCCTGGACCACCCTTCTCATTCTCAATAATAACTCCTGTACTTCCTCCCTTCTTATCATTTCAATCTCAATAAATCATTTTTGATTTATATGAGCAGTAGTTCCTTTGAAAACTTTTTCTTCCATTCCAGAAGCAGTTTTTAAACTATAAAAATTCCTTCCCCATAATCACTACCCAATCTTTATCTCCTCAATCATTAAATCAAAATCAATCCACCTCATTCCATATTCATCCTTGAATAAAACTGCCTATGAAGAGTGTGGAAAAATGTGTTTGCGCTAAAAGTTGTGTGAAAATTGACGTCTCCTAGCAAGTTCTAAACATTCTGCTTCTATTCCTGCAGACTGTAAAAAGCTTCATCAACCCCTGTATTTGACCAAATTTGATGTAGTTCAATGTTATTATGGATTAATTTGACCAACATTGACCAGCTTTGATTCACTTTGAACCTGGATTTGATCAAATTTTTCATATTTTAGCATTATTTTGAATTACTTTGGCCAAGTTTGATCAATTTTGACCAGTTTGACCAGCTTTGACACAATTTTTCCTGTATTTAAAATTTTTCACATATTTCAGAGTTATTTTGTGTTAATTTGACCAAATTTGACCATATCTGAAAAGCTTTGATGTTGCTTTGATTGGCTTAAAAACACTTAAAATTGGTTTAAAAATACCTTGTTTCTTCAAAATTCAGGGATTTCTTCATTAATATTGGTCAGTTTCCTCTCAATATTCCATGGGTACTTTTTTTGTGACACTTTCATTCTCTGGTATAACTGGAGATCATGCAAGCCTAAAATTCACAAACCTCTCTCTTCACCAGTACACCTTTAAAAATACAAGTAAGAGGCAGAGGTCCTATTCCTTATCCATCAAATCAGAAACAGCCAATTCCTCAAGACCTTGGATAAGGTAGGGCCCTCTAAAATCTTCCAATGCCATCAAAAAGTTTATCCTTCCTCCAGCTCCTCCTAGAGCATCTTCTTCTCATACCCCACCTGCAGCTAGTTGTATCACTAATTGTGCAATTGGTCAATATCCCAAATCAGGCTTTGGATTAGATTATCCATATTATGATACCAGCATAATTCCTATTTCTGGAGAAAAGGACAAGGTAGAAAGTGAATTAATCAGGCTTTGAATCATAGATCCTAATAATATTAATTAAACCACTATTTAAACTCAAGAAGCATCCCCACCTACTAAACCATGATCCCCCAACCCAGCCTCAACCTCCAACATCTTCTGTGGACCAAAAACTCTTAGAACTAATCCATTACAGCTATTTCAAACTCTCTAAACCTCCTCAAGAAGTACTTCCCACTTTGGCACCTTCAAGATTCCTTCTGTGGATTCTCTGGATGAGTTTGAAGGCAAAAAACCCAGAAAAATCTGAAAGTTCCTCCAATCTTGTGAGCTTATTTTTTAAAATTATAAAGGAACTTCTAGGTTTCACTGGAAGAAGGTAATATTTGAGCTCTCCTATCTCTCTGAAATTCCAAATCAATTTATCAAAACCTATCTGTTTCATTGTTCCAACCAAGATCCTTCTCTCCACTTCAATTCAGGGTTCCATTTTACCAAGAAACTTCATATCCTTTTTGGAGACATAGTTGAAATTTTTAAGGCTGAAAAGGAACTGGTGAAATTGAAGTGAAGCACTCTGGATATGCTTCAACCCACACAATGGAATTTAAATCTTTAATGAACAAATTTACTGGATGGTGTCAAAGAGAAATTTACTTCCATTTTTAAAAAAGCCTCCCTTCATGCCTTCTGGACCATATAGCTTGTTATGAGGGATTCCAATAAAATCTCCAGGATTTTATGGATGTAGTTGTGGACTATGAAAAAAGGTATCATGAAATGGTAAAAGAATTATTTCCTCAACTCAATCATTCTAAAACCAACAGTTCTCCCAAATCTGAAGCAAACTCTAAACATCCTGAAAAGTTTAAGTTCAAAGGTAGGGATCATTAACAGTCATCAGAAAATTAAAATTGAGCTAATTCTGTTACCAGAATCTATTTGGACCTTGATCCAGATGGAGAACTCAATTCAGGTGAAAAGGAAAGAAGATAGAAGATATTTTTATTTTTATATTGTGGTGTTTAACACAAGAAAGAGGACTGTGGAAAGAAAACTTTCAACTCTTCTCATTCTTTCTATACTCAGCACCTTCAAGTGCTATTCACAAGCCAAACTAAACATTTTCTTACATTTTACCCAATTTTATAAGGCTCTCATTTATAGTATTTGATTGATTTAGGGGAACATAAAGTTTTGATAGCAAATTCCATTGTTGAGAAGTATCTACCCCTCACATCCCATTTATTTTTAAAAACATATATGTCTTTGAATTCTAGGTTGCAGTGGTTCACCTTTGCTAATTACTTATCACAAGTTATATTGATTGATTAAAACTCATATATTTCCTAGCTTTGAATCAAAATAAATTCTATCAAATGAACCAATCTCTGAGAGACTCATCCTCAGTATTGATATTTTCATAAATTGAATCAAGAGGTAAACTTTAAGATGGGGCTGGTCACCCCAATACACCAAGTAACCGCTAGCCTTTCCTTCAATCATGTCAAAAATGATCTGGTGAACCTTCCCACAGCTGAAAATTACTCAAATTTGCTTTTAGAACTTCATCCCAATGCAATCTCCCTCACTTCAGAAAAATTCAGCTTCCTCACAAAAATTTCCACTTCCCTTTGATATCAATACTTTAACAAATTTCTTGTATATTTATTTTTCCTTTATCCATTACATAGGAGTAAGATATTAAGGATACATGTATGCATACTATGCAATTTTTTACCTCTTCTTATGTTTCTATCTGCCCCCAAAGGACACTTAACCTGACTTTGATGTTTTTGAAACTGATGAAAACCCTGAAGAATCAGAAAATGTGTTGAAGAAATTTCATGCTGATTACCCTTCATTCTTAGTTGCTTCATTAAGTTCAAATCAGAACAACTCTCAAAACAATTTGCTTAAAATCAATATATTGGAATAGAAGGTGCTTTAACTTAAGCTGGGCCAGTCTACTCACTGCCTCAAGTTGAAAAATCAACCTTCAAATCCTACATAGAAGAGGATTTAGAGAAAGGTTCCAACCACCCCAGCACTTCAACCAATGGAAAGCCTGTAATTTTTTATTGCAAGCAGAAGGATGGTGTTTTAAAATTATTTTTTGGTTTTTGAAAACTTGAGTCTTTTACAAGGAATTTTGTTTATCAAATTCCTCCAATGAATATCTTACTGAATTTATTTTGAGGTTCTACCCTATTCACCAAAATTGATCTCAGTTTGCTTAATTCTTAAGAATCACTGGACCCTTTTAATTTTGAACTTATAATTCCTCTTTAAAGAATTTCATTTCTTCAAAAGCTTTCACCAGAAGACAATTTTATTGGTTTGAGAAACCTACTAAATTAAACTTTGAAACCACTTACAGGCCTTGCATTTCTTCAATCCACCAGTTCTCCTGTCACATTGTGATGGTTTTTATCCAGATGCTGTAATTCTTACTCTGAAAAGAATCCCAACAACATCAAAAAGCTTCTAAAACAATATGAATTTGAAACTTCCAAAAGTTTCACCCTCTCTTTGAAAATCCTTGATGATAGAATAAGCAACTGAACTCAAATCAAAAAGCTGAAAATTTTTCCCAAGAAATGATTAAAAGATTGAATAAAGGGAAGAAATTAAATCACTATCCTATAGATTCCTAAATTTTCTTACTCCTTTTCATGTTTAAAGTGGTTATACCCAACAATTTTGATGAATTAAAGCTAGAAATAAGTTCTAAATTTCATGAAGAACCTTCTTCAGGGCATACATGTCAACAAAAAAACTCTTGATAAATTTCAAATATCCTATTTATAAGTATTTGAACTATTCTTACCTTGATGAAAATTCAATTCAAAAATAATCAGTCTTGGGAATAAAGTATGATGATCTCCAAATAAAATCACTACTTGCAGGCCTTCCAGAAATCTCTTTTAGAATTCTTTGGGCCCCTTTTCTTAATATGGACAAAAAAATTTCTCATGATTTCAAAATCTAACTACCTATTATTTTTATCCATCCAAACAGTCTCCAATCTCACAAACTACCTCCTGTGAACCAGTATTCAATTTTATCAAATTTTCTTCCATTCTCCATTAATTCCATTCCCTTTATCCTTGCAGACCCAATTCATCCTAAAAACCCATCCAAATACAAAATTACAATCAACATGATTTACTAATTCCAATTGAACAAATAGATCTTCCATCAAAAGAAAAATTCTCACATATATTGCATCATCATAAAGCTTCAAATTCTTCCATCCAATCATGTCCAACATGACATAAAACTCAAGAAGAGAAATAATAATAATAAGAAGAAGAAGAAGAATAAGAATAAGAATAAGAATAAGAATAAGAATAAGAATGATAATAATAATGGTAATAAGAATGAGAATGAGAATAATAATAATAATAATAATAATAATAATAATAATAATAATAATAATGATAATAATAATAATAATAATAATAATAATAATAATAATAATAATAATAATAATAATAATAATAATAATAATAATAATAATAATAATAATAATAATAATAATAATAATAATAATAATAATAATAATAATAATAATAATAATAATAATAATAATAATAATAATAATAATAATAATAATAATAATAATAATAATAATAATAATAATAATAATAATAATAATAATAATAATAATAATAATAATAATAATAATAATAATAATAATAATAATAATAATAATAATAATAATAATAATAATAATAATAATAATAATAATAATAATAATAATAATAATAATAATAATAATAATAATAATAATAATAATAATAATAATAATAATAATAATAATAATAATAATAATAATAATAATAATAATAATAATCATAATAATAATCATAATAATAATCATAATAATAATCATAATAATAATAATAATAATAATAATAATAATAATAATAATAATAATAATAATAATAATAATAATAATAATAATAATAATAATAATAATAATAATAATAATAATAATAATAATAATAATAATAATAATAATAATAATAATAATAATAATAATAATAATAATAATAATAATAATAATAATAATAATAATAATAATAATAATAATAATAATAATAATAATAATAATAATAATAATAATAATAATAATAATAATAATAATAATAATAATAATAATAATAATAATAATAATAATAATAATAATAATAATAATAATAATAATAATAATAATAATAATAATAATAATAATAATAATAATAATAATAATAATAATAATAATAATAATAATAATAATAATAATAATAATCATAATAATAATCATAATAATAATCATAATAATAATCATAATAATAATAATAATAATAATAATAATAATAATAATAATAATAATAATAATAATAATAATAATAATAATAATAATAATAATAATAATAATAATAATAATAATAATAATAATAATAATAATAATAATAATAATAATAATAATAATAATCATAATAATAATCATAATAATAATCATAATAATAATAATAATAATAATAATAATAATAATAATAATAATAATAATAATAATAATAATAATAATAATAATAATAATAATAATAATAATAATAATAATAATAATAATAATAATAATAATAATAATAATAATAATAATAATAATAATAATAATAATAATAATAATAATAATAATAATAATAATAATAATAATAATAATAATAATAATAATAATAATAATAATAATAATAATAATAATAATAATAATAATAATAATAATAATAATAATAATAATAATAATAATAATAATAATAATAATAATAATAATAATAATAATAATAATAATAATAATAATAATAATAATAATAATAATAATAATAATAATAATAATAATAATAATAATAATAATAATAATAATAATAATAATAATAATAATAATAATAATAATAATAATAATAATAATAATAATAATAATAATAATAATAATAATAATAATAATAATAATAATAATAATAATAATAATAATAATAATAATAATAATAATAATAATAATAATAATAATAATAATAATAATAATAATAATAATAATAATAATAATAATAATAATAATAATAATAATAATAATAATAATAATAATAATAATAATAATAATAATAATAATAATAATAATAATAATAATAATAATAATAATAATAATAATAATAATAATAATAATAATAATAATAATAATAATAATAATAATAATAATAATAATAATAATAATAATAATAATAATAATAATAATAATAATAATAATAATAATAATAATAATAATAATAATGATAATAATAATAATAATAATAATAATAATAATAATAATAATAATGATAATAATAATAATAATAATAATAATAATAATAATAATAATAATAATAATAATAATAATAATAATAATAATAATAATAATAATAATAATAATAATAATAATAATAATAATAATAATAATAATAATAATAATAATAATAATAATAATAATAATAATAATAATAATAATAATAATAATAATAATAATAATAATAATAATAATAATAATAATAATAATAATAATAATAATAATAATAATAATAATAATAATAATAATAATAATAATAATAATAATAATAATAATAATAATAATAAATAATAATAATAATAATAATAATAATAATAATAATAATAATAATAATAATAATAATAATAATAATAATAATAATAATAATAATAATAATAATAATAATAATAATAATAATAATAATAATAATAATAATAATAATAATAATAATAATAATAATAATAATAATAATAATAATAATAATAATAATAATAATAATAATAATAATAATAATAATAATAATAATAATAATAATAATAATAATAATAATAATAATAATAATAATAATAATAATAATAATAATAATAATAATAATAATAATAATAATAATAATAATAATAATAATAATAATAATAATAATAATAATAATAATAATAATAGGGTGTATCAAAGTTAGCAAACCCGCCATTAGAAACCCCCCATTTTTTTTGACAAAACCCGCCATTTTTAATGGCGGGTTTCTGAAATACACATACCCCCTAACTGGTGTATTTCAAAATGGTGTGTTTCATGAAAATAGCTGATTTCAATCATCAAACACGCCATTAAACCCGCCATTTATGCATCATCATCCATCCACCATCCATCACATCAAAAACACCCATCCACATCAGCAAATCCATACCGGTCCCATCTCCATTGCATCACACACATCTCTATTGTTTTTCACATACCTTCACATACCCATCTTCACAAAAATCCCATCATAATCTCATCACCCCACATCACTCACCACCTTTCTCAACATGTCCAATCAAACATCCCGCCAGCAAGTTGAAAACGCAAAAAAGCTGACTGAACTTTTGCTACTGTTTGACTCCCATTCAGACTCTGATTCAGACTCCAATTTGGAATCAACTTGGTTAGCTTTGAATTCTCTGTTGGCAAAGCAATACATGGTTCCAAGAATACACACTCTCCATAAACCTATGTATGAAAGGCAAAAGCTTCATCTCATCCCTGACTTAAGCTTCCAGCAACTGTTCCAAACTTTGTTGCCTTCTTTCATGAAACTTTTGGCAATGATTGAAGACCACCACATCTTCCAGAACAATTCTTGCAATCTTCAATGCAATCCAGCCATCCAACTTGCCGTTGCTCTTTGTAGATTGGGGTCAAATGGAAATGGAGCAGCAATCCATCAATTGGAAAATCTATTCTCAGTCAGTTACGGAAGCATTGACTTATACACCAAAAGAGTCATGATTGCTATCCTATCTTTCCGTCGCTTGGTCCTTTCATGGCCAACCAAAGAAGAACGCAAGGAGATATCTCAAGTAATGGAGACAGAAGGCTTTCCTGGTTGCATTGGTTTTGTTGATGGAACCACCATCCCCTTGAGTCAAAAACCAAACCTAGATGGCAACCACTATTTTGATTGTAAAAAAAGGCAATTGATTCCTTTCTTTTCCAATCTCTATGATAAAACTTTGGATCACACACTGACCAAATATGTTCCATCTCTTTGTTTAGATACTCTGTGGCACTACAACTTGTTTGCAATAACAACAAGAAGTTCATCTCCCTCCATGCTGGCCTTGCAGGTTCTTGTCATGATTCATATGTTTTCAATCGGATGCGGATTGCCCAACAACCAGAGATCTACTTTGACCAAGATCAATACCTTCTGGCCAATTTGGCTTATGCTAGTGGGAAATATGTAGTTCCAGCATACCGGAATGTTTTGTCCAATGATCAAGGAAAAACCAATTTTAACTATCATCTTGCCCAATCACAAGTTTGGATTGAGCATGCCATAGGAATTCTGAAAGGAAGATGGGCCAGCTTACAGGAGATGCAAAACCAGCTCCAATGTTCCAAAGATATGAGGTTCCTCATCAACTGGATTATCACTTGTGTAATCCTTCACAACCTTTTGGCCAACATCAAAGATGAATGGGACAAAATATTCCAAGATGATATTCCTGATCCGCCTCAAGTCATCCCTGTCTCATCTGGTCCCTCATCTTCTTCTATGAGAGAGCGGATTCTTCCTCTCACCCTTGCTTGCTTTGATGATTAATTTTTGATTTTGAAATTGGTAAAAATTCCCTTCACCGTATTTTTTTGGTTTTGGTTGTTCACCCAAGATTCATAGGCTGAGTTTTTTTTTTTTATTTTTTTTTAGTGGACTTGAATCCAAAAACACCTCCACCTCAAACCCTGCCACTCACCAAATGCCACCCCCCTCCCCCTCACCACTCAACCCCTTCAACCTCACCCCACTCACTCACTGGTCAAACCCTGCCTCCTCCTCACCAAACCACCTCACTCATCACCACCACCTTCAAAACCTCACCAAAACAACACCACCTTCACTCTTTACCAACCTCACCAACATCCACGTCACCAACAACATACCTACCTCCCACCCAACCTCCATCAACCATCAAAGGTGAGTCCCCTCCCCTCATTGAATCACCTTTCTCTTTTTTCACCTGGCTGATCTCCTACCATAGCCCTCCCTTTGAACCCCCCCAGGTCCAGCCAGCCCAGTCCCCCTCCCCCTCCTCATCCTCTGGTCCATCCTCTGCCCTTGGTGAGTCCCCCCTTCCCTTCATCTTCTTCCTGCCATCAATCACAAATCAATCAGGCAATTGATTTGCAATTGATTGAGCTATTGATTCCAAATCGATCAATTGGCCAATTGTTTGTGCCGATCAATGCAGAGTTTTTGGAGGGTACAGGGAACTGAATTTCCCTTTGTTTTTTCTTTGTTTTTGTTTCTTTTTTTTTTAGGTTTTCTAGCTCTTCCAGGTTTTGGTTTTCATCTCTTTTTTATTTTTTCAATCCCAC
Organism: Puccinia polysora; assembly: GCA_025617555.3. Lineage (NCBI taxonomy): Eukaryota > Fungi > Basidiomycota > Pucciniomycetes > Pucciniales > Pucciniaceae > Puccinia > Puccinia polysora. The sequence goes on along the minus strand of CM062621.1, from coordinate 18,914,055 downwards.
CGTTTGTTGCCAATAATGAGAACGTTGCTGACATTTTTTTTTTATTTGTTTGACTGGTCTTTTTGTTTGTCCAACCCCTTTTTTGATATCAATTCCTTCACTGCCTACCAAACTCAAAATGTTATACAACCATTCAAATTTCACCTTGATCCTCACCTCGGGTGCAGCAAGTGCCTGGGAGGGAGAAAGATGGAAGGAGATGGTATGAAAAAAATAAAGAGAGGTGGCAAGCAGAGTAATTGTAGAAAAAGGAGGGCTCAAATGAGGGATTCGGGAATTTCTTTGGAAGTGACTGACAACTGGATCAAGGAAAAGTTTGCCTGGTCTAGACAAAAGCTATGCCCTTTGGATCTGTACCCTGCTATCACAGCTGAAAAGAAAAAGAACCCTTGAAAAACCACCCAGGAAGAATTTAAGCAAGCAAAACAGACAATTGGGGCTTTCCACTTCTTCCACCATGGAAAATTTATTGTTCTTGACCAATCTGATCACCATGCTCTGGTTGCCTTCATTGAATTTGTGCCTTTGGATTGACTATCTGAGCAAGATAAGAAAGATATCAACTTTGTGACAACATTCCTTCACTGTTCAAAAAAATTTGTCAACCCGGTTGGTCCCTCAAGATCTTGGGGTGGAAAAATATGGGCAATTGGTTGGCAAAAATTGATGAACCCTTTGGAGTTATTTGGACTTTATGTGAAGAAATCATCCATTAGATCTTCTCCTCAAGAGTACGCTGTCCTCAACCTGAAGGCCAACAAATTATCCCAAATTTTAGGACAAATGTTTTGTAATTTGGCCAAACTTGCCTTTGAATCAAACCGTGATACCATGAAGGACAGCAACATCCCCTCTTTATCTTCGTTGGAATTTGGTTCCAAGCCTACACCTTTTGATTGCTCCCCACACCTCACTTTCACCTTGGATTCTTTTTACAATTCTCCTCATATTGACAAAGGCAACATCTCTGGCTATTCCTTTTTACTTGTGGTCCCAACCAAAAAATTGAATGGTTGACTTATTGAAGATATGCATGAATATCAAGTTTCGGACGGTCAATTTGTTTTTCCTGACCTTGGCTTTGGAATTGATTTCAAGCAAAAAGGTATAGTCAAAATGGTTTTGGCGGCTAACAAGTACAAGCACTGTACCTTTCCAGCTGTGGACACAGCAACCCATACCAGAATGGCCATGTCACTCCAAATTAATAAAAAAACTCAGAGCACTTGTAGGGACATGAAAAACAGCCAAATTTACTCTAGAGAAAAAAATATCAATAAAAACAAAAAAGATCTGTATATTGGTGGGGTTAAGAATGCTCTCAAACGTTGTTGTAGTAAAAAATAATTTGTTTTTCTTTCATCCATGCAAATATATTTACAAGCCCAGAATTTGAGTAATCTGCTGTATTTCTTCTACCAATCTACCACTTCCAATGCAAGCCAAAGCTACTGATACCTTATCCTTTTTTTTGTTTGCCCGTTGTTCCCTCTCCTTTTCCAGTTGCACTTGCTGCCGATCCTTCTCCTTTTCCTCTTTTTGAAACTCTAGCTCAGCTTGTTTCAACCTCCACTCAGCATCCAATTTTTGTTGATTAGCCAAAGTCTCTGCTTGCTGCTTTCGACCATCCATGGCCAGTTGACGATCCCACTTTTGCTTTTCAAACTGAAGTTTATCTGATTCAATTTGTGATTTCACTGTTTTTTGGAGGGGAATGGCAATGAGCATCATTTTGAAAGCAAGGATATTGAATCAATCAACTTACATGAATCTTGCTTTTCCATCATTTCTTCAAATCCCGAAAAACTGGAAGTGCTTCTCCTCTTTTGATGACTTTTGGGGTTGACATTGATGGAATTGGAGGCCTTTTGCTTACCCTTGGCAGAGGAGGTTTGAGTCTGAAAGTCCTCACTAGTATTTGAAGGCGATGTGGGAGGCCCCATTGGCTTGAGTTTTCAGCCAATCAAAAATGGATGAGCCTGTTTTTTTACAATGTAAATCAGTCAGGAGCAACCAGACATAATCAAAAACAATTTAGTTCCTTACTTGAGCAGATGTTGATGGCAACGGTGATCCAGGAATAACATCCTCCTCATTGGGCAAGTTCTCCAGTTGTTCTGCCCCAGGAAGAGAGAAATCAAAAGAAGGAAGTGAGGGGTCCAATGTTGGGATTGACTGATCAATCAATACCAAAGTAGAAGTGATTGGAGCCGATTGTGTTTGAATATCCTCTTTGTCATCAGATGGGGGCCACTCCAAGGCCAAGGTTTCATCAAGGTCCCCATTGGTAGGCTGAGCATCCCCAGCCAAGTCCTTGGCATCAACGGAATTGGATTTTCGGGCATCAAAAGCAGCTAGGGGGGTGATGTTGGCCTTCTTTCCAAAGATTTCATCCATTTGAATATAAAAAGGACAAATGGAGTCCAACTTATCAACCACCGAGTTGATTCCTTTGGCTTTGTCCAAGTCAGTGATACCAAAGCCAGTGGAGATAGACATGGAGTGGGCCTTTTTGTACTTGGCTTGATAGTTTTTAAACCGCTCCCTCATCTGTTTGGATGACAGATCCAGCCTAACTTTTGTTTTGTTCTTGAGTTCATTGGCCATCAGGAGATAACCATTGACCTTAGAGGATGGAGGTTGGCCAACACGTGTTTCGTTGTCAGATCCAAAGCAGGCATTGTAGTTGGAGGGAATTTTCAGCCAGTTTACCAGGATGATGTGATCAGCTCTCTTGAGCTGACTTGAGCCCTTGGAAGCTGATGGGGGAGGATTGTTTGTTGTGGAGTTCCTTGGCAATGTTCTCTTGGGTGTGTTGGACTTGCAGGGGAGGTTTGCTGAGGGGCCATTTGAAAGAGTAAGGGCTACGCAAGTGATGAGAGCAATAAAGTGATGAGAGTGGTGAAGTTTTGAGAGCGATAAAGTGGATGAGATTGATCAAGTGATGAGAGCGGTTAAGTGATGAGAGTGATGAAGTTTTGAGAGCGATGAAGTGGATGAGAGTGATCAAGTGATGAGAGCGATAAAGTGATGAGAGTGGTCAATCAATTTTATGATGAGGGTGGGGGTAAAAAATTTTCCAATGAGGTTGGAGGTAGAAGGAGGTGGGAAGACAGGGGTGTATGACGCAGACAGGTGGTGCAAGCATTTAAATACTTTATTTGAAAAAACCCACTTATTTCAGGTTAACTTTGACATGTCTGATCTGAAATAAGTGGGTTTTTTTGATTTTTAATGGCGGGTTTGAAATGGCGGATTTGGGTTGAAACCCGCCATTAAAAAATGGCGGGTTTGGTTAACTTTGATACCCCCTAATAATAATAATAATAATAATAATAATAATAATAATAATAATAATAATAATAATAATAATAATAATAATAATAATAATAATAATAATAATAATAATAATAATAATAATAATAATAATAATAATAATAATAATAATAATAATAATAATAATAATAATAATAATAATAATAATAATAATAATAATAATAATAATAATAATAATAATAATAATAATAATAATAATAATAATAATAATAATAATAATAATAATAATAATAATAATAATAATAATAATAATAATAATAATAATAATAATAATAATAATAATAATAATAATAATAATAATAATAATAATAATAATAATAATAATAATAATAATAATAATAATAATAATAATAATAATAATAATAATAATAATAATAATAATAATAATAATAATAATAATAATAATAATAATAATAATAATAATAATAATAATAATAATAATAATAATAATAATAATAATAATAATAATAATAATAATAATAATAATAATAATAATAATAATAATAATAATAATAATAATAATAATAATAATAATAAATAATAATAATAATAATAATAATAATAATAATAATAATAATAATAATAATAATAATAATAATAATAATAATAATAATAATAATAATAATAATAATAATAATAATAATAATAATAATAATAATAATAATAATAATAATAATAATAATAATAATAATAATAATAATAATAATAATAATAATAATAATAAATAATAATAATAATAATAATAATAATAATAATAATAATAATAATAATAATAATAATAATAATAATAATAATAATAATAATAATAATAATAATAATAATAATAATAATAATAATAATAATAATAATAATAATAATAATAATAATAATAATAATAATAATAATAATAATAATAATAATAATAATAATAATAATAATAATAATAATAATAATAATAATAATAATAATAATAATAATAATAATAATAATAATAATAATAATAATAATAATAATAATAATAATAATAATAATAATAATAATAATAATAATAATAATAATAATAATAATAATAATAATAATAATAATAATAATAATAATAATAATAATAATAATAATAATAATAATAATAATAATAATAATAATAATAATAATAATAATAATAATAATAATAATAATAATAATAATAATAATAATAATAATAATAATAATAATAATAATAATAATAATAATAATAATAATAATAATAATAATAATAATAATAATAATAATAATAATAATAATAATAATAAATAATAATAATAATAATAATAATAATAATAATAATAATAATAATAATAATAATAATAATAATAATAATAATAATAATAATAATAATAATAATAATAATAATAATAATAATAATAATAATAATAATAATAATAATAATAATAATAATAATAATAATAATAATAATAATAATAATAATAATAATAATAATAATAATAATAATAATAATAATAATAATAATAATAATAATAATAATAATAATAATAATAATAATAATAATAAAATATTTACCTCCTGATCAAAATCCTTAGCAGAAGCACCCATCCACCTTGACACCCCTTCTCTTCTTTCTCTCTTCCTATTTTTTCCCCTCAAAATTATCAATTTTCAAACCAAATCACATCAACTCCTTTGTCTCTTTGAAAGGCATTCCAAATTGGCATGGATATTCTTAAATTTTATTTATGGGTCTTCAACACTATCAGTACTTGGAAAAAAAATTCACACCATTGGAATTTTCAAAGAACCCCAAGACCAACTGCTTCAAATTTTTTTTCAAACACTCCCCAGTTTCAAATCCTCCTCCTCATCCAAATTTCTTGCTTTCCATTTATATTCCTTACCAGCCTTGCTCACCTCAACAATCCCTCTTACTTTTCTTAATTCTTCCTCTTCCTTCTCTATTTCTTTCTCCCTCTGTTCATTTTCTTACAGATACACATCCCTCCTTGAAGCTTCCAGGAGAATCGTCATCATCTTCCTAATCCCAGGGAATTTTCTTCTCAAATCCTTCACTAAAACCCAATCCTCTTCATAAATTTTAGTCTTGGAGCATCAAACATCAAGCTTTGAAATGTGAATTTCCAACCTTCAAAAATTTAATTTCAAAATCTGAACCTTTAACACCAACATTTGAAATTTTGAAATCAAAATACAAACTTCAAACTTCAAAATTTGACACATCCTTAATACTTAGACCTTCCTCCACTGGTTAAAACTTGCTGCTACTGGTTAAAACCTGCTTCCACTGATTAAAACCTGCTTCAAAGTGCTTTTGACTATCCACCTATGATTTTGAAAACACTTTTCAAACCTTTCAAACTATCCATCAAATCTTCACAACCTCATCCCATGACAACTTCCATTTTGAAACTTCAAAGTGCTTTTCAGAGCCAATCTGCCTCTTAATAAAAACTCCTTCTAAAAAATCTTTCATCCCCTGAAAATTTTACAAAAACATCCTCACCTTGAAAGTTTCAATAAGCTCTTCATCAGTTTCTCACTCTCTGATGATCAATTGCACAACAAACTTCAATCCTCAGTTGCAGAAACTCTTTTATCTGGACATCAGGAGCTTTGCTCTCCTTTTAAGGGGGGGGGGGGTTACTATCATACCAAAGTTTGACACTCTTTTAATTAAGCCAATTAAATCTCACATAAATTTCACTCCAAGCCCAAGCCCACCTCTATCTACTACTGTACCTACCACTTAATAGTTATCCTGCATATCTTTCAGACTCCACCTCTTTTTAACAGGCTCAATATCTCCCTGTATGGGATATCTCCACCTGTATGGCCATGTAAACCATCCCACTGTGTCATGTGTTACAGCAAATCTTCCCAGGATTCCTCTCTCTGTCTGGTTCAGTAATCTCTTACTCTGTTCTGCAATGTACATGTAAATGTGCATGATCCAACTTTCCAACCAATTCCATATCAGTAACCATCAGTCACATTATTTTAAATTGCACTACTACTGGATCTCAAATAAATCTCAAGCCTACTGGAAATTATGACAAAAAATTTAAAAATCACATCTCCTACTGGATAAACCATCCCTCAAGGCCTCCTCATCAATCCTCCCATATACTGGCCTCTCTACCCCTATTGGACTGATTCCACCAAATCAATCAGTTCACTACTTCTTACTGTTTAGTCCCTCATCCATGATTTTTCATCTCAGCACAAGGAAACCACAAAAATACTAATATACTCATATCAACTTTCCCCCTCATGTTATTAATCCTACAGTATTCAAAAACTCCTCCCTCAGAAACCCTCTCCTGGACTTTCCTTCTCATTCTCAATAAAACCCCTGGTACTTCCTCCCTTATTATCATTGCAATCTGAATCAATCATCCTCACTTTCTATGAGAATCACTGCCTGTGAAAACTTTTTACTGCATTCCAGATGCATTTTTAAAAAGAAGACCTATTACAATGGTAATAGAAAGTCAAAATAAATGGCCATAAATACCTGATGATCAAGGCCTGAGGTATCAAATTCTTTTAATGAAGGTTTCATGAATGCTGAAGAACTGGAATTTTCTTACCTCCAATATTTTAGATTAAGAACCAATAATCTAACTTTTGAACAGACACACAAAACAAAAACAACACACATACCCAGAGAGATTCCAGAAAGTTGTAGAGAAAGAATCAGATTTGAATGAAGACAGGAAGTTTTATCAGGTGCAGGATTGCAGACATGACAGGATGTGTTTTAATTGGTCAAAAAATCAGGAAAAGAGATTCACATGCTTGATATGTGATTTTAGTGGATTATCCAGGTCTGGTAATACAATCTAGGATATTGAATCAACATGATAATAGATTACAAGACAAAGATCAGGCTGTACTACTGTTATCAGTCATGGATTAAAATTTTGATCTTCCCAGTAAACCTGTCAATGGGGCAAAGCGTTTTTTCCAGCAGAAATTTTTGCCAGGAAAGTTAGACAGCTGGGCGGGAAATCCAAAAAAAAAAAAAAGCAATCCCAGCTTTTTTTTTCTCTGTCCCAGGTTTTCTGTCTACTTCCTAAAAAAGAGACAGATTATTCTGGGGTGGTTTCATTTAAAATTTCAAAATCTGAACTATCCACCTTCAATGCGCCACATTGATGTCAGAAACTTTTCTTAATCACCTCAAAGTCTTGAATTCATCATCACAACCAAACAATTCATCAATTTATTTTTTAATTTATTAATTTTGTTAGTTCAAATTATTCCCTTTCCTCTTTTTTTGGAAATCAGACAGACAACCAAGGAAGATTAGACAATAATTTGGGAAATTGAATGGGATTTTTTGGTCAGAAAGACAGATAATGCAAAAGAATGCAGTCATAAAATCTGGGAGGATGGAATCTTCATTTGGAAGGGTGGTAAAAAAAGGGCTTGTGGACAGTTTTACCAGGAGGATTAATACCCAAGATATTATAGGACCAACTAGTTGAATCTAGAATATCTCTTGTTTCCTGAATCCTAAGGCATCCTGATTCTCAAAGAAAACTATGAGAATGACCCTTTTTTGCTCTTCATTTAGCTGGTAGTTTAAAGCTGCTTGGGAGAATTATTATTGGTTGAAGGCCTCCAAGTTCTTTCCATAAGTTGATTCAGGTTCTTGGGAACTGATGTGGCATATCTGAAAATTTTTTCTCCAGTCTCCTCCTAATTTAAATTACCCTCCTTTAATTTGGAATAAATCTATACAATAAAAGCAAATGGAGTCATTCCCAAGGATTAAGTAGTTACATACTTCATTTTGTAAGACCACAAACTCTATCTTCAGTTTGAGTGATCCTTTTTTATGTGGGAGTATGTCTTCTGTTCTCCATACTCCTACAGAATTTAAAAAATAATTACAGCTGCTGAACTTAGCTTGGGGTACTGTTAATTAATTCTGTCTCCAGTTTGGGTCTTGCTTCTCTGGGTAAGAAATTCCAACACAAGAAAATTATGCTGCATTTTCCTGCAGGATTTTAAAAGGATATTTTTGGATCAATCCTGTAGCATAGCAAGTCTTTCCAGAGGTATAACTCTTACCAGCAGAGGGTTTCAGGGGTGTTCCTTGGCTTCAGAAACATGTTGGATCTTAATTTTTGGATCCCATTCTTGAGGTAAGTTGGTGTCTCCATTAACAGGGTCTATACTGAGAGAATATTCAATTTTACTTTCTATGACATTTATGGGATTATTGATAACTAGTTCAGATTCAGAGATAGATCCATCTGTGTCATTATAATGAGGTTCAAGTTTTTAATTTTCTTCTCCTTCTACTAGATTAATCCTTTTCCTTGGTAGGGGACAATCTGTTCTGAGCTTCCCTGTCTGATTTCAGTTCCAGCATAACTTTTCTTTGTATTGAGAAGGCTTCTTGTTTCCAAGAGTAACAGGGCTTTGATTAAATCAGTCTTTGTTTTTATCAGTGTACTCTTCTTTGGTTCTGGGGTTGAGGTATCTTGATTTTATTACTTTCTTATCTAACCCATTCATATCTATGACCTCTTCTATTACACCAATCAAACTTGTCAATTGAGAATCCTTGGTCATTCTAAACCTTGCACTATGATTGATATTTTCATCTCTTCTCTGTGAGCTTCAGGACAGAAGCAGTCCAATCTCTTTTTTTGCTCCAGGAACCATTTATGGGGTTTTTCCTTGGAGGTGTCAAAGTGGGAGGTTTTGAATTTATTCATCATTCTCCTTTTCCATATGCTGGTGCCAAATTGTTCTTTGATCAATTCTATCCATTAATTCTAAGTTATAGAACCTACTTCTTCTCTTGTGCTGATGAAGCAATCAAGAGCTACTCCTTTGAATATTCTAGGTGGCCTCACTACAGAAACGTTTTCTGGAAGTTCATAAGAAGCCAGAGTGTAGTCTATGAGGTTGATAAACCTGATATTTTTATAATCTCCTTCTCCAGAGAATTTAGGCAATTCAGTTATAGGTGGGAGAAATTTTAAAGCTTTCTCTACTTCTGGAGTGGGACAAGGCCTATAAGTGTCATTTCTAGGAATTCCAGATCTGAATTGTACTCTGGGAGTGGTAGTATGTCTGGTAGGTCTTTGTTCTGTAGAGTTACTCACTAAGGGATTGGTCAGGCTTATCTTGAGGTCTCTAAGAAAATTTTTATCATACCAAGTTCCAAGTCAAACTTGTGATTCATCACATATATTTTATTTTCTAGATGGAAAGTAGAAGTATGAATTAATTTTTTGAGTTCCTCTTTGATTTAATTTACTTAGAGGAGGAGCTCCTCTTTAATGGTGGAAAAGGTTGCTTCCATGTGCTTGACTTGAGAAAATCTACCTTGAATTATTGTCTATTTCATCTTTTGGGACAACATCTCCATGTCCTTGGATTAAAATTTTCCAGGTTGAGAATTATAAATTTTGAAGACAGTTAAATTTAATTTGTCTATTTGCTCATAAATTTCATCAAGATTTCTGCTAAAAATTTTAAAATTTTGCCTTAAATCATTGGAAAAAGAGGTAAAATTAGGCACATCTAATTGTGGTAAAATTTATTCTCATTTTGAGCTAATGATAACATCTTTTCCAAATCTTTGGGACCTCTTAATTTCTGATGGGAGGAGGACATCTTCTTTCAAGGGTCCTTTAGCTTTGATAGAGATAATTTATCCAAGGGATTACAATTCTGCACATAAGATTCTACTTCTTTTCTGGTAATCATCTTTTGCAGGGTTATCTGGGTTTCTTTTGCTTGGGAAACTACATTCTTCATAGCTGGTCAATCCCCTTGGGACTGAAACGGCTTGAATTTTTCTCAAAAGCTCCAATTCTCTTTGATAAATTATTTTATCTTTCCCTCCTTGGCTGGTTCCAGATGGGGAGGCAGAATTGAAGTGGTAGCCTCCAGGGATGAGCTTTACAGTGATGGAAAGCTCTCCAATGTTGAGGTTGTCAAGTACGGAGCTGTGGGGGTTGTCTCCAGGGTGCACAGAGCTAGAGTTGCAGGTTCAAGTCACCTCATTGTGGTTTCTACTGGCATCCTTGGGTGTGCAGGTTCCTCCAGGAAGAGATCCATAGGACGGGGATCTTCCAGTTTCCTGTGTGTTCCATCTTTTGTGAAACATTGCGGAGATTAGGTGAAAATATGTAAGTTTAATTTTCAATTAGGTAAAAATAAATAATAAAAATTTCCTTTTGTTTTTATTTTATCATTAGTATTTTTGGGCTTACTTAAGTTTATATTTAAGGGTACTAAAGCTTGATTGGGGTTGAAAGTTCCTTTATTGGGTATTCCAAGGGGGACCTCATGTGGGCCAATCAAATCATGGGATAAATCCAAAGTTCCTGGGTTTGGGATGTCCTAAAGGATTTATTTCTCAATTAAATCAGATAACTGGAGGGTTTTTTGAGTGGATTCCACTAAAAATAAAAAATAAAAAAAATATGAATAATTTTTTATTTTTATGTATTTTTAATAAATATTTATTTTAAAGATGCATATGACACACTTCTGTGATTTTTTTTTTTGTTGAAAAAAGAGAAGGTTTCTATATCTCTTCCCAGACTTTTTTTTCCTGAGTAAAGAATTGAATTTGAAAATTCTTTCCAACTATAATTCTTCCTCTTTCTCTGCTTTCTGTTTTTATTAAAGAATCTTTCTTGATTTTTTTCAGTGTTTAATGCATCCCAAACAGTGGGTAAAAATTTCCTGAGATATTCTTCTTTTCTCTGTCTAAGTAGATTTTAATAATATTGAATAAATTATTTTTTAGTCTTTATATCCACTAGAAAAATTGATAGAAAAATGATTTAAAATAAGTATTTTTACTTATTTTTACATTGAATATCTGGACCCAGGAAAATCATAATGAAATATAATCTTTTTGGGATATTCCTGGACAGAATTCCAATTTTCATCTCTCTGATACCAGGAAAATTTCAGTCCTTTAGCTACAGAGAGTGATGATGTGCAAGAATAATAATTTTTTTAAGAATCAGTATGGGCCAATCTCCAAAAGTATAAATATAATTGGTATAAGTGCAAGGTTTATATGGTTTTTTTAAAGGGTTTTCAATACAAATAATAAATAATAGTTAAAGAGGGGCCACATTTTATACAGAAGGGGGGTATTTAACACCTCTCTTCAGGAGATTAACTTCAAATCTTGTACCCTGTAAGATGGGAAACCTTTGACTTAACAAAGAGGGATTATCAACCAAAAAAACGGTAGAATGGCCAGGAGATGTTAGCACAAAAGTCAATGCAAAAGTAAAATGACTTAATTCTGTGAGAAATTACTCACAGGGTACCTGCAATGGTTCACAGTTGAAGGGTTTCAGATCAAAGTTGGGGTGCTTGATGATTTATCTTCAATGAGAACAGTAATTGTGGTTTATAATAAATAATATACCTCAGAATGAAGGCATAAATTACTTGCTTATCTCTTTATAAGAACTTGATCCATGATGGGACTGTGTCTGGTGATAAATAAAAATCCTTCTGGGTGTAAAAGAGTCAAGAGAGGTACTGTATAAATACCTTTTTTGGGTGGAAGGGAGCCTTCTCATGGCATATAGAGAGGGAAGGGATCATTTGATAAGGTTAGAAAGCTATCCAGAGCTTTTTAAGCACATCTTCTTGATGCTGTAGCTCAGCTGATCCTGGATCTGCAGGATCAGTGCATGATTTTAGTGACAGAATATGTCTTTGTTTTTATTTTTTAATTTGATTATCTTGCACATAATTTCATTTTAAAATATTTTTATTTTATTAAATTGATCACTGATTCATTTTTATTGATTATATTTCCTTGGCTGATCATTTTGGTAATTTATTTTATTTTATTTTTGGCCTTCTTGATATTTTTTGTGGTCCGCAAAGATCTGGATCTATTTATTTTTTAGTGATTTTATTATTCTTTTTCCAAATTAAATTACTTAATAAGTCAATTTTCTGGTTTTTTTTTTGATAAATCATGTTTCTGGATCATCCTCTATGCATATGTCACTTCATTAGATATGTAGAGATCATCCTGGTGGGTTGTAGTGATTATGTGTGGTGCCTTGTTGCATTGCTTTGTTCTGACCTGCACCTGACTGACTGAATGCAGAAGCTGAATCTGCTGCATGTAGGAGTTGGGTCTGCTGTATGCAGAATTCTGGAGTGCACTTTGCATGGTGTTACTTGACTCATTTATGCTAATTTATGCATGCAGGAATATTTTTCCCCAACTCATTCATGCATGTGGGAATATTGTTGCTTGACTAATTCATGCATGTGGTAATATTGTTCCTTGACTCATTCATTCAGCAGGAATATTTTTCCCTTACTCATTCATGCATTCTGGAATATTGTTCCTTGACTAATTCATGCATGTGGTAATATTGTTCCTTGACTCATTCATTCATGCAGGAATATTTTTCCTCAACTAATTAATGCATGCAGGGATATTTTTGCAGACAGGCAGCTTTCTTGAATTATTTTGGACTGATCTGTTGCATGAAGGTTTATCTGTCTTATGCATGCAGAGCTTGTCTGTTGTGCATGCAGTGTGGTTCATTATCTCATAGGTTGCTGCAGGAGTGCAAAATTGGGGAAATGCAGAATTTTTGGATTGTGGGATTTGCCCAGAAGTGTGTAAGTGCAGGATTGCGGGATTTTCACCATTGCAGGACTGCTGCTGTTTTCAGGAAGCTTTATGTGGGAATTTTGGCAAAAACCCTTTATAATTTCTAAGCTATACACAATTCATTAATTCTGGCTGAATATTGAGGTCTAGAAGTTGGTTGAAAATCCAAATATGTAGTAATATTTGGGGATTTCCACTCCTTCATTGTATTTTAATTGATTATTTCATTAATTCATGTGTTGGTAATTTGACAGGTTGCTATTTACAGTGGGTAGAAAAAAGTCATGGGAATGTTTTTCAAAGCAAACACACCCCATTAATTCAAACAACCTAGATATGGCCCAGTAATCATCATGGTTCATCTTGACCATTCCACTGTTGGGCTCCACTGAAAGTTGACCATGGTCAACAACATCATTTTCTTGGTGTTGCAATTTTGATCAAATTATTCATGATTGATTACCAAAACATTTTTTGTGAGTAATTTTTTTACAATCTGATCTGCTGATTTTGATCTTCATTTTGCCTGATTTTTTGTTTGAAATCCATCTTCTTCTGACTATTGTTCCATCTTTTAGGTCCAGGGATTCAACTGGCCAAAACCTTGGAAAATTGTGTGGGTTCAGATGGATTGTAGAAAAATTTGAAGGCCTCCCTCTCAAACCAACAGGTACACATTCTTCCCTCAAACCTTGAAAGGACCCCAAAAATCCGGCAGAGCTAGAAATGCATAAAAAATACAACCATTTACCTTTCAAGGAGCTTGTCTGAGTGATTTTCAAGAATTGCAACATGCTCATCTCAGCCAGTCAATCAGAATTGGACCTGAATTTCAAGAAGTCAACCTTGATCAAACTTTGAATTGAAAGCATTTAGAATCAACCAATACAGCCTTTTTTTCATAAACTTTTTTTCCTTTTCATCCTGCTTTGAGAGATATTCAATGAAAAGCAATTTTAATGCCACAAACATTTTCAAATTTGTTATTACTAGACCCTGTTTTTCCAAGTATTTCTACTGATTTGATTTTTTTTTATGAATTTTGAATTCAATTTTCAAAAACGTCTTGATAGTGTTGTAAGTAAAAAAATAGATGAAAAGCTATCTCAACATACTAATTTAAATGATCCCATGCTTTTTTGGGGGTTTTTCTTTTTCTTTTTGTTTTTTTTTTTTAGTGGTCATTTGCATTCTTCATGGGCCACTTTGAATATGCAAAGTGTAAAGTTGGGATATAAAACTAGTTTGGGGGCCCAGAGGGCTGCCCTGTAAAATTAATGCAAAATATTTGATTGAAAAATACAGAAAAGTAAAGGAGAAAAGAGAAAAGAGAGAAAGGAAAAAAAAAAGGAAAAGTGAGAGAGGAGATGTAAAAATGAATCAAGAAGGGAAGAGGCCCTTAGTTTATGGGAAAGCAGGAACTGGGGGTGGGGGGCCAGGAATTTTGGCCTGATCAAACAGAGATTCTTGAGCTTGCATGGGCAAAGAGGGGTATGGTTGATCCAGAAGGTGGCAGAATCAATTTGTTGCCGGTAAAAAAACTTCAATTTCCAGCCAGGCTTTCAGTTTTCTCAGAGCCAAGCTTAAATTGCTGGGATTATATTGAATCCTTTCTGATTGCAGCTGTCTTGTGATTTGTCTGTGAGAAGATATGTACTTTGGGCAGAAGTGAAAGAAATGAGTCACCTTCCCTTTGTGGTAGTAGCATCTATGACAGGATGGGTCTGCCACTTTCCTTCTCTGAAACAGGTATCAATTGAGACCACAGCACCCAGAGGAAAGTTGGCTTAGTACCACAGATTCCTGGATTCCAATCTTGGGAGTGCAACGTTGGAGGTGGCTGTTTGACATGATACAAGTATCTAAGACCATCCTCCTGGCTTTTGCAAAATTTCTGAAAAAAGGAAAGGGATTTTTTATAACCCCATCCACTGCAATTTCTGCATTCCTGTCCCCAATTTCATTTCCTCTCATCCCTGATTTTCCTGGTTGCCAAATCAGATTAACCTGAATCTTTAGATCTAAACAGGACCAAACCCTCATCAGTTCCTTAAATACTTTCCAGGCTTTGCCACAAGCAGATCCCTTGTCTTAAGGATGGCCCCTTTATTATCAGTAAACACATTAACTCAATGGGACCTTTTGGGTTCCAAATCCGCAATTAGTTTGAGGGCTTCCTGTAAGCCTATGATTTTGCACTCATGATTGGAATGTATTAAACTATGGCCTGTTGCAAATAGGAGAGATTTGTTAGTATTGATGCAGACCGCACCAGTTCCACCACCTTTCTTGTCATCAAATGAACCATTGGTAAAGATGAGGGCCTCTTTACAGCCTGCTTTGTTGATAAGCACTTGGGTGATCTTCATTGCAAGCAATCTTGGTAAATGTAGGTTAAGGTATTTAAAGTGGCATTGGGGGAGCCTTGGTTTGGATTAGGGTTTAGAACCTAAATGGGCTCAGTACCTAGTGAAGAAAACAAAATTAGTAAATCTTGGCATATTTTATTTCTAATGGTGGACACTTCATTGGAAGCAGTGGTCAAGCATTTCAGAAATTCTTCTTTACAGCCAGGTACAACTCCCATCTGAGCCATTTTTATTTCAAAAAAGAGGAAATAAAACTTCTCTATGGCCTCCAGTAAGGTTCTATGATTAAAATTGTGCTTCATACACTTGGTTTTATTATTCCTAAATTTACCCTTTGTAAATTTAGAACAGGACTTATCTAGTTTTTCTGCCATTACTTTTAGCCTTGGTAGTTTTTTCAATTTGGCCCATACATGCGCAGCATAGGTTATCCTGGGGAGAAGAAAAGAATTTAGGAGCTTTGTTCTTTCTATTTCTAATAAACCCCAGCACAAGTTGCCTAATCTTCCTAAGGAACAAAGTGTGATTTGTCCCTTTGGGAGGAGGTTGCCTATGTGTTGGTGGTATGACAGTTTGCTTTCTATGGATACCCCAAGCCATGTTAAAACATAGGAGAATGAGAGAGGATCATTTCCAAAAAGGAAGGCAGATGGAGGTGTTGTCAATGTCCTAGCGTTGGTCAGAATCATAATTTGGGATTTTCCTCTATCAAACATGGGTGCATGGTGGCAGCCCTATTCAAGAGAGTGTCTGGCCAAAGCATCCATCAACTAAATAGTTTCCTCTAAGGACTTCCCTGCAGCCAGGTGCACTACATGATCTAAATATCCTATGGATGCGGCATTTGGGGGCATTGGGTCTATCAACTGTAATAGATCCGCATTATATATGATTTGAAGGATAATTTAAAGAGGATAACCCTGAGGAAGACCTTGGTGAATTTTCTTGGTGATTGATGTATAGCCATGCATTCTAATGGTTGTGCTCCTTCCCTTTAGGAAGTTTCAAATAATGACCCATAGATAAGCTGGGCATCCCTTTGATACTAGTATATGAATCAGTCTATCTGGGTGAACAGCGGGGAAGGCAGATTGAACATCTAGAAAAAGCGCAAAAACCACATTCTTTTTCAACCATCAATCCCTAACACAGGTGTCAAGTTCCAGGATGGCGTTGTTGGTCCCAACTCCTTTGCAGCCATCAAAGTTTCTAATTGGGAGGGCTCCCAATTTGGAAGCCCAGTCTACCAGCTGCCACACTATTATCAATTCAAGATTCTTACCTAAGGTGTTTAGCAGTGCTATTGGCCTGTATGCCCTGGCCTTTGTGTAGTCCATTGTAAGACTCCAAATGGTGCTGGCTGCAGGAAGTTCTGTGGAGGGGTAAGTTTCTTTTTGTGGCTTCCCTCCTTAGTGTTACAAAAATATTTAAATGTAACCAGAATCAAGGTCCAGAACCTTGTAGGTGAGGAACCAACGGGGAAGAGATAAAATCAATAGTAAATGGTAGCTATGGGGCAACACTATCTGAAGCAAAATAGTGCGGTAAAATACTTTAACAAAATAATTTAGAGTTTGTTCAAAGCTCAATAGAACAAGGCAGTTGTAAGTAAAAATTCCTAAAAGCTAATAACTCTGGTTGTCAGCAGAAGATTAAGAAATATCAAATCAATCCCAAAAAACCTCCAGGCTCTCAATGAACCTGCCCAACTCTCCCCAATCAAGCGCTTGAAGGGTACCAGATAACTGTGGGTGGCCTTAAAAAACAAAGCAATTTGTTTTATAAAGCTCTAGAAGCAAATAAACAACAAATTCAAACAAGAGTAACCCAACACTTATCAAGGGACTCAAGAGTAGCATGGCAAAATGCAAATTCAAAGAAATAAAGTGAGGTTTAACACTCCAGTTTTCAAGCTTAAAGATACCTCTTAGTCAAACGTGACTGATTCCAGAAAGAAAATCAAAGAATGATCAAGACTATTATGGTCGGAAAAGGGATCAAGGAGTGGTATAACACACTCAAGAAGTCAACCAAATGAATTCTTCGTCAACCAGAAAGGCTATTGGTTGGTGATAACAGATAAGGCCACAGAGGGGCGGATCAAGGATTTGAGTATGGAGGCTCAAGGATCAGAGGGAAATCATGTATATGCCCTGGATAAGATGATGATAAATTGCTCAGATAAGGGCGGGCAGATAGAAGCACTCCCCATGGATTTATTGTTTGATGATACAATGGATGATGGGGACAAAGGCAGGGGAGATACCCTCCTTTTATGGGCAAGAGCTCCTGTAGACTATTTACAAGAGGATGAAACAAATGAGAGATGAAAAAATATATATGTATATATATATTTTGACTGACAGATGAAAAATTTATGATAGTGATGAGAAAAGAAATCTTGACTTGCAATTGAATGAACATGATAAAAAAAAATTAAGAAGTGAAAAAAAAAAAAAAAAAAAAAAAATGGAAAGGAGAAGACAGCCTGGCGGGCGGAGATGAGAAGTAGAAATCCTTGTGGACAACAGCAAGCTGCAAGGCTTGCAACAGGTGCAAGGTATTTCTGATCAATTGCGGATGCAAGCAACAGCAACAACGGTTGAGAGCACAATGTGGGGGAGGATCAAAGACATTGGATGATGATGAGCCTGTGACTTTTTACCATTGATCAGGATGATGATGATTATGGCTAGGGGTAGGATGAATAGAATTGCTGGCCATAGTAGCTTGACTACCACTACTTGGATTCAAACAATCCCCAAGGCTCTCACTACCCTCACTGACATGACTATCCCTAGACCTATTGTAATGGTACTATTTCATCATCCCACTCACCAATTGATCAACAGGGATTGTGTTTGAAGTATGAGATGATGATCCTGTGAGTGGTTGTCTTGGTTGTCATTGCCTTTGTTGTTGGGGGTGATGATGGGCCAGGGGATGGATAGATTGGATTTATAGCATTGTAACTGATCATTTTTGAGTAGGAACAAGTAGGAGGATGGTTGGATGAGTTTGATGAGTTTTGAGGATGGGGATGAGGATGATTGTTTGCTTGCGCTTGGCCAAAAAAATTGAATGCCAAGCGCAAAGCAAAGGAGTTGGACGCAGGAGCTAGGAACTTGAACACACCAGGGGGAGGCCTTCCTAGACCTCTAGGACAGGGATAAGCTGGAGAAAGACAAATTCCAAAGCTTTCCATACAGGAATGAGTTTTCCTTTTTTTTTTCTTTAAAGATGAGAGATTATTTTTTAAAGAATTTAAGATCTGCTCTTTTCTTATGAGGTGTCCCAAATTGTTCACCACACTGTTTTATTTGATTTTCTAATGATTTCTGTAACAGAAGATTTCCACAAAACTGGGTAGACTCCTTGATGCAGGGTTTGATTTTAAAGGGGGAAAAGGTGAGGCTCACAAGATAAATCCTTTAATTTGAGTGTTTCATTTTTTATTTCATCAGGTCCTCAAGCCTTATCATTGGCTAGCTTTTTGATGGCAAAGTGCAGCTCTCTTAGTGTGACTTCATCAAAAATCATTGAACAACACACATCAGTTTGGTCAACCCCCGGTCTGTATATTTGAGGTACCTTCAAATAGCATGTCTGCCTGCTCCTCCTTTCAGGTGGCAAATAATACTTCTGGCCTCTTGAGAGGCAGGAATTTCCCACCAGAGGAAGGCTTAATGCAACGTAAGGCCCAAAAGGCAAGACAGGAGTTGGAACTTTCAAGAAATTTTTTCCACGTGTTAGATTTCATTATCTGGATAAATTGCCAGAAGTAAGCATTCCATTCTTTGTAACATAAGCACACTTCTTCTGCCTTGAAGTGAATGATCCATTTCCAAGCCTGGTTTCTGATCTTCAGAATGGGGTTGAGAATCTTTAGATCCCACCACCTTTTATACCAAGTCTCATTTATCTTCACAAATCTCCCCTGGTTAAGCTGAGTGGTTTGCAGTGCATCAGTGAGGAGCCTGGCTTTCTCATTCACATCATTGATTTCTGAGAGATCCCCAGCCAGAAAATTGAATTGATGAAAAACCTTGTCCCTATTTGGATCCTTCCAGGTTGGTTTGGCCCACAGGTAAGCGTGAATCTGGCCCTTTAATCTCAGTGATCCCAATAAAGCTTAATGGTCTGATCTGGAATTTTCCTATGAGATGCAAACATTATGAAGTAAAGGGGATGCCTTGAAATTTGACCATATTAGGTCTATATTGGTAACTTTACCTTTGGATGAGTAGAAATTTGAAACATGCCTTGGAGAAGCCAATCTAAATACAGATCTTCTGCACAGTTTCACAAGATCTGCCACTTCCCTATGAGGGAGAAGTATCCCATAGGATTCCACATTTGGTGATGCAAGTTGGCATCCATGAATATACATGTTGGAGTGCCTCTATTGTTATGCAAAGCCAACCAACGTGATATGTCTGTCAGAACCTCATTGGAGCAGGGAATGTTATAAACATTCAGTAAAACAACCTTATTCATGGCAGAGGTCTGGAACAGCAAGCCTAAGAGGTTCTTAGAGTTGAGAGGTAATGCAGTTAAATCTTTGGAGGGAACAATTTTGCAAACATAAATGCAGAACTTGTGCCAATCCTGCCAATTTTGGGGATGATCTTTTTAGCCAGAAAACATGTGCCAGTCAGGTTGAATTGTGGGGGGGAGGGTGTGAGGATTTTCCCATGGTTCTTGAAGTAATAACATGGAAGTTGAGAGGGAATGATGCAAAAGGGTTAGAGTGATTTCTTTGGATATATGAAAATTAAACTGAAGGAAGTAAAAGGAATCAGTTAGAGACATCAAGTTTGGGTTTCTAATATGATCATGTCTGTGTTAGGTGAAAGAAGAAGGGATGTCAGTATGTGTGTTAGAAAAAGTTGTAACTACCATTGGAGTGCAGGTAAATTTGGTTTCTTAACCTGAATCCATGAATTTTTGAAGGGACATAGAGTACTGAAAACCAAGTGGTGAACATCATTGATGCCTTCTTCCTTATTTTGCAAACCTTCTTTTTCATTTCACACATTCACTAATTTCACCTTTTCCTACTTCAGAATATTTTTTCATGTGATCTCCATCACATATACCGCATCTGGAAGAATGCCTGTACCACTTGTCAAAGTGGCCCATCTGGAGACACTTAAAACATTGGGCATGGTATGGTTTGAACTTTGTGAACCTGTGATAATCATAATCCAGGAAGATTCCTAAGTAAGTCAGTTTTTCTTCCAGATCTTTATTCAAGAATTGAATTAAAATTTATCCTGCTCTTTTAGCCGTATTCATGTTGTCTGAAAACCACCTCATGCGTGTTATGTCTTCCTTGTTGATATGGTTGGCAATGGCTATATTTGATTTGCTAAGCTCTGATGCAGGTTTGAATTCCTTTGAGATTCCTTGTATTAAGACCAACCACATGCTCAGAGTGGCCTCCAAGTCAGGTTTAACCTGTTTGGACCAGAGGGGTTTGTTTTCCATCAACCATTTTTGGTGTACTTTGTTTTGGGTATAAAAGACTACACCACTGGAATTCATGAGATGGGCACCAGTGAACAAGACTGACTTGCCCTGTACCTTTGCATTCATTTTGTCCAAAGCCTTGTTTGATCTTTTCACAAAGAGGGCCTTGGGAAGCTTTTCTATCTGGTTGTTGAGTGGATTGGGGTGGATAACCACTTGGACTGGCCTTAACAGTTGGAGTTTGTCTTTTGCTGGTGGGAGGATAGTGGGTCATTGTCAAAAAGGAAGTGTTTTTACTGCCACACATTCTGCATAAGTCAATCTTGGAGGTAAAGGGTTGGATGCCACACAATCAATGGTTGGAGTTAAAGAATCATCTCAATCTTTTCAGCCATGGAGTTCATCCAATCTTATTGTCTCTTGTCAGCTTTGATACAATCTTTTTCTGTTTGGACCAAGATGTGTATCAGTTCAATCATGGTTTTGCTCATTAAAATCTTGCCATTTGAGTTTTAATATGATGATTCTTTGATCAGTTTCATCATGAATAGCACTAATCCATTGGTTCCACTGGCAATTGGGGGAGGAGGATTTGGGCAAGGGAAAGTATAGTTTTTGACATCCATTCCAGTGTTGATGGTTCTCACCTTATCAGGAGGGTTGGGGGGATGGAAAGGGGGCATAGGACCACAGAGAGAGGGATCAACAGATAGGACCTAGTCATGAATTGTTGTTAAGAAGGAATAATGAAGTGGGCTATCAGGGGTTTTGGGGTTTAGGTTGTGAGGTGGTGGTATGGATGATGATCCTCTCTATTTTCTGACTATTGTTCCATCTTTTAGGTTCAGGGATTCAACTGATCAAAACCTTGGAAAATTGTGTGGGTTCAGATGGATTTTAGAACAATTTGAAGGCCTCCCTCTCAAACCAACAGATACACAATCTGCCATCAAACCTTGCAAGGACAGCAAAAATACCCCAGAGCTAGAAATATATGAAAAAAAATAATACAAAAATTTCCCTTTCAAGGAGCTTATCTGAGTGATTTTCAAGAATTGCAACATGTTCATCTCAGCCAGTCAATCAGAATTGGACCTAAATGTCAAGAAGTCAACCTTGATCAAACTTTGAATTCACAAGTTGAATTAACAACATGTAGAATCAACCAATACATCCTTTTTTTTCATCTAATGTGTTCCTTTTCATCCTGCTTTCAGAGATCTTCAATGAGAAGGGATTTTAATGGCACAAACATTTTCAAATTTTTTATTATTAGACCCTGTTTTTCCAAGTATTTTTACTGATTTGATCATTTTTTTTCTTATGAATTTTGAATTCAATCTTCACAAACCTTTTTGATAGCGGTGTAAGTAAAAAACAGATGAAAATCTATCTCAACATACCAATTGAAATGATCCCGTGCTTTCCTTTGGGGGGTTGAACTCAGCTTGAAACAAGTACTTGGAGGTACGGCGGCCGATTTAGTGCTAACAGTTCCATCAATTTTGTCTACCCACTGTACATAGTAGCAAGCTGAGGAATGGTTAGATAGACACAAAACAAGGTGGATGGTATATCTTCTTCACACGGCTTGACCCATTTTCAACGGGATACGTATCCAACAAGATCAGTTGACAGACTAGGTTTTTGGGGATCAAGGTACTTTTGAGGAGGATCCTGCGGGATCGAGTTGAAGACTTAGATGGGTGATCTTGATGCTCCGAGTGGTCTTGGATGACATAGGAGATCAGCTTGATGGCCACGGCACAATTTCTTCGACCGGTGTTACAAAGCAGATGGAGAGTCAGCGTATTAACCCAAGCTGACTAAAACTAATGATCCTTCGAATTCGGCGCTAGGAAAACACGTTTTAATTTTTTTTGGAGATCATGCGGGAGGAGGAAGAGGCCTCCGAAGCCCGAACGGATGATTGCTCGGATGAACCTGGATCTCAATGCATGGTGGCTATAACGGGTCGTCGGGCCGATTGTCCGATTGCCGTTCGATCTGCATTGAGATATGTAAGCAGCACCGTCCCTGTTGGGGCTGGTGAGTTTCGGCGAATGTCACGAACCCAAGACAGGAGGAGTAGGTACGACAGAGTGTTTCATGGTCGGGGCCTTGTGGATCATGCAGCAGCAGGATGGAGTCGAAGCTCATGAGTCCCCACTAGATGCAACACGTCGGCGGTCGTTTGAGTCGGCAAAGCTGTCGCACCCGAGTTTGGATCGAATTCACTCGGGGCGGGATGGTTGATGGGACATCCGACCGACTGATGAAAGGGTAGATGTTGCATGCCTGACGGCTGCGACACGACAGTGACCAGATGGCCGCAGTGTCAATCCGATGGGGATGGTGATGGATCAGGTTGAGATCTATCGAGGCAGTCGGGTTGGGATTGAATTCCGATCAGATCAGAATGAGCTCGGTTGTCAGTCTGAGTATGCGGATAACTGATAGTCATTTTCAATCTTGAACAGTGACTCAGGATGGACTTGTTATGTTGATGGATTAGACTAGGTTCTGTCTGAGTCACCGAATCAAGAGTTGATAATTGATGTATAGGATGGCGTGGGATGAGTTTAGTGATCGGATGATGATAGTCCTACACCTACACTGTGTCGTTCATTTCAACTTTTCTTTCTTTCTCTAAGTCATCCATCCAATCCTTACTCTCCTTCGGACCCTTTAATCTTTCGCTCGGGGTCATGAGTCATGATCATTCGATCGATCTCAATCGCGTTTGAACCGCACGCAGCTTGCTCTTGACTTGAGACTCGACGAGGGTCACTAATTTCCTCTTCCGGTTTACATAGATACATATTTTAAACTTGACTCGGACGATTTCTTGAGTGGTTTGTTTGTACTTCCATCCATCCATCCATCGACGATGATCAATGGATCAGGATCTAATCGATTGGGTACAACAATACGATACTGGGTATCATCATCAATGATAAGAATCATCTAACCTCTCGAGTATTGACGATAGAGATCATTCGATAGATGAAGCATATCAGAATAGCTGTTCTAGTATCCATCCCTCTGATCTGTTGATTTCTTTCCTTCTTGGTGGTGGGTGTGTTTCTCTTCTCTCTCCTTTCGAGTCATTCCTGAATCCGCCCTCTCATCCCGATTCCCAGTCCCAAGACCAACCAACAACCGTTTAACCCCCCCCCCCCCCCCCCGCCGCTCCACCACTCACTGGTCACTACCTCTAGTCCTCTGACTATACACTGCCTGCCGCTCACCCTCGGTTGATATTCCCACTGATGGCGACTCTGATCATCATCATCATTCATCCTTCGTTGACACCATTCTTCAATCAGATTCCTTCCCCGTCGTCAAGCTGATCATCGAGTTCATCCGGTCGATCGGGTGATCCCTATTCGATTTCACCGCACTCAATCTAACTACTGCTTCGTTTCGAATCTCGGACAAAACAGCTTGCTTAGATCACAGGATAGGATCACTCTAGCTCACTCCATTCAACTTGCCCATCAACCCGATTCTAGATTAGACTATATCACTACTACTACTACTACTACTACTACTACTACTACTACCACTACTACCACTACTCTCCATCCTCCCAGATCCCACATAGATTACATCCCAATCTGATCTGAGACTGCTTCCATCCAATCCAACTGACCGATGACTCCCTTCGTTCCCTCTCGGCCGCAGCGACCTGATCCCCATGGACCCCACAACTGATCGAATCATCCCATCCTTCTTAAATTATCGAATAGCATTCCCATACGCTTAGACCTCGTCATGAGCTCGAGATTCATAATAGGGTACCACTCTTGCTCCACAAACAAACAATCACAAGCCGAAGTCAGCAAGTAAATCAGTCCGAGCAGAACGCGAGGGCGTCTGCTTTTGATTCTTACATTCCACCGCCATCCATCATCCAAACTCTCCCTTTGATATTCTAGTTGTAGATACTTACATTACATGCCATCTCCAGCCATCATCCAAACCCTCTCCTTGTCATTCTAGATGTAGATACAAGTCATGTGACCTACAGCACTTTGCTCTCAACATCTGCTCCATCCCAATCGTGCCCTATCTCTTCCCATCCTCATCACCAATCCATAATACATATTTAAATAGGCCTTCTCTCTCCCAGCGGCCAAAAGCGCTATTCATCTCCTCATCCCCATCCACCACCATCATCTGTCTCTCTGTTACCCCAAATACTGGTCATACTACTAGGACCATGAGACCAGAGTTATCCTCACCAGATATCCACCAAGATTCCCAAAACCCTCCTCGGGATGCTCATGCCTATCAGCAGACCTTTCAAGCTCTTATCAAACGATTCACTAAATTTTCCTTCGAACCCTCATCAACCGATTCGGGTCTGGACCATCTTTCCAATCCGAATATGATATCCCTGAAAAACAATTCAGATCATCATTCTTATCGGTACCACCAACAACAGCAACAACAACAACAACAACAACAACAACAACAACAACAACAACAACAACACCAACAACGAAGGTCGTTAGCAAAATCCATCTCTAGTCTTTTCTCCTTCCACCAACCAAGTCTCGCCTCCCCTTCCTCTATCGAATCATTTAACGATCTCAAGCTTAGACCCAACGATCTCGTCCTCAATGGATTCTTAAAAAACAACGGTGGTTATCTCGATGATAGCGATGAATCGGATTTGGATGATGAACCAGAGGACGATCGTCGAATCGAACTCGCTCGTCAGGATCATCCCATCGAAATCCTTGGGAAATATCGTCAGGACGCACCCAAGACCCACCTTCCTCAAGACCATCATCATCGGATCAATCGACATTCAGCCACTCAAGCCTCGTTACCTCTTCAACTTAGCCACCACCATCATCATAGTCAATCGACCTTCACCAATCAACACATTCATCCAAAATTGAACGGGCCTCATCGAAGCATCTCCAGTTGGACTACCGATCATCTTCAACGTCCCGATGATGATCAGTGTGACAAGTTCTGTCCTCTGAGCGTAGACCATTACGAGCGAATCAAAGATGATCTTCCGAGACGATCGTCGCCAGATCGATCGATTAAGGCTCATCAATCAATTAATGATAGATATCCGTTCAAAACCTATCATCACCTAAAGCCAGAGCTACAAGTGGATCATCGTAGCACTGGATCCCTTCAAGGTCATCGTCGTGAGGATCGCATCAAGCCAGCCCAGAATGTCGATCATTTTAATATAAATCTACAGTACATCCAATCTTCCACCTTCCCGATCGAAAATTCGATCGTTGTTGATCCTCGACTTCATCATGGTCGAGCCTCTGGTGATGACTATCATCATCTCAATCGACCAGTCCATTCATCAAATTATACGCTAGATGAATCTCGATCTTCCCCAATAGATCCTTATCGGAATCATCATGACATTCATCATATCGATCTCACCAAGCCTCGTCATCAAAAGTCAAAATCGCCCTTTAGAAGCTTGGTGTTAGGCCAAGATGATTTACTCCGGATGAACTAGTAGACATCCTTCCATGGCCTTGATTTTCCGATTATCCCTCCGGATCGTGATCCCTAGATTTTTTTTTCCGCCAACCGAGCTCCTTCGTCCAAGCAATGTTGATGACACTGCCCACCTGGTAAACTGATAATTATTACAACTAGAAAGACTTGCATAGATCTAACTTACACTTGGCTCGTTTGTTATCATAGTTTCGTCTTGCACTCCTCATCATTCTATCGCCGGGTTTTATTGGTGATCATCCTCCCGCCCCTTGATTCACTTATCCCAAGCTTTCATGAAGCCGTTCAGAACGAAGCAAAAACCATTATCCCCCCTCATGGTGGTAACATACTGTGGTAGCCCATCTATACATTTCTTCAGAAGAAAAAAAAGAATAGAAGACGTTGATGGTTTAGTCATTCAAGTATATCGCGTCGAAGAATTATGATGTGTATCATTATCCCCCCTCATGGTGGTAACATACTGTAGTAGCCCATCTATACATTTCTTCAGAAGAAAAAAAAAGAATAGAAGACGTTGATGGTTTAATCATTCAAGTATATCGCGTCTAAGAATTATGATGTGTATATGTGCATATATTTATTTATGTCGATCTTCACTTTCTTCTTCTTACATAGGCTTGTTGTACTAGTACTATAGAAACCTTTTACTTTTCCCCCGAGGCACCATTTATCGTGTAATTAACAAACCCAACCATCTTTATCATTGTCTCCTTCCTCTCCTCAATGATCTCGTTCCTCTCACGCTCCCGCCTACCATCCACAGACTATCCGCCCAGAGATCATGTCATGGGACGAGTCTATTTACAAACGAATCCCATCACTTCACTGGTCGATCGACCAATGCATGTATCTAGGTAGCTACGGTTTCTGTACGTACACATGTTGATCGATGGGATGTGTGGGAGCGGGGCAAAGAAGCAGCGTGCATGACGGGAATCTAACCCGCACCTACCCGGTGCGAGCGTGTTACGTTTGCCATTAAGCTAGAGCCATGTATGTATGTATGTACATACATTACATACCAACACCATGATGATTAGGTGTATCATTCTCCATCCGTCTGATAGAGAAGGATTTCAAACTCGATAGCATAACTTGACGTCCTTCCTCTCCCCCTCTACCCCGTCCCGACAGATCATAAACCGCACCGTTGGTGCTCATGATGACCGGGAGGCCCCAACGGCCTTGATGGGTCGGCGTGGGCTAGATTCACAGGTATGTACTGTACAGTGGCTAGACAAAAGTCGTGGGACTGGTTGTCAAAGCGACCACACCCAGGTACTTCGAACGATGTAGACGAAGCCCCGGGTGCCTTGTTCCTGGTTTTGACCATCCCATCTTCTGGTGCCCACTCCAGTTGACCGATTGGAACGTTGCCACCGTCTGCAATTTTCGATATCAACATTTCAATACTCGATCAATTCAAAAAACAAACCTAGTAAGTAACTTATTTGAAATCTTATTCTTGATCTTTGATCCTGACTCATGGGATCTCTTTTTGACATATAGTCTTCAATGCGCGATGGGTTGTTTGAGAAGATCAAGATGATCAAACCAACCAACAATGGTATAATCGCAATGGTTGGAATTAATTTCTGAGCGATTTAAAAATGCCCAACCCGAATTTAACCTCAGGCTAAGATAACCTCAAGCACTCCAAGGCACCTCAAAGCTGACAGCAAGTAGAAGAATTGAACGATATGGTTATCAGATGTATAAAGAACTTGAAGGAACATTTTTTGACACTTTCCATGACTTCCAACCCACCTCTCTCATGATTATCGCTACCATCTCACCAAGGTACTGAAAATTCAAGATCAATCAAAATTGGTTTTAATTATTTTTAGAAACCCTCAACCTTAATTTTTCATTCATTCAAATGATTCCTTTTGATCCTCTCTAAAACCCCTGTAAAGAAGAAAGAATATTGATGGTACAGAATTTTTCAATGCTTTTTTTTTCTCTGGCATCGTTTTTGAGGGTTTTGTGCTTTATAAGATTTTTTTTTAAAAAAAAAATATATAATTTGATGTTTTTTTGAAATTCCAATTGTTGTATAATTAACTTTGCAGATGCTGAAATATATAACCTTATGAATAAATGTAATTACATGCATTTTTTTGAGTGATAAATTTAGCTTGAAACAAATGTTTGAAAAAAAACTGACTGTTTTTGGTCAATCAGTCCCATTATTTTGGTCTACCCACTGTACATACAGTGGGTAGACAACAGTCTTGGGACTGATTGAAAAAAAAAACCAGCCCTTGTACGTACGTTCAAGTACTTTTTTCAAGCAAAACGTGATGCAAATAAAAAAAAGTGTGTAGTCTCTTGAATCTTGAATTTTTAGATTATTCAGAATTTACTATTTAATTAAAAATCAATTCAAAAGAGCTGAAATCAAAATCAGTTTGAAATTTGTGACAGAATAATCAAACATTAGAAATGCTTGAAAAACATGCCAGATCCAAAAAAGATCAAAAATCAAAAGGTTTGGAACCATCAATCTTCTTCCTCAATGATGATTTCTTGAAGGAGGATGAAGAGGAAAATATTAGATAAAAAAATAAAGGCCGTATTTTTCTGATTCTACAATTCAATGATTCTATGATTGATCACTGTTTGTTAATTGATAGCTGGGTCTGATTCCAAGCAAACCAATAATGATGATCTAGGACTGATGGGATTCATGAGAAAAGCTCAGACAGACTCTTTGAGTTGAAAATAATCATATAAACTCTTCAATTTATCTTTCAAAATGTTTTGGTTTATTTGAATAATTTGAGGATCAATCATTCATCTCTTGTTTTGAGAAAAAGGATCTTTGAATGGCACTACAATCAGTTTGAAGAAGCATAATTTTTGGAGGATTTGGGTTCCTTCAAGGCATGCATGCCTGTATGTGTGAGATAGAATGAAAGTTGAAAAAAAAAAATGAATTTTTCAAAAAAAAAAATAAATAAAAAAATCAATATTAAAAGAAGTAGGTCAAATTTGAAATAAATTAATTACCAAAATTAGTGTCTTTTTTTCTTTTTTTTCTTTTTTTCTTTTTTCTTTTTTTTTTTTTTTTTGATTGATGATTCAAAATCAGAAGGTGCTTGAGAAACCAAGATGGTGGGTTTGTTGACCATCATCAACTGGAGAGGGAGATTGAGTTTGAGGTGGTTGACAAAAACCATCAAGCTTCTTGGGCTTCATCTGTTAGAGTAGTGTACTCTGGGGTCTATATGTCTGCTTCCCACCTGTCTTGTACATGTCTTGTGTTTTCCTTTCTCTCTCTTGTTCTCATCTCCATGTCACACACGTGTGACATTTCTATTCCTCATCTCTCACCTGAGGGAAGCCCAGGTGGAAGGATTTTCTCTTCATCCTTCCATCAACTCACCTGGCCCATCTCTGGCACTGTGTGTGCTGCTCTCAGGTGAGTACCTCTCTCTTTCTCTTCTTGTGTCTTCTCTCTCTGTCTCAGCACATAATCTTTACACCAACTCACCCAGCCCATCTCTGGTGCAATGTGTGATGCTCTCAGTTTGATTGCTCCAACAGGTTATGAGACCAGAATAGCTCCAACTGCAGTGTACGTTAAATACTCCCACCTCTAGGCCAACAAGGATCCAGGTTCTTATTCTCCTCATCCTTCAAACTATTGAATGAAACCTGCCATGCCTCACAAATCCTCCTCTTGCCATCCAGCCCTCCAAATCACTGGGGTTGAAAAACTGAAAACACCAGGCCCCAACTCAAATTATCTGGACTGGCAATTCATAATGAGCTATCACTTCAAATCCACAAAGGTAGCCAATGTTCTGAAGGACGTCCCAGTCTTGGAACAAACTCCTCATTGGGCGTAAGACAGTGTAGCTTTCTGTTCTGCCATTTGCAAGACAATTGCCTTGGCAAACATAAGGCACGTTTGTCAGTTTGAGGACACAGACAACGCAAAAGGAAGTTGGGAATCCCTTTTCACCACACATCAAGATTCCTCCACTGGCGGCCACATGTATTGGCTGAGGAAAATAGTAATTTCTCAAATGACTGGAAATGACATGGATGCTTATATTGATGAAATGAGTATCCTAGAAGAACGACTGAAATCACTTGTCTCCAAAGAAAAGCCATTGACTCCCAATGACATCTACTCCATCACTCTTCTAATTTATCTCCTGGGAGACTGGCTCAGCTGAGTCTCCTCAATGATGATTGAGGAGAAAGATTCTTCCTCTCTGATTTTTTTGGCTCTGAAACAAGAATCCTTTTTTCAAAAGTTCCTTAACAAAGGAAATTTGGCGGCGCAAGCATCAAAAGCGGTTGTAACCAACTCAAGTCAAGGAAACAGTTGTGGTTATCAACCACAGGACGGGCTTCCTCCTTTTGACCCAAATCTACACTGCTTGCACTGCTCCCATCGAGGGAACAACCTCAAAACTTGCTTTGAGGCCTCTAAGATACTCAATCAGCACAAACAACAGAACCTCAACAAGTCATTGGGCTCTGATGCAAAACCCCCCAACTGCAAACCTTCCAAGTAACTGTCAACTACAGCCAAAGCAGGACGCACATTGGTAATGCATGTGGTTTGGGAATCAGAGAAGGATGAATCTGATTTTGAAAATAATAACGTGGTACTGGCAAGCTCTGTCAAGGCCATCCTATCTGTAGCTGATTTGTCAAACAAAGGCTCCCTTTCTCCAAAGGATGCAAACCTTGACTTGGGGTGTTTGGTCAGCATGACCCCATACCTGGAAGATCTCCACAGAATGCACCCATTCTCAAACTTGGTCCTACTGGCTGATAAATCCACTATCAAGTCCACTAAAAAAGGAAGCCTCAAGCTTCCTCTCTTGGTTCTGTCTCTCCATGTTCCTAATCTATAAAAAGCTCTGCTTTTGGTTGCCTCTATCTGTGATTGCAAACTTCAGGTTGTGTTTTGCAAGGATGGATGTGATAATGTGGCCAAATCAAGTGGTAAAGTAGTAGGTAGGGGCTGAAGGAGAAACAACCTGTACTACCTGCCCTCATGCCGGGTATGCACACACCCAATCTGCAATAGCATAGTAGCAAAGTCTGACACTTCATTGCTAGGCTATCATGTCCAACTCAATCATATTGGAATCCAACCTCTCAAGCTCCTCCTTTGATCACTTGGAATGAAGCCTACCAACATGAATGAAACAGATGTCCACCAATTTTTGGTCTGCATTCAATAAAAAATGAATCAAACTGCATTCAAAACCCGCTCCTTACACTGCTCATCTCAACCGGGTCAATTAATCCACTTGGACGTTGCCTCTTATGAAACTGTCTCCCACAAAGGGCTTAAGTACTTTGTGTCTTTTATAGATGATTTCTCTAAGTTTACATCCATCTACCCAATGAAACCCAAATTTTAAGTCTTTCAGCTCTTCAAAATGTTCTGTGCGTCTTTCAAAAAATCTAGAAAATACAAAATTCAAGCTCTAAGATTGGATAACGGTGGTGAGTACCTTTCCACCAAGTTCATCACTTACCTCAAGCTGGAGGGTATCACACATCACCCTGGCCCTCCTCACTCTCCCCAACTCAATGGCGTTGAGGAGCGCACCAATTGAACTATAGTAAACCTAATTTGGAGCATCATTATAGGTGCAAACATGCCAAAAACCTTTTGGGCGGATACCCTTCATCATGCCCTCTTCTCCCTCAACTCTTTCCCTTGCCACAAACCGCTTGGGATAAAGTCTCAAAAATAAATTCTCCAACTTCCTTCAGTGGACCCAATGCTTTTCCATCCTTTTGGTTTCCTTGCTTGTAACCAAGTCCCTGCGGCAAACCAGAAGTTTCTGGATACCAATGGTTGGTCTTCCACTCTTCTCTTGTACCTCTTGGATGGAAACAGTTTCAGGCTCTGGGATCTTAAAAAGAAAACAGTCATCAAATTGCGCAATGTGGTGTTTGAGGACTCAGTCTTTCCCTACAGAACTCAACTCAAACCAATTCCATCTCCTGTTTTTATTGAACTACCCTGGCCCCCTCACCTCACTCCCTCTCATCTTCCTAATCCATCTTCTCTGCTCCCCAATACTTTTTCCACCTCCTCTCCTGTTCCTCCTTCCATCCCTTCTTCCCATTCTACTTCTGATCTTTAGCTTGATGTTCCCTTAGCTCCGCAGTTTGACCGCCATCTGGCAGCATCCCTACATGCTCCACAAAATTGTCCTTGCTCCCAAGAGGGGTTATTTTCTGACACTGAAACTTCATCTCACTTGCTTCCCTTCCTCCAATTCTGCCATACCAACCTGTGCTGAATGTCTCCGTGATCCTCCACATGCTCCAGTTTCTCCACCTCCTCTGGCTCCCTCTCCCTCTCTGGTTCCACCCTCTCCTCCCAACGTCCTGTCCCCTCCTATCAAAGTCCCCAATCCAACTCCTCCCATCCGCCAATCTTCCTGGGTCTCCTGTCCACCTGATTTTTTAGGAACATGGTTGCAATTGGCTGGCCTGGTTCTGAAAATCAACAAACCAAAACGTGGGCACAACTGATGCACTGGCTCTTGGCTGAAAACCAGGAGTTTACCTCCCTTGTTGGCATGGGGACTTGGAAACTGGTCTCAAGACCCCCCAACCAAGAGCTCATTCAATCCAAGTGGATTTTCAAGGTGAAATGGTGCCACAACAACACCATTAAGAAGTTGAAGGCCAGGATTTTGGAAATGGGCCACTCCCAAGTACAAGGCATTGACTATGATGAGATGTTTTCACCCATGCTTTTTCAGGAAACCTTCTGCCTTTTGTGCTCTCTCCTTGCCACTTGCAAATAAATGGGCCATCAAGTTTATTTCAAAATGGCCTTTTAGAAAAGTCAGCTGGATAAACCTGTCTAAATGAAACAGACTCCTGGCTATGAAAACCTGTCTCACCCTGACTGGGTATGTGAGGTTCACAGTTCAATTTATGGGCTGAAACAGTCTCCTTGGGAGTGGAACATCCAACTCCACACAGCTCTCCTCAAAGTTGGCCTCCAACAATCAAGATACAATCCAATGCTTTATTTCAAGTGTGATTTTTCCAAGCTCATTGGTGTGATTAAGGTCCATGTTGATGTCCTAGCTGTGGTTGGTCAACAGGAGTTTGTAACTTATCTCATCTCTTCTCTTGGAAAGAAATTCAAGATTGGGGCCAATGAACCGCTCCATCATTTCCTTTCTAGCACCATTGAACATCAACCCGCTTCAAAGCTCATATTCCTATCTCAACCTTGATACATCCAGCAAATGAAGGATGCCTTTCTTGAGGCCAATCCTCTTCCAACTCACACACCCACCAACAGCCACTTCAAAAGCCTCACTAAGCAAACACCATCTGAGCCAACCTCCCCTGGTAATTTCAACCAACTCATTGGAAGTCTCTTGTGGGTGTCACAATTGACCATGCCTGACATGTCATTTGCTGTGAACTGTCTTTCTCAATACCTTCAAGATACGTCCCTTTCTCACTGGACAGCTGGCCTCTGAGTACTCTGCTATCTGTTCACAACCAGGCATCTACAACTCAGGCTAGGTGGTGAACCGGTGTGCTTGGGCTATGCCAACTCTGACTGGGGGGAGGACCAAGAGGATAGATGCTCTACCTCTGTGTATAACTATTGCTTTGGCAATGGTGTGATCTCTTGGAAATCCAAGAAAAAAGCCACAGTCTCCCTTTCCAGCACCAAGGCCAAGTACAAGTCACTCTTGGACTCCTGCAAAGAGGGGCTATGGCTCCCGAATATCCTCTTCAAGCTCAATATTCACCCTCAGGGACTGCTTCCCATCCACATTGACAACAAAGGGGCCAAGGCCCTGGAAAAGAACCCTCAACATCATTCTTGGACTAAGCAAATCAACGCACAATGTAACTTCATCCCAGAATGTGTAGCAAACGGCCAACTACAAGTCCTGCATGTTTCAACTCATGACATGCTGGCGGATATGCTCACCAAGCCTCTGGGTAAAGTTCTGCTTGAAAAACACAGGACTTCATTTGGTGTTGTTTAATTTTTTTTCTCATTGTTTCTTATGTTATTTGCACTCAAAAAAAAAAAAAAAAAAAAGAGTTGTTCTGGTGCTCAGCAAGAAGAGATGTTAGAGTAGTGTACTCTGGGGTCTATATGTCTGATTCTCACCTGTCTTGTAAATCTCTTGTGTTTTCCTTTCAATCTCTTGTTCTCATCTCCATGTCACGCATGTGTGACATTTCTATTCCTCATCTCTCACCTGAGGGCAGCCCAGGTGGAAGGATTTTCTCCTCATCCTTCCACCAACTCACCTGGCCCATCTCTGGCACCATGTGTGCTGCTCTCAGTTTGATTGCTCCAGCATCATCTTCATTGCTTCAAGTGCCTGGGTGTGCCTACTTTAAAATTCAGTCCCAAGAGTTTTTTCTACCCACTCTACATACATAAAACTTCCTTGCTTGGATCATCAAAATCTGGTTGAGTCTGGGATGGATGGAGTTGATCAGTTATACAAGACTTCTCTCAAGAAAAATGGTTGAGAAGATCAATGTGGGTGTGTTGTCTTGAAGGAGGAGGGGGAGAGATGATGTCAGATTTGTTTATTTAACTGTCTCTTTTTTTATTGAGAGATAGAGATAGATAGAGAGAGAGAGAGAGAGAGAGAGAGAGAGAGAGAGAGAGAGAGAGAGAGAGAGAGAGAGAGAGAGAGAGAGAGAGAGGAGAGAGAGAGAGAGAGAGAGAGAGAGAGAGAGAGAGAGAGAGAGAGAGAGAGAGAGAGAGAGAGAGAGAGAGAGAGAATAAGAAAGGGTGGGTGAACTCAAAAGCTGCAAGAATGGGAAGGGAAAAAAAATAAACCTTGAGGATTTTGGAAGGATCAGATAAATCTGAGTATGAGCTTAACCAAAAGATGAAATTGGGGGGGGATAAATAGTCATAAAGCACACACAAAAAAAAGGAAGATCTTGAGGGGATTCTTTCTTTAAAATCTGACCATCTCAATCTCAAATCTCAAAGAATTAAGATTATCTTCAAGGCATGGAGTTGATTGGAATCAAACTAACAACTGGTCAATTGATGAACCCATCAGTTGTTACTCTAGTGTTCATGTGGTACAGGGTACCAATGATGATTAGAGATTTTTTTTCACTGAGTTTCTTAACTAAAACCATTGTAAGTATCTCTTTTATGTAAAACAGAACAGAGTTATTGAGTGATTAAATGCTCCATTCCCATGTGATTCTGGTTGAGAATGGATTGTTTCAGGGAAAACATAAAAATTTGTTGAAATCTAATCAAAAAAAGGGGTAAATTTTTGTAACCTGCAACTGCCGCAGATTGGAGCTGTCCAAATTGGGATAACTCTGAGTATTTATGTGCAGTAGGGACTTGCACAACTACACCTAAATTCAATCATTTTCCTTTCCTCCCATCTATCATTTTAAAAGACCATCAAGTCAACCTCCACAACTCAGATAAATAATCCAAGAAAAACCACTATCAATAAATCAATCAAATGGTAAGATTCAAGAAAAACCAAACCAAAAAAACAAAAAATCAGATTCAAGAAAACCTGACCAAAAAATAAAAAAAATAGATTCAATTTAGCCCCACAATTGACCCACAAACCACTTAAGCTCAGAAACCCACCAATTTATCCCAATTTCAATACCTTTGATTATTCATGAAAACACACATCCATTCCAGTTAGCCAGACTTCTCACCAGGCCAAGAACAAGGTAGAAAGACAGACTTAAAGGAAGACCAAGCCTAACAGATAGACCAAGACATAGATGGAGAAAAAAAAGAACCCCTTCCAGAACTTCCAACCAAGACAGACCTCAGAAATCCCACAAGACCAGAACATAGGCAGATAGAAGGACTGAGAGAAAAACCAAGGAAGATTTAAAGACCCAAGCTGCTAATTATAGATGACAGAGAGACTCAGAGGAAGACCAAGAAAAACCTCAGGACACCCACCAGACCAGAAAATAGGTGGATAGAAGGACTGAGAGAAAGATTTAGAAAGATAGAAGGACCCAGATAGACTATCAACCCAAAAGACAGCCCCAAGGAGAGAAAAAGAAAGACCAAGAGTAAAAATTCCTCTTCTAGACCTTCTGGTCAGATTTCCCTGCTTAATCATATCTGACTTGACATGAAGTACTGCCCCTCACAATAATATCAGACTTCTTTCATTATTCTCCTGTTCCCCAATTGTTTCCTCATATTTATGTAGGGAAAACCAGAATTTAAATTTCTGGTTTTAGAAATAGTAACAAAAAGAAAATTTGAGGATCAGGAGCCCATATTTCATCAAAATTCACCCCCCCAAATAGATAAATAAAGAAATAAAGAAACTCTCTTTAATTGACTCTAAAAAAGTCTCCAAAGCTTTTGCAAAGGGAGGTACAAGTGGCACCCAACGCAAAAGAGATTGAGGAGAATAATTTTTAATTTAAAATCTTGTTGAACCAAAAGTTTATCTCTAAAACATTAACTCACCAATTGATAATTAATCCATAAATATGTATACCAACATGAAAATGATCAAAATTAACCAAGAGTAAATTATTGATCATGAAATATCTCAAGACTCATGACTAATACTAAAAATGAAAATAAAAATGCCAATGTTAAATTTGCAACCTCACAAACCCCCTTCACAACCTAGAAAGGGTTGGGTGGTGCAACTTTCAACCCGGTTTGAGTTGTGAATGGCTACTCACAACCAGTCTCAGTTGTGAGCAGCTGCTTGCAATTTTCATTGGTTGTGAACGGCTGCTTGCAACTTGCCTTGGTTGTGAATGGCTTCTCACACCACAATTTGGCATAGTGAGCAGCCATTCAAAACCCATTTGTAAAAAAAAAAATTAAAATTAAAAAATAAATAAAAAGAGAAAGAAAGAAAGAAAAGAAAAGAAATTAAAAAAATTAAAATAGATAAAAATGCATAAAAATAAAAGTAAATAAATAGAAATAAATCAATAAAAATAAAAACAAATAAATATTTTCATTTATTAACAAGAACACCAAAAAATAAAAAAATACAAGCAAGTCCAACTTGAAAAGCCCTAAAGTAAGAAAACAAAAAAAAGTTCAACTTGACAAGCTCTAGATTAAAAAAACAAAAAAAAAAACAAGTAACTTGACATTCCCTAAAGTCAAAACACCCCCCAAAAAAAACTGTTAAGCTGATCCCATCAAAAGAAGTAAAAATACTGCTTACCATTGGATCAGCCCAACACAAGTTGAACTGACTTACCAATTAAATCTCATTCAAAACACTCAACATGATGATGTTAACTCAAAACAATCAAAATAATTATGTTCAAAATTTTATAACCCTTTATATTGATAGAATTAAAAGATCAGCATCAGAACCCAAAACCAGATGATCAAATTAAAATGATGTATAAATTAGAATAAAAATAAAGTTGATCTTTGAGGTGATCAACCCAAAAAGAGGGTTTTTTTAGAAATAATGGAATGCGGTTTGGAAACTATGGGCCAGATTGGAATCACACCTCCCTTAAGTACAAGCTGGAACCAATGGTTATTATTAAAAAATGAAATAGATATTGGGTCTGATGCTACTTTTACCCCAATTTTCATAGGAGTATAAGTAAAGCATGAATCCAATGAAATGAAAAATATTTGTCTTCCATAAGTATCTGCTCTTATTTGACAAATATCTAACTTTGAAAGCCATTTTGAAGAGGGAATCTTTTCATTGATGTCATTAAAATCAAGTATTTTTTTATCTTTTCAACATCTTTACTACCTCTAAGGATCTTAGAATAGAAAATCTTATATTTCCTCAATGTTTCAATAAATTCCTTTTTTACATTAAACCATCCATGCTCATCATAACAAGTGATTTAGCAATGAATCTAAATCCACAATTCCTATCACCAACCAGATCCCAAACCTCCCCCAAGAACTTATGTAAGTTCTCAGGTATTTGATTGAGGTAATTCAGTTTTGCATCCTACAATCAAAAATTCATTATTCAAAATTCTAATCTCATTAAAGGAAACAACACTCACCAAAGATGAGATTCTGTTTGACTCCTCAATTTTTTTATTTTTCCTCCTTTTAAAAGGAATCAGATTCCAATGGAAGGGACCCTAATGAAATTTCAGTATCTTCCACTGAGATATGAAATTAAGATGACAAGCCTTCCTTGCACTACAGAAATCATTTCCCAATAAAAATGAAAATTTCTCAAAATAAAAGATTGACTATCTTTGATATTTTTTGTTCCCTTTTAACCCTTTTTTCCCTCTTAATTTCTCTTTCAATTTGTTCAAATTTGAAAATTTCACAACAGGTTTCTTTCAATTTGGGTTGACCATGGCTTGAGCTTAACACCTTTGGCTCAAGCCTTGGATTGGCAATCAAAGCGGCTGCAAACTTGAGCATTGACCTTAGAATCTCTAGCCTAAATTCTTCAGGTTGTTCCCTATACATGGAATTCCACTTGTTAAAATTTTGAGATTCTTCATCAATCCCTGGATCTGTTTTGAAATTTCAAAAACCAAAACAATAATCAATTTTTCAATCCAATAATTAATCTTTCAATCCAATAATTAATCTATCAATCCAAGAATTGGTACCCTTAAAAAAACACCACTTACTTCATTGGAAGGGTCATAGTCTAACTTCCACTGAGGATGAAAATCCTCAGTCAAAAAAGATCCACTTGATGCTATTATTTCACCAAAAATGTGGGAACAAAGCAAGTCCATGTTTTTTGAATATGACTTTGAGCACACCTTGCTATCATGTTTGTGCTTTAACTTCTCAAATTGTTCCCCAATGAGTTTAATTTACTAAATCAAAAATTTGTAAACCAAAGGTAATAGTTCTGTTGGAAGACCTATTCTCAAATTTATTCAAGATTTTTTAAGTGAAACATGGACTAATTGGATTTGGATTGCAATATTTCCTTCAAGGTTTTTCCACACATCCAAAATGTTCCCCAAAGATCCAACAAGTAATTGTTTGAAAGTAGCATTTGCCCCTTCTACCAAAGACTTGGTTTATTTCCAAAGTCTGTGTTGACAAAAGTCGGTGCTATTGCAAAAGTTTCTTTGATAGGAAA
Source organism: Puccinia polysora (assembly GCA_025617555.3). Taxonomy (NCBI): domain Eukaryota; kingdom Fungi; phylum Basidiomycota; class Pucciniomycetes; order Pucciniales; family Pucciniaceae; genus Puccinia; species Puccinia polysora. Next base: position 18,874,660 of record CM062621.1, on the reverse strand, counting down.
AATGTTATTTTCAATATACTCAGGAACATCCTTACGGTATTTCAAGAAAAACTGTATACAAGTCTCAAAGTAAGCAATCCCAGAAGAGATTAATAGAAGAAGCAATAAATTGGCCTACTATGAGTTCTGCATCATTGACTTCTGCATCCACCTTTGTTTCAGAGGCCCCATACTTTGCCCACAGAGTCATAAAACTTTGGCATCCTTCATTGTCATTAATGAACAAAAATTTACAATTTTCTTGAATATTTTTGAACAAGTGCCAGGAGCCCAACTGTCTGGATGACTCAGGGAAACTTTTTTCAATGGCACAAATCAGAGATTCTTCACGGTCCGTCACAGACATTGGGAAGCCTCTCTGGATCATAAGCAAACTCATTTAATGCACTCAACACCCAACTGTATAGTTTATATGTTTCTTTTTTTATAAAAACAAAAGCCGTTGTAAAAGTTTTCTTGTTGGCAGTCATTCCTACAACATGCAATAGAGGGATGTTGAACCTATTTGTTTTATAGGTACAATCCAAAAATGCAATATGATGGAATTTTTTGCAAATTTTTATGTACTCAGGAGGAGCCAATAAAAGGGCCTCTAAGTGACCCTCTCCACCAAATTTGGACCTGGAAACCCACTGGGATTCAAGAATCATTTCCAATGGAACATCCATAACACCTTTCCTTCCATTTTTGCTTGCTTTACCTTCTGCTTAGTGCTATAGATTGTTCTATCATCAATTTATTCTCCAAAATCAATCTTTCTCCATTTAATTTTAAGCTGAACGGTATTGAGCCCATATTTCATGCCTTCCTTAAGTAGATCCAAGGCTTTCCCAGAGATTCTCCTCAGTTGAGGATGCACTGAAGGTCTTTCAGATGGTTGATGATTGTGTAGGACATTTGTGATGGAGATAGGCCTCATGGAATCTGCTACTTTCCAACTTTCACAGATCATGAATTGACACCCAACCTTCCTATTTTGAGTTTGCTTTTGACATTTGGTGAGGCATGGCCCTTCATAAACCCCAAATCTGTCACATGCTAGATCCACTTATTTGTCTTTCTTTGAATTTAAATTTGTAAATTCATACCCATGCATGGCTGCCAATTTCTGAAAATAAATATTGTATTCTTTCCTATTAGCAAGGGCTCTCACAGGATGAGGGTCAAGCATTTCTGGCACCCCTTATTTACATTAGTATTTTTCAAGCCAAATCTTTCTCAGTCAAATGACATATGAAATGTGACACACCAACTTTAGTCAATTCCAGTTGTGACAAAATATCTTGTTCCAGTTGTGAAGAAACATCTTGTTCCTCAATTGTAACCCTAGATGAGGATGCAATTGGCGCTTCCTATGTTTTATTCCAAATCCCTACCCAAATCCATAGATTCTGTCCAAGCTTTGTTAATTACACTTTTAATAAGTCCTTTAACATAGCAATGTTTAATCTGGGAGGGCTTGGGCTTTCCACTGTTCCCATAAACCAACAAAATTTAACATTAATTTAGTATTCAATTTAATTTTGAATCCAACAACTCCAAAATTTTTCTCACTTTTGGGTTGAGAAAAATGAATTTATCTGATAGGCGTGTGTTGTGTGTTTACATGGTTTGAGTCAAGAGTTTTTTTGCCAATAGGCAGAATTTTTGATTCCCAAGTTTCTATTGTGGTCCAATAATAGTCCCAAATAGTATGCCAGATCCCCAAATTTGGGTTGAAAGCACTCAAATGTGGTCCAGGGGTGCCTAGGTACCCCAAATCCCCCCTCAAATGGCCCATTTGGGGCTATTTTGCCCCAAATGGGCCTGGAAAATATATGCAACCCCCAAACACGACTTGGACATCATTTGGGGGTCGCGCACCCCCAATTGAAACCTATTTTGGTTTGGAATTGCCCCATTGCGACTCAAAATGGGTTGCAACTGGGGTTTGCAACCCCCAGGGGATGCACAAGTTGGAAGAAACTTGGCTTGGGTTGCAATTTTAACATTTCCCAAATAAAAAATAAAAATTAAAATTGAAGAGAAGAATGATAATTAATAACTAATCAAAAAAATTTAATCAATCATCAAAAAAAAAAGGAAGAGATTACTAGTCAAACTTAAAGTCTCATGTCAAGGGTTTTAAAACCTGATAATCAAACTTTTGACCAATCAATAAATTGGTTCAATTGATTTTTTTTTTCTCACACACATTTTGAAATTCAGAATTTTTGATTGAATAAAAATTCCAAAAATAGAAAATGTTCTTTTTTGTTTGGATTTTTAAAATTCTTCTTATTTTTCACCCTGAAAATTGTTGATCAAAAACTTAAAACCTAAATTTATATGATGGTCAAAAGACAGATTTATTGGCCAGTTTGAGATTCCTGAGGATCCATGAATTTTAAATTCTAAAATAAAAATAAAAATAAAGAAACTACAAGAGCCATCAAAGCAAGAATGGTATCAATTTGCCGAGGATGGCATGAATTGATTATCAATAAAGAACATAAATAAAAAATATTGATTCCCAAATTCAAATAAAATTTTTCAAAATTTTACCACCTAGAGAAAATTTGTGCAAAGAGACCTCCCATGGGCCCTTTAGGCCCCAAAAGTATGTTAATCATGCTTATAAACTCAATATCTGTTGTTATGGGATTCACTTTTAACATTCATCTTCATAAAATCAGGAACAAATTTTAAATTTGAAATGATGAGACCAACCAAAACCACACCAATCACTAATTTTTTGTGTGAGTTTGTTACAACTGCCCCTGGCGTGCAAGGGGCTGAAGGCACAGGTACTACTACTCATAGAACTCAAGGATGATTGGTTAAGATTTGCAATGAAGAAGATGAGAGGAAGGTTACAAGTAATGAGAAGATGGAAGGATGGAATGAAGAAGTACAGGAGGAGTTTTTTGAATAAGGAGCTGTTGAATAAGGGGTTTTTGAATCCTATAAGACTAACACCAGGAAGGGACAAGGTGATATGAGTTAAGCAGGCTGGGTTCAGGATTTCTTGTGCTGAGATGAAACCCACTGGCAGAGGGACAAACCAGTAACAATTAGTATACTAATTCATTGAGTAGAATTAGTCCAGGATGGTAGGACTGACCAGTATATGTGAAAACTGAGAAGGAGACCTTGACGGATGAGTGGCTGGTGTTGCAGGTTGGAGTTCCCATGGTATTAAATGTTGAATGATTGAGCTGGTGGCTTTGGTTGACTGATTGGGTTATGGGCCTGTCCAGGAAGGTTTGACATGTACTGATCTGGAGTCCTGGGAGTATGGGCTGAACAGACAGTGGAGAGTATGTACCATGTATATACTAAGGGTAAGATGTACTAACTCATATACCAATTGGGTTGAGGAGAGATACCAGGTGTACCAAGTCATAGAAAGAGAGGTAGAGAGCCTGGGAAGATTAAATGAATCACATGAAATAGTGGTGAGGTGTACATGGACATAGAGCATATACCATACAGGGAGATGGTGAAATTGATGGAAGAAGATGGATACTGCAAGGTATGCAGTAAAAATATCCAGTGGAAGGTACAGAAGCAGGTGGAGTTGGGTTTGATCTGAGATTGAGGTGGATTAATGTTTGGATTTGTTGAGTTGAAGAAGTTTCAGGACTGTGGTTGTGACAGAATTATAACAACTCAATTTATCCTTTTGATTGATTTATCACCAAAAATTTCCCTGCATATTCCCAGGAATGGATCACTAGATTTGATATGATCTCATGAAGTTTTCAATCAACCCACTCATAACCCTGTCACTGCATCCATTCATTCACTCATTCATATTCAAATTTGTTTCCTTAAAACATCATTCAATTCATAAAATTAAGTTTTGACCAGTAATGTTTTTCTAGCATAAAGGAAGCCATACATTACTTTTAACTTTTTTTCATTATTTTTTTGGATTTAAAACTAGATCAATCTAGAATTATCCTCACATCTATGAAACAAGAAGATTAGGAAAATTCTAACAAGAAGTGGAGAGATCTATGATATGAAAAAAAAGAGAGGGGGGTAATTTTTGGGAGAAATTTCAATTAAAAATTCATTTCTCTGATCAATGAATGACATAATAACTGGATTCATTCAAAATTTAATTCAGTTGAAGGTGACTTTAAATCTATATTCTAATTCTCCTTCTTCTTCTTTTATTTTCATCATCCTTCAAATGAAAATTCTCCAGCACAAACTGCTACAGATTCTGTCAATACAAACTGATGGATGCTTAGAAAAATAAGGTTTCAGGATCCAAGATTAGAAGTGGAAGCAAAAGAAAAAGCCTCTTCCAAAGGGTAAGCCTTTTTTAACCTTGAAGCTGAGATGGATCAGTCATTTCTGATTCTGGATTACTAAGGTAGGCTGATGAAACCTGATGCTTTAATGGCCGGGTGAACCCAAGTTGTTTTTTTCATGATCATCTGATTTCTAAGCAACTTGAATCTGGTATGTACAGAAAGGAGGTTGATGGCCTTGAAAATAAAATTAATCTTCTCTCCAAAGAATGAAATATCACTGCCATTAGGATGAATGAGGAAATTTTTCTTTTACAATCATTATATAACCAACCATTTTGAATACCTCCTTTCCCATTGTCACTTTTTTCCCATAATCCTCTGCTTTTAATGCAATTTTGAATTGTTTATCAAAAAAATCATAAACTATTTGTATAATTATACCCATATAATTCTAAGAAACTAGAGCAATCATAAAAACTCCAGGAAAAGAAAACCAGAGATCATATTTACTTTGATTATTCCAGAAAAAATCTCTGAGGAATGGAATCAAATGACCATCAGTTATTGATTTATTTCAGTTTAAAAAGTAATAAAACCTCATGAATCAATTCTTGAAGATTTTTTTCAACTTGTAATGATTTTTCCTGGGCAAGAAATTATCCAAATTATTCTTAACAGGCAGATATTTTTCCTCAATTAATAAATTTTAGCAAGAAATTGGAAAGAAAAACATGGAAGAAAGATCAAGAGATGCAGTATTGTTTATTGGGAAGAAAAAAAACAAATCAAAATTTTTTGTCATCAATCTTCCAATCTTCTTTTCACATGGAGTGTATATATAATTTTTTTATCAAGATCAAAGAGGGTATCTAAATCTGAAGCCAATGGATATTCCTTAATCTACCTTTTGGGATAAATTCTTTTCATAAAGGAATTTGAAGAATTATGAGGTCAAATTTTTTTAAATTGGATTAAAAAACTGGGAGGTATGATTATATTTGGAGTGCAGCCATTTTTAAGCCACAAGATTACTAATGGCACATCAATCATGGAAAGCAAAGGTCAACACACCAGTTTTTCTTTTTGATGTGCACATGTCCACACACCAAAAAATAGAATAGGAATTCTGTTTCTTTTTTGCATATGGAAATTTGAAAACCAAAGGAATTGGTATGTAGACCTTTGCATGCCAAGTGATGGTGTAACACTCAAAAAAAGAACATTGAAACTTTCAAAATATATATGCAATGCTTAAAATCATGTTAAAATTCAAAGTAAAGATTGATAATAAACCTCTTGATGAGATATAGCATAATTTAATTTCAAATATTTGATACAAGCAAATATATTTTATGATTTATTCCTGAATAATTGTAAAAATTCAGTGTATTCTCCCAAGGAATTCAAAAAATATATAAAAAATGAAAAAAAATTCAAAATAATTAACAAAACCTGAAATATTTCTCATGAATCAAATTTCAGATTGCAAGAATCAAAGCCTTTTGGGAAAAAGTTTTGACCTGTATAAAAAGGAACCCAATTGAAAGTGAAAAATGAAGGAATTTGATTTTGATTTTGATTGTTTGTTTTTTTGAAAATAAATTTGAGCTTCAAACATTTATAACTAAAAATGAAACAAATAACAGATTTGGAAATAAATGAATTTCCAGCTTTTTTTTTGGTTTTTTTGTTCATTCTTTTATATATTTCTTTAATCTCTTGGAAGATTGAATTTTTAACTTTATTAAGAAAAAATTCATGAAAAGGATCTCCTTCCTTGTATTTAGTTTGTATTTTTATACTATTATAGATCTGATTGGGAGGTTTATTTTACATATTAATTTTATATTTTAAAATTAAGTTGAAATATTTTTTATAACTTTTTGAAAGTTTAAATGATTGATTTCTTTTGAGTGGCACACCATTTTTTTGTGTGCACAGATCCACATGCCAATTTTTTGGGGTCAAAATTTCCACATGTAAATTTTCTTGGCCTGCAGATAGTCCAAATTCCAAAAAAAGGTTAATCTGTGGCTTGTGGGCTTGTGCAGGCCAAAAATATTGATTTTTGGACCTTTGAAATCCAAAATTATTGATTTGTGGGGTGCACATGTCAAAAAACTGTGGCCCATTATTAATTTTTTGGTTTCAAATAGCTGTGCCCAAAATTTCTCAATAAATCAAGAAAGTTTGAAAAAAAATATGAGAAGATATTGATGGCACTTTGAATATCTAACCATTTGTGTCATCAAAATACACAAAGTCAAGTACTGAAGGTGACAAATCTTGAATCATACCTGGATGACTCAAGCTCACCAATATGCAAATTTAATGCAAGCATGAAAATAATCTAGAAAAATAAAAGGGAAATGTTGAATTCAAAGCTCATTGAGCCGCGCACACAGTTCAAAAAGGGCCATGTGGCATTCCACACGGTCCAATCCAAGCCGTGTACAACCCCGCATGGCTCAAAGAGTCACACAGCCAACCCTGCCTGGTCCACTGGCCTTTTTAATCCCACACGACTAAATTCAAGCCGTGTGGAGTTTTACACAGCTCAAATGTAGTTTTGTGGCATCGCACACGCCACAGGACAGTGGTGAGCCAAAAAAATGGAATGTGTTAGGAATGCCACTTGTCCTCGCACCGGAAGGACAACTACTCTCTCTTTGACTACTATCTTCTGAAACCTATCCCCAGGAGACCACCCCGGGGGGTCTTTGACGACTCTAGATTTCTTCTCTCAACTCTTCGTCTTTTTCTTTTCTTTTGTGACTCTCTTCTCCTCTCAATATCCTCGTTCTTTTTCCTTGTCTTCTATATATCTTTTCCTCATCTTCCAAAATCTATCCGTCTGTCAAACTGTCTGCTTGTCAATCTGGCCCACTCGACCATCCAAAACCTCAACCAATTCCAAACCAGTGCTTGTTGTCATCCCTTGCCTGGTAAGATGATTTGCGTCTCAACTCTATGATCAACCATCAACTTATGTTTCTGTAAAACCAGCCTGTATCTCTCTCTTGCCTCAAATCTATCTCTTCCTGACTGTTCAACCTCCTATGTGCAGATTACCTGTTGGTTGTCTCTCTCCTCTCTCATTTGATTTCCTTTCTATTGTGATTCTGACTGTAAAAACTAGTCTTCTGGTTCTTAGTTCTCAAATATAATCTATTAAATTCTATCACGGTTAAAAGCCAAAACCAGACATCCCAACTCACCTTCCAGATGAATGAACCAGTAGGAGCTACGGACTACTTCCATCAAGTTGCATTGAAGGCCGTGGTTGATGCAATTCCACCTCTAAACAAAGAACACTTCTTGATCTGGCAAGAAAAAATGCTGATTCTGTTTGATCTCAAGGATATAAAAGACACTATCACAAGAAATTTGGGACAACTCTCCATAAAAAAGGATAGGGAAATCAGGGCAGTTACCCTTTCCAAATTGGATAACACAACACACACCAATGTCGTCAATTCCACCAACATAAATTAATCCAAACTTCTATGGGCAGAAATCACTTGACGCTTTGCTTCATTGGAGACCGCCAATTGAGCACAAGTATTCAATTCCTTTCTCCACTTCAGCTTCAATGAAAACGCTATTGAAGGATTTGTGACCAATACAAAAAAGGCCCTAACCCAAATGAACAATGTTGGCATTGAATTGCCCAACAATATCCTTGCTTACCTGGTCCTCTTTAAATTCCCTCCAATTCTCAAAAATCTAAAACAGCAGATAATGCACGTGGAAAAGCATCTAAATTTGGATGTGGTCTTCAACCATCTAATTCAATACAACAACAAGCGTAAGGCCCAGTCAAAAACTACCAAGTCTAACTCCAATCTCACCCTAGTAATGACAAAAACTAAATCCAAGAAAGAGACAAAAAGAATCAAAATGCGCTGCAGAGAAGGATATCATGATCCAAACGCACATCACTCCAAATCATCTTGCTTCCACCTCCACCCTCAGATTGCTCCTAGTAGGTGGGTTGAACAACAAAATGAGTGGAAGAGTAAAATCAACAAACAACCCACCATCACTTATCACGCCCTTCTAACTCTCTGGATAAATTCCAACAGTAGTCCAAACTTACTCCTGGATTCTGGTGCCAATATCCATATCTTTAATGACAAGAGATATTTTTCCTCACTACCAATGCAAGATGAATTGGAAGAGGTGAAAACTGGCAAGCTCAAAGCCAACCTAAAGATACGCGGAACAGGGACTGTGAAACTAGAATGGAAGGATTCAATCATTACTTTAGAAAACTGCACCTATATCCCGGAAATAGTTGTGAATCTCATCAGCCCGGGATTATCAGCAAACAAAGGATGCAATCTTACTCAAAGCCAAGATCAATTCTGCGTCACAAGGATGGGCCAGACTATACTCAGAGGTTCTATCAGAGACAATCTGTTTGTTGTAGAGAAGCCTAAGATAGTAGGGAAAGGAACTTCAGTCAATCATATCAACCACTCCCCAAATCCGGTGTTGGATCAAGGTCTATCTCTAGAAGACATCCACAAGATTTACGGTCATGCTGCAATTTCTACTGTCAAGCCCATTCTCAAAGGCCTTTTCACTAACAACAAATTGAACCATTTTCAATGCAACAGTTGTGCAAAGAGCAAGATTGTTAGATCTCCGTTCTCAGCTGTATTTACTCCCTCAAGTTAACCTCTTGAACAAATTCAACTCAACCTTGTCGGACCAATCTCCCCACAGTCAAAGAATGGTCACTTATACCTCCTGACTCTAGTAGACAATTAATCCAGCTACTTAGCCGCCTTTCCTCTCAATTATAAAGACAAGACTCCAAGAGTGGTAATCAATATGCTTGAGATGGAAGCTAAAAGGCTCAACTACTATCCCTCCAAGATTTTCTCCAACAAAGGCACGGAATTCACTAACTCAACTCTCAAAGAATTTTTCAAATCAAAACACATCAAGCTGATGACATCCAAACCTTACCACTCCCAACATAATAGCTGGGCAGAAAGAGCCAATTGCACTATAATTGAATCAGCTTGGGAAGCATTCTTGTCCTCTTGACTACCAAAAACCTACTGGCACATAATCACAAGGAGTTGCTGCTTCATGCTCAACCAAATCCCTTGGGAAGGTAACCACCTTTCCCCCTGGGAACTCATGTTCAATAAGTAACTTCCAGCTAATTATCTTAAACCTGTAGGATCATCTCTGATATATCTCAAGAATAATGTTCAAAAAGGAAGAAAGTTTGATGAAAAGGGGGACAAAGGGTTACTAGTTGGGTTCAATCCCTCTTTTCACTTGTATATCATTCTTAACTTGTTAGGATCTATTATTGAAACAAAGCACGTTAAATTTCTCAAGACACATCTGCACAACTTCCCTCTCCTAGAATCAACCGGAATGGATCTCTTCTCACATGAACCACAGAATCTCAACGAGTCAAACTTCTCCACCATTGACAAACAATTTACATTTTGGAACAATCCAAATACCAAATCGGACTTGGAATCCAATCCCAATTCTCCTGAAGCTCCTGATTCCAATTCTGATTCACTTGAATCTGCTCCACAAATCTCCCCCTTACCAGAACCTACATGAATCTCTGCTCCCAAACCACCTAAAAACGAACCATATCAACAACCAAAACGTGAGACTTGTAAACCGCAACGCTATGGGTTCCATCATTACTATGAACCACCATCATAAAAAGCAGCACAAAACTTTCCCAAATGGCCCAAATGGGAGAAAGCCACTGAAGAAGAATTAAGCTCTATCAAGCATCAAGAAGTATGGGAAGACTATTATGAAGAACCTAATAACATCCTTAACACCACCTGGGTCTTCAAAGTGAAAGATAACTGTCACAGAGAACCAGTAAAATATAAAGCAAGATTGTGTGTTCAAGGGTTTTTTCAAATCCTGGGCATTGACTACAATGAGATGTGGGCCCCCACCGGAAAACTTGGCTCATTAAGAGTTGCTCTTTTGTACTGACTAAAAGAAAAAATGAACTTGACTCAATTCAACGTGAAAGGAGCCTTTCTCCATGCATCCCTGGAGGAAGAGGTTATCATCAAAACCCCCAAAGGATCCCATATAAAATCTCCCTATCTCAAACTTAAAAAATCTCTGTACGGACTAAAACAATCTCCTAAAAATTGGTACAAAACGCTGACTGGATGGATAAAGTCTCAAGGCTACCTCAAATCAAGTAGTGATCCCTGTCTTTAATACAACCCTAAATTTAAGGAAGTACTCTACTTCCATGTGGACAACCTCATTCACCTTGGAAAGAGCAAGATCTTTGATTCAAGCTTCTTAAAAAGATTAAAAAATTCTTCTTGTCACCCACTTAACACAATCCTGGGCATGCTGATGGAAGTGAAAGAGGATGAGATCTTCTTGAGTCAACCAAAGCACATAGATCAGGGATTAGAAGAGCTAGGTCTTACTGAATGCAAGGACACTTGTTCTCCCCTAAACCAAAATCTACATCTAGAGCTGGCTACCAATGAAGATCACACTGAATTCACTCAAATGAACATCAACTTCCAATTGGTCACCGGTCTTCTTAACCATCTTGCCCAGTATACTCAACCCAATATAGCCTTTGCGGTGTCCAGTCTAGCTAGATTCAACTCTATGCCCGGTATTTCTCATTGGAAGGAAGCTTGCAAAGTGTGGAAGTATCTCAAAACTACAAGAGACAAGAAACTTGTCCTTTGATTTTACCCAAATGAGAAAGTTATAGCTGGTTACAGAAACGCAACATGGGGAGATGATCCCTCTTCTTGGAAGTCCCAGTCCAGCTTTATTATTTTCCATTATGGCAGTCCCATCGTTTGGAACTCGTCAAGACAGAGAAATATTACCTACTCGTCTACCAAATCCAAGCTCAATGCATTGCTTGACTGTTTCTTAGAATTCAAATGGGTCGCCAATCTTATAAGTGAAATCTATTTTCTCCCCAGTCCCAAGCCTGTTCTTTATATTGAAAATAAAGAACTTGATGAAAAGATTAAGCAATTTGGTTCTCACTCCAAGTCTTGCCACATTGACATTAAAAAAAAGGTCTGAGGGAAGAATTTCAAGGCTGCAAATTTGATCTATTGTTAATCACTACAGAGAACATGGTGGCAGACTCCCTCACAAAGGCCTCATCAATCAAATCCCTAAGTCTCCTCCTGAAATCCATCTTTGGCTCTACCGTGTCACGGTCTCAAGAACTGCTCCATCCTACCAGAAACAAGGAGTGTTAGGAATGCCACTTGTCCTTGCACCGGAAGGATGACTACTCTCTCTTTGACTACTATCTTCTGAAACCTATCCCCAGGAGACCACCCCCAGGGGTCTTTGACAACTCTAGATTTATTCTCTCAACTATTTGTCTTTTTCTTTTCTTTTGTGACTCTCTGCTCCTCTTGATCTCCTCATTCTTTTTCCTCATCTTTTCCCAATCTCTTTTCCTCATCTTCCAAAATCTATCCATCTATCAAACTGTCTGCTTGTCAATCTGGTCCACTTGACCATCCAAAACCTCAACCAATTCCGAACCAGCGCTTGTCGTCATCCCTTGCCTGGTAAGATGATTTGCATCTTAACTCTATGATCAACCATCAACTTATGTTTCTGTCAAACCAGCCTGTATCTCTCTCTCGCCTCAAATCTATCTCTTCCTGACTTCTCAACCTCCTATGTCCAGATTACCTGTTGGTTGTCTCTCTCCTTTCTCATTTGATTTCCTTTCTATTGTGATTCTGACCGTAAAAACTACTCTTCTGGTTCCAATTAGTTCTCAAATATAATCTACAAAATTCTATCAGAATGAAAGGGCACTAACATAACCCATGAATCAAACAAACCTTCCAAAAAACAGGAATAAACCAAAAAATCAAAGAAATCAAAAAATGTTGATTTTTTGGTTAACAAAAACAAAAAAAAATAAAAAAAAAAAAAAGAAAAACTTGGACTATCCAATAGACTAGCCCTAAAGTAAAAATACCCAAAAAAACACAAGTAACTGGACCATCCCTAAACTAAAAACACCAAAAAAAGACAAGTAACTTGACAAGCCCTAAAGTAAAAACACCAAAAAAAAGACCAGTAACATGACAAGCCCTAAAGTAAAAACAACAAAATAAATACAAGTAACTTGACAAGCACTAAAGTAAGTTCAACTTGACTAGCCCTAAAGTAAAAGGGCCCAAAAATTAAAGAAGGTTTTGACCAGCCCTAAAGTAAGAGTGCCAAAAAAAAATACAAGTCTTTTGACCAGGCAAAAAATACAAGTAGTCATTTGACCAGCCCTAAAGAAAAAGTGTCAAAAAAATACAATTCTTTTGACCAGCCCTAAATTAAAAACACCAAAAAAAAAAACAAGTTCAACTTGTGTTAAGCTGATCCCATCCCAAGCTTAACATAATTTAAGCTTGTGATGGAATCAGCCCAGCACAAGTTGAACTGACTTAAAATTAAACTCTCATTCAGAACACTCAATAAAATGATGTTAACTCAAAACACTCAGCATAATGATGTTCAAAATTTGATAACCCTTTGTATTAATAGAACTTGTTAGCTGCATTAGAATTACAATTTATATGAAACCAAATGATGAAATGAAGTCAAAGTCTATAGTCTCTATAATCTAGAATACATTTCCAGTTGATCTTTGAGATGATCAACCCAACCAGAGGCTTTTTTAGAAATCAAGGAACATGGTTTTGCTATAATGGGCGGGATTGGAATCATTTATCCCTCAAGTAATAATAAAACCCAGTGGTTATTGCTTAAAAAGGAAATGAAGATTGGATCTTATTGATCAGTAAAGCCATTTTTCAGGAGTATAAGTATCACATGACTCCAATGAAATGAAACATAGAGGTCTGGAATATGTGTCTGCTATGATTTAACCCATGTCTAATTTAGCCAGCCATTTTGAGGAGGGAATCTTTTCATTGATGTTTTCAACATCAAGTCTTTGTTTAATCTTTTCAACCTCCTTTGCACCACCAAGCATATTAATGTAGCATGCTTTATGATTCTCTAATGTTTCAATCATTTCCTTCCTAACTTTAAACCAACCATTTTCTTCATAACCAAGAGATTTAGCAATGACTCTAAATTTTCTATTCCAATCTCCAATTGGATCCCAAACCTCACCCAAGAACTTATTGAATTTCTTGGATATTTCATTGAGGTAGTTCATGTTTGGTTCCTATCATGAAAACTAACTTAGTATTCATTTCTTTAATCAGATCAATTAAATAAATACTCACCAGAGATGAGCTTCTGGTTGAGCTTTTCTAAACTTTCTCTTCCTCTGAAGAGGATTCTGACTCAAAATTAAGTGGTCCCAATTCACTTTCAGTCTCTTCCTCTGAACTATGAAATTCAGATTCAGATTCTGCCAAATTTGACTAAAAATTCATCATTAGTTAGTAACTAAGTTCATTAAACCAAAAAAATCAACATATCCCAAAAGAAAAGACTTAAAATCTTCTTTCTTTTCTTATTTGGAGCCCTTATAGTCCTTTTTCCCCCTTGAGTTGTTTTTCAACATTCTCAAACCAAGATGGTTTTTGCCGCATATCTGTGAATTTTGGCCTGCCCCTACTTGATTGTAAGACTTTAGGTTCAAGTCTTGGCTTTGATCAATATTTCCTAATCTTCTGAATGATATACTTCAATAGGCCGCTTTGCTCATGATCTGGAGATTCCAAGATCATTGCATTCACTTTTTCACGTAACTGAGGAATGCTTAGCATTTCATCAACATTGCACTTGAAAAATACAAAAGGATCAACCATTGGTGAATTAGGATTCATTAATCAAAAAGCATTAATCACATAGTGATGTGAACAATCCAACTTAAGCCAACCTACAGAACTAGAACTGCAAGGGTCATAGTCCAACCTCCACTGAGGATGAACATCCTTGGGTTCCACGGATCCTCTGAATGCTAGACAGTCACCTATTTGGTGGGAACAGGGAAAAACCCATAGTCTTGGAATATGACTTGGTGCACACTTTGCCATAATGATCACGTTTGAATTTCTCAAATTGTTCCCTAATAAGATGAATTGCCTCTAAAGACAATTTGTAACCCAATGGTAATAGTTCAGGTGGAGGAACTGTCCCTAACTTAATTCAAGATTCATGGGAGACAGTTTCATAAGAGGCAACATCCAAGTGGATTAATTCACCCAGTTGAGATGAGCGGTATAAGGAGCAGGTTTTGAATGCATATTGATGCATTTTTGATTGAATCCAGACCAAAAATTGTTGGAAATCCATTTCATTCATGTTGGTAGGGTTCAGTCCGAGTAAGAAAAGGAGGAGCTTGAGAGGTTGGATTCCAATATGATGGATTTGGACATGATAGTGTAGTAATGAAGTGTCAGACTTTGCTACTATGCTATTGCAGATGGGGTGTGTGCGTACCCAGCATGAGCGCAGGTAGTACAGGTTGTTTCTCCTGTAGCCCCTACCTACTACTTTAACACTTGATTTGGCCACAATATCACAGCCATCCTATCACAACCTGAAGTTTTCAATCACAGATAGAGGCAACCAAAAGCAGAGGTTTGTCACAGAGTCATAAAGATTTTCCATCCTTCAATTTCATTAAAAAAGCAACCTTTACAGTTTGCTTGTATGTTTTTAGACAAGTGCCAAGTGCAACATTGTCTTGATTACTCAGGGAAACTAGATTCAATAGACCAAATCAGAGCTTTTTCATGGTCCTTCACAAACAATTTTGGAAGTCTCTCAGGATCATAAGCCAACTCCTTTAATGCATTTAAAGAACAACTGTAGAACTCAAATGTTTCTTTTTTTATAAAAACAAGATCTTTTGTGAAATTTTTCTGATTGGCTGTCATTCCTACAACATGCAATAGCGGGGTTTTGTACTTATTTGTCTTATAATTACAATCCAACATAGCAATATGATGAAATGGTTTTGAAAGCTTTACTGCCCCAGGATGTGCTAAGTACAGAGCCTCCAAGTGACCCTCTCCACTGAACTTTGACCTGTGAATACAACTTGTTTCTTTAAGCTGTTCATAGAGTACCTCCATAACACTTTTACCATTTAGTTCTCCAAACATTACCTTCTGCTTAGTGTTATAGATTGTTTGGTCATCAACATAATGCCGCCCATCAATCTTTCTCAATTTTCTCTTAGGTTGTAACATATTGAGCCCATCTTTCATTCCTTCCTTAAGTAGATCCAAGGCTTGCCCAGATATTCTCCTCAGTTGAGGATGAAAAGAGGGATTTTCAGATGCTTGATGTTTATGTTGGGTTTCTTTATAGGAGATTCTCCACAAGGGGTCTGCCTTTGTGCAACTTGCATAGATTAAAAACTTGCACCCAACCTTCCTTGTGCAAGTTTGTCTATACCCTGTGGCAAGAAGTTGTCCTGAATGGGAATCTTGGTGATCACAGGCTAAATCCACATATTTATCTTTCTTTGAGTTAAAAACCGTCAGAGCGTAACCATGCTTCATAGCCCATGTTTGAAAATAGTTTTGTTACTCTTCCCTAGTAGGAAAAGCTCTCACAGGAGGTGGATCAAGTGGATCTGTCATAGTTACATAGTTATATTGATGGCATGCACTCCATCAGTTTCAATCAAATTAAATATGGCAAAGACCAGTAACATAAAATGTTACTCACAACCAGAGGTCAAATCCCACTGTGAAATTTTTTTCCCTCAATTGTAACCCTTGATGAGGATGCAATTGGGGCTTCCAATGTTTCATTACCCAAATCCTTTTTTTCTTTTTCCAAAGATTTGTTGATGGCACTATCAATTCAGACCTTCCACACAGTAATTCAGAAGAAGGAGGGCTTGCCACTGTTCCCCTGCAAAGAAATGCAATGGTATACTTCAGTACTTATCAAACTTTCAATTGAACAAAAAAAGTTTTCTCACTTTCAAGTTGAGAAAGAATTGTTTGCAGATTTTTATATGATTTCAATTTTCACTTTACTTTCACTTTGGTTTCACTTTAAAGCCAATTTGGAATTTCTAGGTGTGGAACAACAGTCCCACAAAGTATGCATTGATCCCAAATTTGGGTTTACAGAACCTAAGTGTGGTCCAGGGGGTGCCCAAAATTCTGGCATGACTTTGGGGGGGTAAACGGCTTCTACACAACCCCCCGGGGGTGGCCCGCGTTTGAAATGGCCCTTTGTAGTTGTCTATGGGCCCCTAAAGCTCATTTGAGCTGTGTAGGGCCCTACACAACTACCACACGGTTGGAGCTGTAAATTTAACATCACCCAAAATAAAAATAAGGTGATCAGGACTCAAATTTATTCTAAATGTTTGAAAAAAAACATATAAAGATTTCTGATATATTCTCAAATTTTTATAGAAAAACATTAAATTCCCAAAATTTGGGGAGGCATGGCATTTACCTGGTGAAGTATGGGCTTTGCCAAGTGCAGTATTGACTTTTCCCAGTGTCAATTCAAGAGTTCAATAAACATTTTGGTAAATGATTAAAAAAACATAGGCCTTGATTCCAGGAGAGCTTTGGGAAGTTTTTAAATCATTTAATATCTATAGATATCTCATTATGCCTGAATAAAATTCAAAAAAAATCTCATTGTCCAGGAAACATTCTTTTTGAAAAAAATTCTTGAAAGAAATGTGTATTTACTTTAGCCATATTTTGAATGATACAAGACAGTCTGGTCACATCCTTGAGTTCAATGATTTTCAATAAAAGTGGATATTGATTTAAAATCAGAACATTGTTATTTTGGGACTTACATTGATATTAAAAAATTTGAGAAAAGGAGGAAAGGAATATTTACATAATTTTACAAGCTCTTCCAGTAGATATGAAACTAAAAATATTGAATGATTTTGAAGCAATTATTTCTGGTTTATATTTTTTAAAATTATGAAGAATTTGGACCCATTAGGCACTAAAATTCAGAGTGGGGAGAACACCAACTAAGATCTACTGCCAAACTTACACCAAAAAAGAGCCATCATTGTTTCAAATTTAGGATAATGGTTTTCAATAGAAGATGAGGCAATCAAACATTTATGCAGAAGGTAATAGAAAAAAAATTAGGATATAGAAAAATCAATTTCAAAGGGTAAACAAGACAAAGAATTGAAAAAGGATAGAATAATTGAGATTTATAATGAGCTTTACAGAAGATATCAGATTAAAAGGGCTGAATATGAAAGGAATGAAAATAATATAAATCAATTTGGTTGAATATAGGAACCAAAAAAAAAATGAAAATAAAAGATAGATTATAGGATTGATAAGAAAAATTAAAACATTTCAAGCTCACTAGAAATCCTATTGGGGGAAAATAAATGCAAAAAAAAATCATGAAGAGTTTAAAGCCAGAAATGAATCCAAAGGCTGTAAAAAACATTATTAAATAGATTGAAAAAAAAATTGAAAAACCTAATTCCAAAAAAAAGGAAATCATTATTTGAATAATTTGAAATTTAAGGTCCTCAAAATATTAAAAATTTTCCTCTCAGAAAGATTTAGACTTGATTGGAAAATGGGGTTTAAGTAAAAAATTTCAATAAACCAGCCCAATCCAATTTGAGTTTTCTTTCAGGAATAAAAATGAGTTCTGAAAATTCAACAGGTGAATAATATATTTTCACAATATCTGGAACCTAGATATCATCCACCAATATATGGTCATTTTTGTTACAAAAATGTTTCATTTCAGTTTGAAGGAATATTTTTGGATTTCAGAATAATATTAAAGGCTGAGTTACAAAACAAGGGGGGGGGGGGGTGGGGACATTTGGCAGTATGGAAGATAGTTTGAAGAGAAAGTAGGAAATAAAATTTCTCAAAGTTATTGATTATTTTTTTTGGGAATATATATAATTTTTTTTTAAGAAAATGGGAATTTGATATGGAATATGTTATTACTAATTATTTTGTGAGTTAAAAATCCTATGAATCTCTGAGGAAAACTCCCCAAATTATTTATATTTTATTTTCCTGTAAAAACTTCTCAATTTTCTCTTTTCATTGATTAATTATTTTCTGAATTGAATTTTATACAAGCTATTTTGAATAAAATAGGATGTTTTATGAAGCATAATATTTAAATGCCACCCATTGAAGGTTTTTTCAGAAATTTAGACTCAGAAAGGGGATGGGTCAACAGGGCATGGTAGGGGAAGGTTTAAAAGTTTGGAAAATTAAAATTAGAAATTCTTGAATATTTGGGAAAGCTAAATTAATATTGGTGTGAAGCAACTTGTTTTAAATCTGGATATATTCATAAGTTATTCTTTTATTAATGAATGTTTTGTAATTTTCACACATTGTTTTTTGATATCAATTTTAATATTTGCAGTTAGTTTTTATTTTTATTTTTTTTATGGGCAATATTAAATTTGTGACCCTGCATTACCCTTTCACAACTAAAAATAGGTTGTGTGGCGCTTTTTGAAACCCATCTGAGCGGCAAATGGCCATTTGCAACCTGCATAGTTGTGAATGGTTGTTGACAACTTGACAGGGGTTGTGAGCAGCAGTTTGAAACCCATCTGAGTCGTGAATCGCCATTGAAAACCCATTCACAACTCCAGGGTTGTGAGAATTGTGAGAAAAAAAAAATGAATAAAAATAAATGAAAAATTGAAAAAAACCACCAAAAAAAGTTTTAAAAAAAATAAAAAAAATTGAAAAAATAAATAAAAAACAAATCAAAAAAAAATGTGAAAATTTCACAACTTCAGGGCCATTAATGAAAATTCATGGCCCTATAAATAAATAAAAATAAACAATGAAAAAGTCTAAAAAATCACAACATTATTCCCAAAAATAAATAAAGAAATGGAAAAATAAAAATGTGTAAATAAAAATTAAAAGGAAAAATTTAAATACAATAAATCCCTGAAGCAATATAATATTTGAATAAAATACAATGAAACAACCGCAATGGAATATCCCTAAATTAAAAGCACCAAGTTCAACTTGTGTTAAGGTGATCAAATCATTTGTTTCATTGGACTAGTTCCAAACCAAATAACCCCCCCCCATGAAATAGGAATATTCCATTGAGGTAGACTTGATGAAAGTACACCTCAATGGACTAGCACTGAAGTAAAAATGCAAAAAAAAGTTCAACTTGTGTCAAGCTGATTGCATAATAAGAAGTATTGAAATACCTCAATGGACTAGCCCTAAATTAAAAATTCCAAAAAAAAAAGTTCAACTTGTTTTAAGCTGATCCCATCATAGAAAGTAAAAATAATCTTTATGATGGGATTGTCCCAACACAAGTTGAAATGAATTAACAATAATATATAATTCAAAATACTCCACATAATGATGTTAACTCAAAGCAGTCAACATACTGATTTTAAAATTGTGATAACCCTTTATATTAATAGAACTACAGGATAAGCATCAGAATTACATGTTGAACCAAACCAGAATGATGAAATTATATGATTATTATAAATTAGAATACAAATCTAGTTTATCTTTGAGATTATCAGCCCAAAAAGATGCTTTCTTTTAATTCAAAGAAGATGGTTTTGGTACAATCCAAGGGATTGGAATCATATCTACCTCAAGCTTTAAATGAACTCAGTGGTTATTTTTAAAAAATTAAATTAACATGGAATCAGAGGGTCCCTTTACACCCATTTTCATAGCAGAAAAATTAAAAAATGAAGCCAAGGATATGAAAAAAATTGGCCTTCCATAAGTTTCTGCTATGATTTGGCCCATTTCTAACTTTGCAAGCCATTTTTAAGAGGGAATCTTTCCATTGATTTCTTTAAATTCAAGTCCCTTTAAAATCTTTACAAACTTATTAGTACCACAAAGTATCTTAGAATAGCATGCCTCATGTTTCCTCAATTTTTCAATGATTTCCCTTTGCACGTTAAACAATCCATTTTCACCATACCCAAGTGATTTAGCAATGAATATAAATCGGCCATTCCAATTGCCAACTGCATCCTAAAAATCAAACAAGAACTTATTTCATTTCTCACATATTTGATTGAGATATTTAAATTTTTGTTCCTATCATCAAAAACTACTTAGCCAAAATTCTAATCACATTAATGAAAGAAAAACTCACCAAAGATGAACTTCTGGTTGACATCTCCACTTCTTCTTCTTCCTCAGAAGAGGATTCTGATTCCAAGTGAAGGGAGGCTAATTCCTTTTCAGTCTATTCCTCTGAACTATGAAATTCAGATTCAGAGCCTAAGGAATTTCAATGTAATCATAATTTCCCATAAGTTCATTAAACCATAAAATGAAAACTTCTCAAAATAAAATACATACTATTTTTGGCCTTTTTGGTGCCCTTGTAGCCCATTTTTCCTTATTAAGTTCCCTTTCCACATGCTCAAATATTGAGTTTTCAGAATGGGTTTATTTAAATTTGTGTCAAAAACAGCTAGAATGTAAGAAGTTTGGCTCAAGTGTTGGCTTAGCATGCTTAGAAACCAAATTGGTTGTGTACTTGACCATGGACCTTAAAATCTGCACTCTAAATTCTTCAGGTTTTCCCATAAGAATTGAACTGAGCTTCTCAAAAAATTGAGAAGAGTAAAGCACTGGATCAGTTTCAAGATTTCAAAAAACAAAAAAATAATTAATCAGTAAATCCATTCAGGAATAATCAATCAAAAAGCATTCATCAAAAAGCAATTCAAACAATCAAACTTACTGAACTTGAAGGGTTACAGTCTAACCTTCACTGAGGATGAACATCCTCAGGCACAAAAGAGCCTCTCAATGCTATTATTTCTGTTAAGATTTTGGAACAGGGCAGGCCCTTTGTCTTGGAATATGACTTTGTTCAAACCTTGCCATAATGATCATGCTTTAACTTCTCAAATTGTTCCCCAATGAGTTTAATTACCTCAATTTTCAATTTTTAACCCAAAGGTAAAAGTTCTTATGGAAGAACAGTTCCTGAAATTTATTAAATAGTTGTTAAGCAACAAATTCACTGATTTGATTTGGCTATCAATGCTTCCTTCAAAGTGTTTCCACAAGTCCAAAATACTCCCCAAATATCTGGCAAGTAATTTTTTGAAAGTAAAATGGGCCTATTCTACCCAAGATGCTGTTTAATTTCAAAAGTCAGGATTAAAAAAAGTACAAGCCATCACAAATCTCTCTTTGATAGGGAAAATTTTCTTTTCCATATACTTGAGCACCTCCTCACAGTCTTTCAAGAAAAACTGTATACAAGTTTCAACATATGAAATCCCTGCAGAGATGAACAGAAGAAGAAATAAATTGGCTTACTCTGAGTTCTGCATCATTGAATTCTGCCTCCCCCTTGGTTTTAGAGGCCCCATACTTTGCCCACAGAGACAAATAAATTTGCCATCCTTAATTTTCATTACTGAAGCAAACTTTGCCATTTTCTTTAATATTTTTAGAAAAGTGCAAAGAGCACAACTGTCTGTATGACTCAGGGAAACTATTTTAAATTTCATAAATCAGAGTTTTTCATGATCCATCAAAAATACTTTGGGAAGCCTCTCTGGATAATAAGCCAAATCCTTTAGTGAATTCAGTGCCAAACTGTAGAAATCAAACTTTTCTTTTTTTATCAAAACAAAAGCCTTTGTAAAAGCTTTCTTTTTGGCTGTCATTCCTACAACATGCAATAGAGGGATTTTGTATGTATTTTTTTCACAACTACAAGCCAACAAAGCAATATGATGGAATTTTTTGTAAATTGTGAAATAATCAGGATGAGCCAAGGAAAGGGCCTATAAGAGACCCTCTCCACTAAAACTTTAATTGGAAACCCACTCAGTTTCTTGGAGCATGTCAAATAGAACTTCCATAGCACTTTTCCCCTTGAGTTCTGCTTCCCTAACTTTGCACTTAGTGTTATAGATTTTTCTATTTTCAACATATTATCCACAATCAATATTTCTCAATTTCCTTTTCAGTTGAATTGTATTGAGTGCATCTTGCATGAATTCTTTCAGTTCATCCAAGGCCACACCAGACATTATCCTCAGTTGAGGATGCACTGAGGGGTTTGCAGATGGTTGATGATTGTGTTGGTCATTTCTAATGGAGAGGTGCCAAATGGGATCTGTTTCAGTGAAACTTGCAGAGATCATGAATTGAAACCCAAAATTTCTCATGTGAGTTTGCCTTTGATTTTTGGTGAGAAATGGCCCTTTGTATACATCAAACCTGTCACAGGATAGGTCTACATATTTATCTCTTTTTGAATTGAATTTTTTCAATGGGTAGCCATGAATAGCTTCCCATTTTTGACAATAGTTCTTGACTTCTTTGCTACTAAGAAAGGCTATCACAGCAGGGGTGTAAAGGTGTTCTGGAGCCTCTTAGTTACATATTTAAATATTTAAAGCCACCATTGTTAGGTTATTATTTATGAAGCTAAATCAGTCTCAGTCAAATTCCAAATGAAATTTTACCCACCACCTTGAGTCAATTGAAGTTGTTAAACATCTTTTTACTCAATTTTAACCTTAGATTAGGATGAAATTGGGGCTTCCAATGTTTTATTTTCCAAATCCCTTCCCAAATCCCTAGATTCTGCCAAAGAATTTTTAACAAAACTTTAAATTAAGTCCTTTAGCACAGCCATGTTGAAACCAGGGGAGCTTGGGCTTGCCACTGTTCCAATAAACCAAAGAAATTCAATGGCACCTGAGTATTCAATGCAATGGTCAATTTAAAAAATCCAAAGTCTTCTCACTTTAAGTTTGAGAAAAATAAAATTATTTCACAAGTGAGTGATGTGTACAGTTTGTGTATCTGATGAGCAAGTGATGAGTAAAGTTTGTGTATCTGAAAAGCAAGTGATGTGTATGGCTTGTGAAAAGTCTTTATTTTTCCAATAGGCAAAATTTGATCCCAAGTTCTTTTTGTGGTACAATTACAGTCCCAAAATGTATGCCACTTCCCCAAATTTGAGTTGACAGCACTGAAATGCGGTCCAGGGGTGCCTAGGTAACCCCAATCCCCCCCTGAAATGGCCCATTTGAGGCTATTTTGCCCCAAATGGGCCAGGAAGACACATGAAACCTCATTCACAGCTCTCTCATCCCCCAAGGGTTCGCAAACCACTTTTTTTCAAACCCCTGGGGGCTGTGGAAGTTATAAACAAATTTGCTTGTGACTTTTTGAGTTGTGAACCTGCATTCACAACTCATTTGGGTTGCAAAAGGCGTTACATGCCTGTTTGAAACCTGGGGCCATGAATTTAACACAACTATTTTTTTATTTTATTTTTATTTTTTAGGGAATTATTTTTCTCACGCATCCAACCCTTTATTTCACACATTTTGAAGTCGCCGCCCAGTTGCGCCCCTTCAGTATTTCACGCAACTTTCAAGAATTTTTTTTTTTGGAATTCTGACAGCGCAGCCCCATAGCAGGGGTTCTTGAACCCCTAACCAAAACATTTGGTAATTTTGGAGCCATTAGAACCCCTTCAAAAATGCAATCAAGAAATGAAAAAGTTCTGTAAAAACAAATTTTTGCTTGGGTTTTTGGACCATCATTTTGGCTATTTTTATTGTTTTCTTTTTTTTGGTTATTTAAGCTGCCATAAATTTTGAAAAACATTCAAAGACTCTTCTAATATATTTTTCATATTCTTTTGGATGTATCCTTTAACCTTGAAAAATTCCTTCAAAAAACACAAAAAAAATCAAATTTCTCTTTGGACATTTGAATCCTTTTATTTTCCTTTTTATTTCATTGTTTTGGGTAATTCAAGCTACCAAAAAAGTTAAAAAAACATTCAAAGAGAATTAATTTTTTTTTTTCCAGATTTTCTGAATGCATCATTTTACCTTAGAAAATTCCTTCAAAAAAGCAAAAAAATCAAAAAAATCAATTTCCTCATTTGACTTTTGGATCCTTATGTTTGCCATTTTGACTTATTTTTTTTGGTGTTTCAAGATTCAAGAATTCTAAGAGAACTATCAAAGAGCTTTTCATTTTTTTCAGGATTTTTGGATGTCATTTTTGACCTTTAAAAATTCCATCAAAAAACCAAAAAATTTGAAAAATTCACTTTTCTCACTGGATTTTTGAATCCTTTTGTTGGCCTATATAGTTGTTTTTTTGGGTGATTGAAGCTTTCAGAGTTTTGAATCATTTTTTTTTTTTAAAAAAAAAACAGTTCATTAATACTTTTTGAAGATCATCTTCATTCTTGCATAAACCTTACAAGCTTCATTCAAAAAATTTAAAATAAAGAACAAATATGGATACAAATCTTAAAATTTACTTAACTGTGATTGTTTTTATTTTTCTACTTGATTTTTGTGGAGGGAAAAAAACCTCATTACCAAGATCCAAATTTCTCTGAACAATTGTGTTCCAAGATTTGTAATCCTTTGTCATGAAGCTTTTCCAAAGTGGAGCTAACCTGGGAGCTGGCCAATGATCAGACTTGAACTTGAATGAGACTATATGTTTTGATTCTTCTAAAAGAATGAAGAAAATAGGGGAAATTTTGGAATTTGGAGTCAGAGGGGAATTCAGAGGAAGATAAGTGAAATGCATTAAAGAATAAAACAGACCACTGGACACTTATATGTTTCAGCCAGAAGGAAACCATGGCATGGAAATTTCATACACATATTTATGGAAGCTGGGTCATAAAGGTGGTTCAGTCGCCTTCTTGCTTCTTGGAAATTTTCACCCCAGATATCATGCAGTAATCTTGTGTCCTTGAAGATTTGGTTTGAATAAAGCTCTTTCATCATTTCTTTCCTGAATTCAATCCAGTCTTCTGAGATCCTCCCCAAGCAAATGGCTGCTTCTCCAAAGCCACAGTTCCCATCCCCTATGACATCTTGAACATGGGATATATGTGGAATGGCTCTTTTTGGGGAAATGGAATTTTTTTATTGGAGCTAAAACCAAAAACCAGAATTTTTTATAACAGAAAATATGGACTAAGAATAATACTCACTTCTTCAATTGATACTTATTCAAATATTCCAGAAGAAGAAGAAGATAATGTGCAGGAAACCTAGAGGAAAAACCCAAAAGAAATCGGACAAAATTAAAAAATGCAAAAATACCAACTTTATTCACTTTCTCACTGATTGTTGGGGCTGCTAATACCTTCTCCCCAGGTGGATGGTAAGGAGCATCACCATCTTAATTGGATACCTTTAGTCTCTTGATTTTTTTCACATGATTGTATTCAGGAGAAGCAACTTTCTTTTTCACAATGGTTCCAGACCTCTGATAAAGGTTTGAATGAAAAAATTAATGAAAAATAATATCCAAAAAATTATCCAAAAATAAAAGAAAATGAAAGCTCACCATTTTAATTACATCCACATCTGGCAGCTCTTCATCTGCTGAATCTTCCCCTTCATCCAAATCTGGCACCTCTCCAGTCAGAAATTCACTCTGTGTTAAAAAAATGAGAAGGACTCATCAAAAAAAAACAACTCATTGCAGAAAAAATAAGTATAGTTATAAAATTAACTCTTCCTCTGATTCCTCCTTCTTTTTTCTCTTCTGCTTCCCTTGGATTGCCTTGCACCTTCTTGAAACCTGAACATATAAGAAAAAAATTAATTATGAATGTTGATATATTTTTTTGTCCAAAAAATTGGTGACTGACCTTCAAATTTGCTGTGAATTTCTTTTTTGGCCTTCCTGTCCTCTTGGGTTCTTCTAAATATTCAAAACCAGATGGATCTCTTTTGCTTGAGGACTGAGAGATCTTCTTGAACTTATTGGTTGCTCCTTTGGGTCTTCCTCTAACTTTGGATCTTTGAGTGGAATTTGGCTCTTCAACCAGGGTAAGTTGATATCTTCCATTGTACAGCTTCATGCTTTCACCCAAATAATATAGCTTTTATCCAGGTGGCAACTTGCTGAATGCTTCAAAAAGTTTAGTGAAATATAGGTTTTCATTACTGTCTTTTTTGGTTTTGTGATGGAATTTAATTTAAAGGTCAAAAATGACATCAAAAAATTCTGAAATTTTTTTAGAAATCTCTGGAATAGTTATATAAAAATTATCAAGGCTTGAAAAAAAAAAAAGTCAAAATGGCAAACATAAGGATCCAAACGTCAAATGAGAAAATTGATTTTTTTGATTTTTTTGCTTTTTTGAAGGAATTTTTTAAGGTAAAATAATACATCCAAAAAATCTGAAAAAATATTGGAATTCTCTTTGAATTTTTTATTTTTAACTTTTTAATACCTTGAATTACCCAAAAAAATGAAATAAAAAGGAAAATAAAAGGATTCAAATGGCCAAAGAGAAATTTGATTTTTTGATTTTTTGTGTTTTTTGAAAGAAATTTTTTAAGGTGAAAGGATACATCAAAAAAATATGGAAAAAATTTTTTAAGACTCTATGAATGTTGGTAAAAATTTATAAAAGCTGAAATAATCAAAAAAAAAACAATGAAAATAGCCAAAATGATGATTCAAAAACCCATGAAAAAATGTGTTTTTACAGAATTTTTTCATTTTTTGATTGCATTTTTGAAGGGGTTCTAATGGCTCCAAAGTTACCAAAGATTTTGGTTAGGGGTTCAAGAGCCCCTTCTACGGGGCTGCGCAGTCAGAATTCAAAAAAAATGAATTCTTGAAAGTTGCGTGAAATAAAGTATGGGCATTCTTTTCTTCAAAGGTGCTACCCTTAAGCTCATGGGGTTACTAAGTCCCCGTGACATCCAGTATACACAGACAAATCCTTGTTTACATGGTGTAGAGACTCCTGTGGAATTATATAAATAAAGTAGCAAATATCTTGCTGGAATTCCTTGAAGGGGAATTTAGTATCACTCCTACTCCTTTAGAGTATTAGTAAATGCTAAGGGTGGTTTTGAATTGCCTGCCCTTCTATTACTATAGTAATTCTGCACAATAATTTATTTAAATTAATGGCTGGTTTATTTGGGACTTCAAATAGATCTCAGATCAGACCTAGATTAGTTATTAATTGTTATTGGTAGGGTTTTTTGAAGAATAGACCAGATGTATTGAATTATTGGTTGATTATTGATCAGATATATGTGATCTTAACCAATATCCCAATATTAAAGGGTTCAAGGGTTTATCAAAGGGATGGTTCAGGAGAGGACCCAAGGGTGGGTTTACCCACAGGGGGCTGGGTAGAGGAAAGGTTGGTAGTTTCTTTTTTGTTAAAATTCTGTCTCTGATTCCACTCACCTACTCTATTCTTCATCTATCAGCACCTCTGGGTGCGCTGCTTAGTGCTATCTCCGCGCACTCTCACTTGTCTGCTACTCTCATCTGTAACGGGCTCTTGCAGGGTGTTTCAACTTTTCTTCTTTTTCTCAAATAGTCCTTGCCTCTCTTAATCTCTTTTCTTTTCTCATAAACCTTTTATTCTTTTATCATTACTACGCTTATTCTTTCTCATGCCTCTGTTCGAATCAATACTTGATCTTCCAAGTCTCATTCCAACCTGACCTCAAATAGTCCTTGCCTGGTAAGATGTCACCTTCTTGAATGTCCTGGATGTTCTCCTAATCTGATTCCTGTTTCATTCAGTCTATCTTCTCATGATCTTTATCCCATCTGCCTCCATTACATCAATTTCTTTCCCCCTCCACAAATCTCTTCTAGCATCAGTCTAGCCGCCACTCTTGACATTCACCTCCGGCCAAGCTGTAGGATTCTGCTCTATCTTTTTCTTTATCTTTATCTTTATCTTTTTCTTTTTCTATTCTTCTGATTCCTCTTTTCTCACATCTGTCTTTGTTTCTTCTTTATTCAGCCAATGCTGGTTCAGTCATATTGAAATTCAACCACATACTTAACATAGTTATGTCACGACTTCCCCTGGCGTGCAAGGGGCTGAAGGTGTTGGAATCCTCCCATTCTTTTGTTCAATACTATCTGTATATACCTTTCTATTATCCACCCTCTTTCATGACTACAATCACACTCATTATAATTCAAGACAATCATCACCCACCATTATTCAACAACTGCTACCAATCCATTTCATCACCATCACCATCACCATCACCATCACCATCACCATCACCATCACCATCACCATCACCATCACCATCACCATCACCATCACCATCACCATCACCATCACCATCACCATCACATCATCATTAGCTTTACCATTACCATTACCCTCATCTATCATCATTATAATCATATCATCCTCCCCATCATGCTTGGCAGCTATGCCTGAGGTCCTTGTTGCTCCTCTTAAAATAGTAATATCATTCCTCCCATATCATGCTAGGCAACTATGCCTGAGGTCCTAGTTGCTCCTCTTAAAATAGGCTTTCATTCCCCATCTCATATGCTGACAAGGTGGTGTCTTGTCATCCTTTCTCAAATCTCATATCTTTCATTCTCATATTCTTTTCTCAATTCTCATGAGTCTCTGAAATGTTGATTGGTCTCAAATTTGTTCCTAAATTTGTCATTTAAGGTGGTGTGTTGTCTTTTTCTGTTCTTATTCTGTAACTAACAAATTTATTTACCTTTACTTCTAACTTGCTGTTTTCATTATCTCATTAACCCTGCCTCAGGCCCCCTCTGGGGCTCTCTAGTTGTCCTTAACTTGCTACCCTAGGCCCCCTTTGGGGTTCTCCATTTGTGCTTAAATACTGGTCCTCCCCTTGGACCAGGAATGAAAATCATCTGATTACCAGTCAACAATACCGGAGTGCCCCTTCCTCCTCATCAGATCAGTTCCTCTTGACTATACAAGACATATCCTCCTCTCTATTGGCTCTTTGTAGCCTTATTATTACTCCTCATTAGACTCCTCAATAGTCTACAACCATCCGTTCATCTCTCCATGGCATCATAGTCGTTCTTCAACTTTTCAGAAGGCACAGGCACTACTACTCATAGAACTCAAGGATGTTTGATTGGATTTCAATGAAGGAGATGAAAGGAGGAGTACAAGTGATGAGAAGAGGAAGGATGAGAAGACAAGTCCAGGAGGTTGTTGAAGAGAGAGTTTTTGAATCCTATAAGAGTAACACCAGGAAGGGGAAAGGTGATATGAGTTAAGCAGGCTGGGTGAAGGTTGTCTTGTGCTGAGATGACACCTACTGGCAGAGGGACTAACCAGTAAGAAGTAGTATACTAATTCCTTGGGGGGAATTAGTCCAGGAGGGAAGGAGAGGTCAGTATATGTGAGAGCTGAGAAGGAGGCCTCAAGGGATGAGTGGCTGGTGTTGCAGGTTGGAGTTCCCATGGTATTACATGTTGACTGATTGGGCTGGAGGCTGCAGTTGACTAATTGGGTGATGGGTCTATCCAGGAAGGTTTGAAATTTACTGATCTGGAGTCCTGGGAGTATGGGCTGAACAGACAATGGAGAGTATGTACTATGTATATACTAAGTTTAGTATGTACTAACTCATATACCAATTGGGTTGAGGAGTGATGAAGGTTGTACCAAGCCATGGAGAGAGTGAGAGGTCCTGAGAAGGTTGGCTGAATCACATGACAGGTGAGGTGTACATGGAAATAGAGCTTATACCATACAGGGAGAGGGTGAAGCTGGTGGAAGAGGATGGAGACTGCAAGAGATGCAGAGGTAGTACTATCTGGTGGAAGGTACAGGAGTAGTGAAGTTGGGTTTGATATGAGGGTGAGTTTGATGAAGAGATTGGATTGGTTTAGTTGAAGGAGTGTCAGAACTACAGTTATGACAGTACCCCCCCTGAAAGGGAAGGGGCAGCCCCTGATGCCCAAAGAAGGATGTGCTGGGGGTGAGGATTGAGATCTGCTGTACTTGCTGGTTGGAAGCTGGCAGGCTTCCAACCAGCAAGGTTAAATAGCTTGAAGCATGTGAAGTATTGCACAGTGTCTTGGACTCAAATTCTGAGGTTAGAATGGGAGTTTGAAAGGTTGAAGTTTGAGGTTGGAGATTTGAAGTTTGAGAATTTTGAGAAGTTAGGCAAGTTCACTAGTTCAAAGTTCCACATTACGCAAGTTTGACTGGTTTGAAGCTCAAAGCTCAAATTTTGACTTAAAAGTTTGACTGGTTTGACTTCAAAGTTTGACTGGTTTGACTTTGAAGTTTGACTGGTTTGACTTTGAAGTTTGACTGGTTTGACTTCAAAGTTTGACTGGTTCGACTTTGAAGTTTGACTGGTTTGACTTCAAAGTTCAACTGGTTTGAATTCAAAGTTCAACTTGAAGGGGGTTGGAGAGGATTGGAGGGTATTTAAAAGGGACTGAGGGGGATTCTTCCTTGGACTGGGTTGATGATGAGAGTGCTCCTGGAGAGATTGGATGAAAATGAAGAGAATGAAAAACATAAAGGAAGAGAAGAGAGAATGGAAATAGAAGGTTATGGAAGATGGTTGAAGAGATTGGAAGTATTTGAGATGAAAGCTTATTGGAGGGTTCTGGTGTATTAAAGGTTGTTTTGAAGTGCTGATGGTGATGAGTATCCAGAAGTGAAGTTGGAAGGTTTCCAGGAATGTTTGGGATGGATGATTGAGGATAATGGTGATTTGATGTTGATGGATTTGAGGATTGATTATTTGAAGGATTAAGGAATATAAGGGATGGAAAAGGAATAGATAGGTGGACTGAAGGATATTTTGATTTGGAAGTATTTTTGATATGATATTTAGGATGGAAAAGACTATTTGGAAGGTGAAGGATAGGAAGTAAAATACTTTATTTATTATTTATATTTTCTGTTCTTTTGGTTTTGATTTGATTTAGGAGATGATTGATTGGAAAGTGGATTAGGAAAAAGGATTGTAGGATGAGTTGGGTTTGGAATGATGGATGGAAATGAATTGATGGAGAAGCAGGGAAATCCAGAAGTGATGAAGTTGGATGTTGGTTCCAAGAAGGTAGTTGGTGAGATTGAGGATGGTTGAATGGGTGGGTGGATGGATGGATGGATGGATGAATTGATCAGGGTTTTGGATTTGAAGCATGAGTATCTAATTTTTCCAAAATAAGAAAAGGTTCCCAACCAATGCTCAAAGAGCTATCTTGGAAGGTCTGTCAGTAGTGATTTTCATTGCAGATAGTCATGTTTGATTCCCAGGATGGATGCCTTTCGGAATTCAGTTTCTATTAAGGTCAGCATAGTTCCTATACTTATCCATATGCTGTTTTGATCTTGATCAAAGGAGTTTGGTTGATTGAAGAAGTATTTCTAGCTTTAGTTAGTCAGCATGTTGGGTATACCCACTTTAACCATGAACAGGAGTAAGCAACTGTAGGAATCTATAGAATTGTTAGTCACTTCATTCCCTTTCTTCAATCTATGAATAATATCCTGGAGTAACTTTTCAGCTTGTTGATTTATGGTCAATTCACTCAGTTGAGCTTCAAGAATTATCAAAGAGAGGTGAAAAGGTTTAGAAGTTTCAAGTTCATCAGGATTCTGTTCAGAGTATGCGTTCCCCTGTCTGGAAACACGTTGTCCCAACGTGACAGGAGGCCGGGTGAATTCAATGAAGAACTTCCAAAGACTGTAAGTGAGTGTTGAAGAAGGAAAAGAGTATCATGAACTACCCTTGTTCTGATGAGAGCTTTGGAAGACATGGAAATACTTTTAGCAAAGAAAGATCAGTTAGTAAATCAAAGGCCTGTGATGCTTAAGGGGTAATAACCCTGAGATCAGTTTGGGTGGGGATGGTAGAACCTGGAGAGACAGTCAGTGAAAGTCATTGGAGGAAATGGGTGAAGGTTCTCCTTGATAACAGCGTCAGGTTTGCAAAAATCAACACATAATTGTAAACCACTATCCTTCTTCTTGAAAGAGGAAAGGACAGGTGCTCCAGTGCTTGAAGTTCTGGGGATGGATGAAACCTTTCTCTACATTCTCTGCTATGTAGGCTTGTAGGGTTGAATTTTCATTGTGAGGTAGTGAACAGACAAGCCCAACTGGAGGTATGAGCCCTTCCAGTCCAACATGGTGGTTGTAAGCGCGGTGTGAAGAGAGTTGGTCTGCTTTAACCTGGGAGAAGAGAATCTAGGAATGAATGGAAATCAGAAGTAACTTTCTTTAACACGGTTTCTGATTCTTCAGGAACTTCATAAGTAACAAAGAGAAACATCAGAAGAAGTAACCAGTTGCATTGTATGCAAGGATGAATCCAGTATATCTTCCTCCTGTGAAAAAATAAAGGATCAATGAATATCCAAGCAAGTGGAAAGAGTGTTGAACTCAAAGGGAATTGGAAGTTGTGTTGGGGAATTGAAAAAGGTTCTGAAGTGAGGGGAAATGCATTGGGCTGCAGAGCCAAAGGCAGAGTTGAAGGGAAGGACAGCTGTAGGCAGTGTAGCCAGGTTGAGTTCAACAGGATTGGAGGGAAGGTCAGTGGTTAGTTGGTGTCTTGAGGTGATCATCCCCATCTTCCAAGTTTGCCTCTGGATTCCAGTGATGAGGAGAGTCAATTCCCAGGGTGAAGGTTTCAGGGGATGGTGCATTGACTTGAAGGGGTTCCCATTCAAAGCTAGGAAAGGAAGTAATTAAAACCATTTGGAAGTAGATTTGATGAGCTGAGATTGGAAAGATGAAATATGTTTGCCCAGAAGGAAGGGGCTGTAAGGTATAGATAATTTTGAACCAGTGAATTGACCATTACAGATTGATTTGCACCTGAATCACACAAACAATAGAGATAAGCCTTGAAATAGAGGAAGAAAAGGGTGAGCCTAATCTTGGTTTGGCCTTGGGTAAGCACTGGAAGGTGCTGGGTTAGGAGAAGAAGATGAGTTGACAGGTTTCTTTCTACAGTCTTCTGTCTTGTGTTTACCACCACAATATAAGCATAAGCCTTCCCTATCTCTTCTTGCCCTTTCATCTGCCTTGAGTTTTCCATCTGGAACTATGTCCAAAGAGGGTCTGGTAAATGTGGTAGTTGAAGTTGACTTTTCTGGGGACTGGTCATTCTCCCTACCCTCACCGCTACCCTTGTAAGGTTGATTAGAGGTAGATTGAGATTGAGAAGAACTGTGGGGTTGAGAATTAATGAGAGAAGAGGATTTTTCTTTTACCCTTTCATGATACCTTGTATCATAGTCCAAAACTATATCCATAAGGTCCTGGAGAGTTTCTTGAGAGCCATTGTACCCTGCTAGTTGTTCCAGAAAGCGTGAAGGAAGGCTTTGTTGAAAATGGAAGTACAAGGCTCTATCACCCCACCCAGAGACTTTGGTCATAAGTGATCAAAATTCAGTGATGTGGGTTGAAGCATAGCCAGAGTCCTTCATCTTCAAGTTCACCAGTTCCTTTTCAGCCTTGAACACTTCTAGTCTGTCTCCAAATAGGGTGTGAAGTTGCTCTGTGAAGTGGGACCATGAGTTGAGGAGGAAAGAGGGCTCTTGGTTTGTAAGGTGAGCCAGATAGGGTTGGATCTATCAATTGGCACTTCCAGAGAGGTAGGAAGCTGCAAAGAGTACCTTCTTCCGGTCCACGCTAAAGGTTCCTTCATCATTTGCAAAAATGAGTTCACAAGATTGGAGGAATGGTCAGAGTTTGCTAGGATTGTTGCCTTCAAACGTATCCGGTGTAAGACTCCAAACGGTGCTAGGCCGTGGCAGTTCTGCGGAGGGGAAAGGTGCTGTTTAGGCTGCCCTCCTGAGTGTTACAAAAATATTTAAATGTAACCGAGATCAAGGTCCAGAACCTGGTAGATTAGGAATCAAGGAGTAGAGGATAAGGATGATAATAGTTTGGTAGCAACAGAACAGCACTATCTGAGACAAGATTATGCAGGGAAAACTTGAACAAAAGAAGTTAAAGTCTTCCTAGAGTTCAAAGAACAAAAGCTGTTGTGTGTAAACAACGCCCACAAGCTAATAACTCTGGTCATCAGCAGAAGATTGGGGATGATCAACTCAAACCCAAGCAACCTCCAGGTTCTCAATGAACCTGCCCAACTCTCCGCAATCAAGCGCTTGAAGGGTACCAGATAACTGAGGGTGGCTGTACAAGACAAAGCACAATTTTTAAGAAGCTCTAAAACAAACAGTAACTGATTTGAAGCAAGGATAACCTCAACACTTCTCAAGGGACTCAAGAGTAGGCTGGCAGAATGCAACTCCAAAGAAGCTAAGGGGAGGTATAACACTCCAGGTCTTAAGCTTAATAAGACCTCTTCAATCAATTGTGATTGGATCCAGAAAGGTGATCAGGGATCAGGACCAGTATGGTAAGAGAAAGGGATCAAGGAGTGGTATGACACACTCAAAAATTCCAACAGACAGAATTTTTCTTCAACCAGCAAGGCTATTGGTTGGTGATAAGGATCAGGGATCAAGGGTTGATTATGGAGGCTCAAGGATCAAAGGTGTGCTGATTTCATGCTGGATCATTCCATGTTCCAATGATTTCCAATGATGATCAAAAAGGCAGGGGAGAGCCCCTCCTTATATGGGCAGGAGGCCCTGTTAGACTATGTACAATGGATTCTACAAATAGAGCAGAAAAGGGAAGACAACCATGTGGTCACTTGCGTCCGTCTGTGGATGGGCGCGTGCAACAATACCAAAGTCACCCACCCCTCGTCCAAAGGCGGAAGCAGGTGGGAGAGAAAAATGAACCAAACCGCCGCGGATGTCTGCGGGAGGTAGTTGGCACCCTTCACACCTTCCAAAGGCAGAAGCGGGTGGGAGAGCCCCAGGAAAGGTGACGGATGAAGTCCATGAGAGCGCGGATGGGCGGATAGGAGATCAGATTGAGACGGTTGAGTAAATCCTGACAGGCTTGAGATTCATGACTGAGAGATCAAGTGAGATGGGAGATTTGATGGATCCAAGGATTTGCCAAATGCTTGGAGGTGCGGTCAGGATGGATCCGGTAAATCATGGATGAGCGCCGCGCAACGGTAGCAATGAGGAGATTGGGACGCGCGACGACAAAGATGAAGACGCGCAACAACAAAGATGAGGACATGCTATGACGACGGCGGAGATGACGAGCAACACGCAACGGCAAGAATGATGAGCAACGCGGATAAAGGACGCGCGATGCGCACGGATGAAAGGAGCGCAGCGCGCGCGCGGGTAGGACGTTTTGGATGAGCCTGAGGATAAGTTGTTTGGCCGGTGTGGTAGACCAAACCTAATCTATAGCCATCAGACTCAATTTTCTAGTATAAATATAATCCCAATCATAAATTTAACCTCAGAAATGGATTCTAAACCAAAAATAACCCATAGTCACCCAGCCAAACTACCCCTCTATCTCTCATGGTTTAGAAGATACAGCCAAAATAAATTGTGGACAGCTCATATCACACCCAGGTATCACAAACTAGTGAAAGGCCATATGGGTATACTTGGAATCCCTAAAGACATACCAGTAACATCCCAACATAACACCTCAACCAAACATACAACCAATCACCTCACCTGTATACTCAGAACCATAAGCAAGGCCATGTGTAACCAAAACAACCAGCAGTACAAGGCACCACAGGACTACCCAGCAATGTATGCAGGCAGTCTGGGCCATGTGTAACCAAACAACCACCAGTACATACAGCCAGTAGCATGTGATATCAAATAAACTACCAGTACCAAAAACCCTCAGTACCACACAGCAATTTATGCATCCAGTAGCATGTGTAACCAAACACCCAGAAGTACAAGGCACCACAGGACTACCCAGCAATGTATGCAGGCAGTCTGGGCCATGTAGATCCAAACAACCACCAGTACAGGCACCACAGGACTACCCAGCAATGTATGCAGGCAGTCTGGGGCCATGTGTAACCAAACAACCACCAGTACAAATGCCACAGGACTACCCAGCAATATATGCCGGCAGCTAGGGCCATGTAGATCCAAACAACCCACCAGTACCAGTTCACCACAGCACAAATTCAACCCAGCACTACACAGCAATTAATGTAGGTAAGTGCCTGCATGTAACCCCAGTACAACCTCTTTCCAACCAGCAGAAATGCCTCATGTAACTGTATTAGGTTTTCCCAACCAGCAGAAATGCCTCATGTAACTGTATTAGATTTTCCCAACCAGCTAAAATGTCTCATGTACCTGTATCCCACTGTAACAGGGGAAGCCCCAGGGCACCCTCAGGGGCAGCCCTGAGCATCCCCTGAGGACCAGATTTTCTATTTAAGGAGGGCCTCTCTGACCTATCCAGGTTGTATCCCCCACTACCATCACCATCATCATCCACCATCCAGGAGCTCCACCCACTCATCAACTACTCATCATCCAATTACCACCCAATCATCTGTGGTCCTACCCAGATATAAAAAAAAGGAGATTGTCAGTGTAACAATAAAAAAAAAGGAAATCAAAGACCAATTCTATAACCTCATCAACCATTGAAACCAGCCCATTAGGTGCTTTGAATAAGGGTTCTTCTGTGACCTGAACTATTCAGCACCAAATTGAAGGAAACCACCCATCACTCAATAATTACCCTTACAAGGAAAGAGAGCACAACAAAAAGGGACTGAAAACCCTTTTTTTTCCTCTACCCAGCCCCCTGTGGGTAAACCCATCCTTGGGTCCTCTCCTGAACCACCCCTTTCATAAAACCCTTGAACCCTTTAATATTGGGATATTGGTTAAAGATCACATATATCTGATCAACCACTAACCAATAAGCCAATACATCTGGTCCATTCTTCAACAACCCTACCAATAACAATTAATAACCAATCAAGATCTGACCTGAGACCTATACTAAGTCTCAAAGAAACCAGCCATTAATTTAAATAAATTATTGTGCAGACTTACTATAGTACTAGAAGGGCAGGCAATTCAAAACCACTCTTAGTGTTACTAATACTCTAAAGGAGTAGAAGTAATACTAAATTCCCCTTCAAGGACTGCCAGCAAGCTATTTGCTAAGTTATTTACATAATCCCACAGGAGTCTCTACACCGGATGGTACGTTTGCGCAACAGTTTATGGATTGAGGTATTAAGGCGGCCAGGGTGTCCAGGATGGGGCACCACACCGGAGAATTCATGGAAGGAGACTTGAAGGTGCCAGAGTGAGAAGTACTGGTTGATGGGGGTTGAGAGAGTGTTGCCAAAGCAGTAGTCATGGTCTGGAGAAGGGCTAATAGATTTGGATCCACAGCAGATGTTGGAGGTTGAGGTTGGGTTGGAGGTCCAGGGATTGAACTAGAAGCTGAAGGTGACAATGCTTCTTGAGGTTCCATAGTTTGTGAATTAAGATTATTTAGGATCCTTGAATAAAAGTCCAAGTACTCACTTCCTTCCTCGTCCTTGCCTTCCGGAATAGGAATGATGCTGGGATCATAAGATGGAGAATCTAATCCAAAGCCTGCTTGGGGATATTGTCCAATTACACAATTAGTGATACGACTAACTGCAGGTGGGGCAGAAGAAAGAGAAGCTCTAGGAGGAGCTGGAGGAAGGATACCAGTGTCCATGGAAGTGGAGCGTGCTGGCATTGGAAGGTTTGAAGGGTTCCTCCCACGTCTACAAGCTTGAGGAGTTTTCTGGTCCTGATTGGAGATGTTGATGACAGAACCTCTGCCTCTTGCTGCTCTGGTGAGGGGTGGACTTGAAATGAATGAAGGTTGTGCACGTCGGGCTGGCATGGTGTTCAAATACGCCAGAGAAGAGAAATGACCCAAAAAAAGTACCCAGAGAAGATTTGAGGAAGAACGGCCAATTTTCAATGAAGAAAGTTCCCAGAAATTTTGAAGGAAGGGGGCGCCGAAAGGGCGTCATAGGGGCGCCGTAGGGCGCCGAAGGGCGTCGTAGTTGATTTGAACTGGCGTCAAAGAGGCGTCCAGGAAGCATCGAAGAAGCGTAGAACAAGCTTCAAAGGAAAGGTTCAAAAAGGGTCAAAGATGGTCGAAGGCGCGTCGAAGGCGTTGAAGTAATGTCAAAGGCGCGTGGAAGGCGTCGAAGAGATTTCAAAGGCGCGTCAAAGGCGTCAAAGGCGCGTCGAAGGCGTCAAAGAGATTTTGAAGGCGCGTCGAAGGCATCAAAGTTGAAGTGTTGAAGTCAAAGGTTGAGGTCAAAGTGTCAAAGTCAAAGCGTCAAAGTTGAAGGTCAAAGCGTTGAAGTGCCTCAAAGTGCGTCAAAGGGCGTCGAAGGGAAGCCCAGGGCGCCGTAATTGCTTTGAATTTTCCTCAAGGAGGCGCCTAGGAATAGTCAAAGAAGCATTGAAAAATCTCTTGAGGAAGTGTTGAAACGGAGGGTTGAAGATGTTGAAGAGGAAAATTGAGGGATTTGGCCAATGAGAAGTTGATGAGGGGAATGGATAGCTTCCACAGGGGTAGCCAAAGCTTGTATAGCACTCCTTTGGAAACATGAAAGGCCGCACACTGTTCAGCTCAATCACAAACTGGTCCACAACATGCGTAGGCAGTATTATCCAAGGTTGAAGATGGGATGGGATGGAGTTGGTTGAAGGTGATCATTTGAGAGGTAGAGAGTGGGAAGTAATTAAGGGGAAGGAATTAGTATAATGTCACGACTGCCCCTGGCGTGCAGGGGGCTGAAGGCACAGGCACTACTAATCATAGAACTCAAGGATGTTTGATTGGATTTCAATGAAGGAGATGAAAGGAGGAGTACAAGTGATGAGAAGAGGAAGGATGAGAAGACCAGTCCAGGAGGTTGTTGAAGAGAGAGTTTTTGAATACTATAAGAGTAACACCAGGAAGGGGCAAGGTGATATGAGTTAAGCAGGCTGGGTGAAGGTTGTCTTGTGCTGAGATGACACCTACTGGCAGAGGGACTAAGCAGTAAGAAGTAAAGAGATTTGAATGAGTTGGAAAACCTGAACCCAGCTGTTATTTCAATCAAAGAATCAAAAATCAATAAAATAAAAAATAATAGTTAAGAACTCAAAATAAGACAGCTTTAGAAGGAAGAGTCAAAGACAAACAGTCAAACACAATTCTACAGGCAGGATGATGGCCTCTAAATAGACTAAGTAGAACTGTGTGCACTATACGCTAATAACTGATGTATTTCTCCCTATTGATCTTGATGTCCGGAGTTTTAGTACTGGTTAGGAAGCAAAAGTTATGTCAACACTGATAATGAGTTGATTACTCATTTTGATACATACTATATGCTGCTGGGACTGAATCGAGTAGGTTGAAAGTTTGTTTGAGTCTTTGATCTTGAGAATCTGGTACTGTGAGTTCTGAACAAAGTGGCCTGAAATAGATCTTCTTTCTGATCTTGGGTGTGCCTCTTGAACAGTAGAATAAGTGATAGGATGTAACTGATAGTGAAAGTCCAGTGACATGTCTACAATGAGCGCGCACCTTGGATGAACCAACAAAAGTAACTTAGGAAATAGACAACACACACAAAGATAATAAAGAAATAAAGCAGAAAAGAAATATGATAGCTGAGAGAATGAATTTGAATCAAGCAGCAATCAAGTCAAATAATCAACACGCCGACTCGACTCATTATCAGTGATGATAAGTTAAGAACCAACATATTTTGCTAGCTTAGAGACCGCTACAGCATTGGCGGCTTTGGTCAGAGGATCAGAAAGCATATCATTAGATGAAATCAGTTTGATTTGAATAAGTTTATTTTTCCAGTCATATCGTAAGCTCTTGAGCTTAATATCAATGTATTTAGCATGCGACTTGGTTCCAAACTTTTTAATTTTATTTTCCAAACCCTTGTTATCGATTAGATGCATCGGAGGTTCAAAGGTTGTTCGCCATACTTCGGAGATCAGATGGTTTAACCATCTAGCCTCTAGATGACTGGCCGACAGTGAGTTACACTCAGATTCAGTCAACAAATGAGCAATGCATCTCTGACGCCGACTTGTCCAATAAAGAGGCAATCCCTTGAACAGAGTGATGAAGCCGGTTTGAGAGAGACGGGTCACTGGTTCATCGCCACAGGTGGCGTTGCTGTAGGTGATGAGATGCTTGGAATTGTTTCTAAGTCTGAAAATAAGCTTGTAGTCTATGGTCTTAAGTAAATACCGCCACACCAAAATGACCTTGTTCCAGTGTTTTATTCCAGAATTTTCCAAGAATCTTGCCAGGTTAGACACGGCGTAGCTAATGTCTGGTCGCGCCAAGGTTGCTATGAAGTTGAGTCTTCCAATGGGTGATTGATAGTTGACATTTAGTTGTTGAAACTTAGCTTTTTCTTCTTCCGTGGCTGGTACTAGATGTGCGCCAGTCAAGCATGGATTAGACAGCGGCTTTGCGTTCAAGAGGTTCAGCTCTTCAAGTCCTTTTTGGATATGATTTGGAAGTGAAAGACTGATTGATTTCTTGTCTTTCTCGACCTTCATCCCAAGCAATGTATTGACTTCGTGAGCTGAAGAATCCTTGAACTTGCTAAGGAAGAGAGATTTAAATTTATTCACCTCCCCCACCACAACTAAATCTTCAACATGAAAGAATAGAGAAGTCACTCCATCCTCATGGTGATACAGACAAGGGTCACAGTCGCTTTCCGCAAAACCTATGCTCGTGATCCATTTGCTGAGTGTTCTATACCAATTCAGCGGGGCTTGCTTTAGACCGTACAAAGATTTCACCAACTTCAGAAATTTTGACTTCCTCTTAGAGCCAACGGGAGTCCTAATGTAGACATTCTCTTCCAGAGGGGCGTGCAGGAATGCCCCTTTAACATCAAATTGGAGAATCGGGAGACCTCTGTTGACTGAGTAGATTAATAAAGATCTGAGCAAAGCGATCTTACCGGTAGGTGCAAAGGTTTCAAAGTAATCAATGCCATAGCGTTGATTGAAGCCTTGCACACATACCCTTGCTTTGAGAGTGCTTTTGCCTGTGTGGAGATCCTCTTTGCGACGGAAGGCCCACGTGGTACTAAGTGGATTGGAGACTTCGGATTCATCTGCATCCTCCCATACCCCTAGTTCCTTGGCCGTGTTCAGCTCCTTTTCAATGGGCGTAATCCAATTGGGATCTTTGAGTGCTTCATGAATCAAAGTTGGTACAGTAGCATGATGATACCCATACCGCTCCGGTGGTTTCAGTTGGCTTCTGTCCCAAAGTTTAGGTATTAACCTTTCTTCAACGGATGGTGCTGAGCTTTCGGAGTTGGATAAGTTTGGAACGTCATTGAAAGGAAGTTCTGGTTTGACATTGAATGGGGTGCCATAGTCACTCCCCTCGTGAGTTGATACAGATCCTCCTCCGGTTATTGGAGCTTCTTGTGGGCTGATGGCAAGTTCTTCATCCTTGACAAGACTGGGTTCCCCGTTTGTGATTTGAGTTTTTAGAAAAAGGACATGCTTAGTTTTCACAATCTTGCCCGATTTAGTGAGTATCTTATAGGAAAGGAGACGAGGATTGAAGCCAATCAGGCAACCTTCCTCACCCTTCTCGCTAAGTTTTGAAGGTATCTTTGTATCATTAAGTAGATAGATGCAAGCAGTCCCTACAGGCTTTAGAAAATCTTTCGGTAGTGGCGTTCCATGCATAAGTTCCCAGGGACTTTGTGATTTGGTGTCTTGGGGTAATTGGTTCAATGCAAGACAGCAACTTTGGATAACTACATTCCAGCAGCTTTTCAGAACGTTAGTCGCAGAACTGAAGACTGATTGCAGCGATTCCATAATGGTACGGTTGGCTTGCTCGGCTTTCCCGTTATGCTGAGAGTGGTAGGGTTCACTGACAATGTGATGAATTGATTTTGATTTGAAGAAGTTTGATAAGGTATCATTCATGAACTCTCCTCCTCCGTCAGAGACAACCTCAACTGGAAATCAACCTTTCTTCTTTGCTTCATTTTCAATTGCAAATATGATGGTCTCGGCAGTCGCGTCCTTGCTTGGTAAGGGAAAAGCAGATAGATAGCCCAAAAGGTTGTCAACAACAGTGAGCGCGTACCTCATACCCCCTTTACTCTGTGGATTAAGTGGTCCCATAAGATCTAGATGCAGACAATCAAAAACTTGTTCAGAGGGGCGTTGTTCCTGGTTGAAAGATGCTTTGGTGATTTTTCCTTTCTTACAGGCAATACATTCAAATTCGGAGCGGATTTCTTTCCCAATCCTGTGGCCAAGATGATTTTCAATCCGTTCCAAACTAGCATGACCCAACGTTTGATGAAGTTTCTGAACTTTGTCCAGACTCATGAGACAGGCAAGCTCCCTAGTTTGTGATTTGAGATTGATAACTAACAGATTGTTCTCAATTACTCCATCTAGAATTGTGACTCGCCCTTTTTTAAGTGCAAACATAGAAGGAGAAGTTTTGCTGTCGACTTTTAGAGTACACCCCTTGTTGAGAAGAGCCCCCAGTGAGATTAAGTTGACTGTGGCATCAGGAAACCAGGCCGCATCTTCCAGGTCAATTCTTCTTCCATCAATGGATAGATTGACTGTACCAAGGCCTTTTATGGGAATGCCTTCTCCCTTCTTTCCGGTCTTGATAATTTCGCATCCGGTTTGTTTGACTAGAGAGGAGAACATAGATTTGTTCACGATCATGTGTATCAAGCAGCCACTTTCAAGAATGAAACAATTTGCACCAGTCTCATCCAGTTGATTTAACCCGCAGAAGAAGGAGTAGTAGTGTGCTTCTTTGGACTTCTTTTTGGCTTTTTGCTTGAATCTGTTCACAGAATTCTCGGGTTTGAGTTCCGGATATTCCTCCCAGCAGTTTGCAGCAGGGTGAGTTTTGACTGCTGGGTTATGTTTCCCATTTTCACAGCGCGGCCGATCAGAGTTGAAGCGATTATTAGAATAAAGGGCTGAGTTCATTTCGGAGGTTTCTTTGGATTTTGATTGGACTTCATTTTTATGTTGAACCAGATGATTTAGGACAAAGGCTACCGTTAGATCTACTCCCGAGTGCATGATTTGCGATTGCATCCCTTTTAGTGACTTGGGTAATTTGAACAAAATCAAATAGCTCAAAATATCACTTGGTAAGTCTATGCCAACTTCGTCGAGTTTTCCAAGGTGGAGCTTGACTGAGGTTACGAACGCGTCTATGTCGTTCTGATCGAAGCCAAGGTACAAAAAATTAAAGAACATTTTTGCTCTGTTTGCGGCCTGGTTGGATGCAAAGTGTTCTTTAGCAGCCAACCAGATTTGTTTTGGAGAGTCTTTGTTATCAGCTGTAATTATGTTTGAGTGAGTAGCTGGATCTAGTTTTGACATGAGGTAAGCAGCAGTCTCATCTGCATCAGGAATACTTTCATCTGGATTTGACGAGTTCATGAGATTCAGAATGCCGCGCATTTTGAACAGCCTTTCCATCTTCTTCTTCGAAATCAAATAGTTTGTTTCAGTTAAGAGTGGGGTTGATTCCATAAGCAATTTAAGTGCCAGCCCTTTAAAATTGCTGTCGCCTCCGGGTCCAGGTGATATTGATCCTTGATCCATTCTGGTTGCTGAATGATTTCCTTTTTTGGCTTTTAACCGTAAAGAGATTTGAATGAGTTGGAAAACCTGAACCCAGCTGTTATTTCAATCAAAGAATCAAAAATCAATAAAATAAAAAATAATAGTTAAGAACTCAAAATAAGACAGCTTTAGAAGGAAGAGTCAAAGACAAACAGTCAAACACAATTCTACAGGCAGGATGATGGCCTCTAAATAGACTAAGTAGAACTGTGTGCACTATACGCTAATAACTGATGTATTTCTCCCTATTGATCTTGATGTCCTGAGTCGTAGTACTGGTTAGGAAGCAAAAGTTATGTCAAAACTGATAATGAGTTGATTACTCATTTTGATACATACTATATGCTGCTGGGACTGAATCGAGTAGGTTGAAAGTTTGTTTGAGTCTTTGATCTTGAGAATCTGGTACTGTGAGTTCTGAACAAAGTGGCCTGAAATAGATCTTCTTTCTGATCTTGGGTGTGCCTCTTGAACAGTAGAATAAGTGATAGGATGTAACTGATAGTGAAAGTCCAGTGACATGTCTACAATGAGCGCGCACCTTGGATGAACCAACAAAAGTAACTTAGGAAATAGACAACACACACAAAGATAATAAAGAAATAAAGCAGAAAAGAAATATGATAGCTGAGAGAATGAATTTGAATCAAGCAGCAATCAAGTCAAATAATCAACAAGAAGTAGTATACTAATTCCTTGGGGGGAATTAGTCTAGGAGGGAAGGAGAGGCCAGTATATGTGAGAGCTGAGAAGGAGGCCTTGAGGGATGAGTGACTGGTGTTGCAGGTTGGAGTTCACATGGTATTACATGTTGACTGATTGGGCTGGAGGCTGCAGTTGACTAATTGGGTGATGGGCCTATCCAGGAAGGTTTGACATGTACTGATCTGGAGTCCTGGGAGTATGGGCTGAACAGACAGTGGAGAGTATGTACTATGTATATACTAAGTGTAGTATGTACTAACTCATATACCAATTGGGTTGAGGAGTGATGAAGGTTGTACCAAGCCATGGAGAGAGTGAGAGGTCCTGAGAAGGTTGGCTGAATC
Source organism: Puccinia polysora (assembly GCA_025617555.3). Lineage (NCBI taxonomy): Eukaryota > Fungi > Basidiomycota > Pucciniomycetes > Pucciniales > Pucciniaceae > Puccinia > Puccinia polysora. The sequence continues at coordinate 18,830,017 of CM062621.1, read as the reverse complement.
ACATGAAAGGTGAGGTGTACATGGACATAGAGCTTATACCATACAGGGAGAGGGTGAAGCTGGTGGAAGAGGATGGAGACTGCAAGAGATGCAGAGGTAGTACTATCTGGTGGAAGGTACAGGAGTAGTGAAGTTGGGTTTGATATGAGGGTGAGTTTGATGAAGAGATTGGATTGGTTTAGTTGAAGGAGTGTCAGAACTATGGTTATGACAAAGCCCAAGTTCACCAACAAACTCTAAACCTAGACAAACCTTACAATTATGACTGAACCAGCTGGGGCAGCTGACTTCTTCCACCAGGTGGCTCTGAAAGCTTCCGTCAACGCTATCCCTCCTCTGAATGAAGAAAATTACTCAATCTGGAGAGATAAGATGCTCATGCTATTTGATTTGAAAGATATCAAAGATGCAATCACAAGAAATTCTGGCCCCCTTTCCTCTAAACAAGATAGAGAGATCCAAGCCATTATACTCTCAAAACTAGAACGTACTACCCACGCAAATATGGTCAACTCCTCAAATATGACATTGTCAAAAATCTTATGGTCCAAAATCACTAAGAGATTTTCTTCTTTGGAGACGGCTAATAGGGTGAGGGTCTTCAATCATTCCCTTCATTCAACTTTCAACAAACACGCAATTGAAGGATTTTTCACAGAAATGCGTAAATCTATTACAAGGATGACGGACGTTGGAATTGAATTACCTAAGGAAATTCTTGCGTATCTCTTGCTATTCAAATTCCCTTTGGTCTTGGAAAATCTCAAGCAACAGATAATGCATGTGGAAAAACAGCTAACGGTAGATATAGCATTTAAACATCCCACTCAGTACAATAACAAGAGAAAATCTCAAAAAAATCCTGGTAAATCATCTACGGACGTTTCCTTGGTGTCAACAAAAACTAAGATTCACAAAGATGAAAAGAAGATAAAGATTAGGTGTCAAGAAGGATATCACAATCCAAACGCTCCTCACTCTGAAGCTTCTTGTTTTCATCTACATCCGCAAATAGCTCCCAAATGGTGGATAGAGCAGCAAAATGAATGGAAAAACAAAACAAAAAAAACCCCTACAATCAACTATCATTCCCTGTTAACTCTTTGGATCAATGCAGAAAATAACCCCAAACTTCTCTTAGACTCTGGAGCTAAAGTCCATATATTCAATGATCTCAAATTCTTTTCCTCTATTAAACTCCAAGAAGAACCAGACAAAATTAAAACTGTGAAATTAGAAGCAAAACTCAAGATATGCAGAACTGGAATGGTCAGATTAGAATGGAATGAGTCAGTCATTACATTAGAAGACTGTGTCTACGTAACTGACATTTTTGTAAATCTTATTAGCCCCGGTCTTTTTGCAAGCAAAGGATGTAATCTATCTCAAGTGAACAACAAATTTTTGGTTACTTGGAGGAATCAACTTGTACTGAAGGGCCTGATCCAAGACAATTTATTTGTCATCAAAAAGCCTAAATCTGTAGACCAAAGTCAAATGATCAACCTCTCTCAAAATACAAATAGTTGCTCACTCTCCCAACTTGATTTATACAAAATGTATGGACATGCTTTGATATCCACCCTCAAACCTCTTGTGAAGGATCTTTACTTCAATGAAGAACTCAACTCATTCAAATGCAATAGCTGTATCAGAAGTAAAATCACAAGATCACCCTTCACAGGTATCTCTACACCATCAAGTAAGCCCTTAGAAAGAATTCACCTGGACCTTATAGGTCCTATCTTTCCCCAATATAAATCTGGTCATCATTATATTCTCACTCTGATAGACAACTGCACTTTTTATCTTGCGGCATTCCCACTGAATTCAAAAGATGAAACTACGGAAGTGATAAGAAGCGTCCTCAAGACTGAACATAAGAGATTAGGCTACTATCCATCCAAGATCTTCTTGGATAAAGGAACAGAATTTGTCAACTCCAACCTCAAAGACTTTGCTAAATCTAGACATATCAAGTTAATAACCTTGGAACCCTATCATTCTCAACATAATGGACAAGCCAAGAGGGCAAATAGAACAATTGTTGAGTCAGCCCATGCCACATTCTCTTCTTCAAGGCTGGCAAAGAATTATTGGCATATAGTTACAAGAAGCTGTTGCTTCATGCTCAATCAAATTCCCAGAGAAGGTAATCAGCAGTCTCCCTGGGAACTCATGTTTGGTAAGAGCCTTCCCACTAATTACTTGAAACCTGTAGGTTCTTCTGTTATATATCTGAATGATTGCATCAAACAAGGTCAAAAATTTGATGAAAAGGGACTTGAAGGCATTTGATTGGCTTTAATCCAACCTTTCACTCCTATCTTATTCTCAACTCCCTTGGTGTGATTGTTGAAACTAAACACGTCAAGTTTCTCAAAACTCAGTTGGACAGATTTCCATTTCTTGAATCCCCTTGACTAGACTTGTTTGCTCAATCCAATCTGGACTCCTACAAAACTGACTTTTCAACTAGTTACAAAAAATACGCTATGAGAGGGACCGGTACTGAAGCTCTAGATTCCAACTCTGATTCTGAAGATTCCAGCTCTCCTGATCCTCAATCTTCCAATTCTCCCAAAATCCTCTCCTCTGATGCCCCCATAGTACATAATCCACAACCAAAAAATCCAAGATCCAATCTAAGACCACAAAACAAGATTAGAAAACCTCAAAGATACGGTTTTTTAACACTATTACAAACCACCATTGTACAAAGCAGCACAAAAGTGTCCTGAATGGCCCAAATGGAAAAAGGCGTTGGAAGATGAATTAAGTTCTATTGAATTGCAAGAAGTTTGGGAAGAGTACTTTGATGAAACAGATAAAATCCTGAATACCGTCTGGGTATTCAAAGTAAAAGAAAATTTTCATGGCAAACCTGTTAAGTATAAAGCACAACTTTGCGTACAAGGATTCAACCAAATCCAAGGCATGGAATTTGACAAAACCTGGGCACCAACTGGTAAATTAGGATCTCTTTGCCTTGCTCTTCTTTATGGTCTAAAGAATAGGATGACCTTCACCCAATTTGATGTGAAGGGAGCATTTCTTCATGCTCCTCTGACCAAGACTGTGATAATTCAAACGCCTGAAGGATCAGACCACAAATCGCCATATCTTAGGTTAAAAAAATCACTCTATGGGCTCCGCCAGTCTCCCAAGAACTTGTATGAAACTCTCACCAATTGGATCAAATCACAGAATTTTTTTGAGTCCACAGACAATCCATGTCTTTATCTCAACCCTTGTTCTGGGGAAGTAATTTACTTCCATGTGGACAACCTCATTCATGTTGGCAAATCTAACATGTTTGCCAACAACTTCCTCAAAAAATTCTTGAATTCCTCTTGTAACTCACCAAATACTATCCTTGGGATGTTGATGGAGATCAAGGAAAACAAAATTTTCCTCATTCAACCAAACCACATCAATTGGGGATTAGAAGAGTTAGGTCTCACGGAATGTAAGAGCATAAATTCACCCCTTACTCAAAATCTGCATCTCAAACCAGCGTCAGATGAAGACCACGAGGAATTCACGCGCCTCAATATCAACTACCAATCTTCTATTGGTCTCTTAAATCATATTTCTCAATATACTCCACCCAGCATCTCATTTGCTGTCTCAAGTCTGGCTAGGTTCAATACCAAACCCGGCATGCCTCACTGGAGAGAAGTAAGGAAAGTATGGAAATACTTGAAGACAACCAGAAACCTCAAATTAACTCTCAAATAAAATCCCTCCAAAGAAGCTATAGCTGGTTACAGCAATGCTACTTGGGGAGATGATCCCATCTTCCAGAAGTCCCAAACTGGATTTATCATCCTCCATTACGGCAGTCCGGTCGCCTGGAATTCCTCAAGACAAAGAAACATAACCTACTTGTCTACTGAATCCAAGCTTAATTCCCTATTGGGTTGTTATCTAGAACTCAAATGGATCACTTAACTTGTCAACAAGATCCATCCTTCTCTCAAATGCAAACCAATCATTTATATTGATAATAAGGGCTTAGACAATAAAATCAAGAAATTTGTATCCCACTCCAAATCACGTCACATAGATATTAAAACTAAAGGCTTAAGGGAGGATATATCTCTTTCCTTGTTTGATCTGGTCCTTATCCCGACCAACAAGGTGATAGCCGACTCTCTCACAAAGGCGACTTTGATTAATTCCCTTAAACTTCTTCAACAAGAAGTATTCTGTTGACCTCAACTCTCCTGTTACCCTCTTACCAGTCACAAGGGGTGTTAAGATTCTGTCTCTGATTCCACTCACCTATGCTATTCTTCATCTATCCGCACCTCTGGGTGCGCTGCTTAGTTCTCTCTCCTCAAACTCTCACTTGTCTGCTACTCTCATCTGTAACGGGCTCTTGCGGGGTGTTTCAACTTTTCTTCTTTTTCTCAAATAGTCCTTGCCTCTCTCAATCTCTTTTATTTTCTCATAAAGCTTTTATTCTTTTCTCATTACTAAGCTTATTCTTTCTCGTGCCTCTGTTCCACTCAATACTTGATCTTCCAAGTCTCATTCCAACCTGACCTCAAATAGTCCTTGCCTGGTAAGATTTCACCTTCTCAAATTTCCTTGATGTTCTCCTAATCTGATTCCTGTTTCATTCAGTCTAACTTCTCGTGATCTTTATCCCATCTGCCTCCATCAAATCAATTTCTGTCCTGCTCCACAAATCTCTTCTAGAATCAATCTAGCCGCCACTCTTAACATTCATCTCTGGCCAAGCTGTAGGATTATGATCTATCTTTTTCTTTATCTTTTTATTTATCTTTTTCTTTTTCTATTCTTCTGATTCCTCTTTTCTCACGTCTGTCTTTGTTTCTTCTTTATTCAGCCAATGCTGGTTCTAATTCATATTGAAATTCAACCGCATAATTAACATTTTTGTTGTGCTCTCCTTCTTTGTAAGGCTTATTTATCAATTAAAGGGGGTGTTTTTTCTTTAAATCTGGTGCTGAATATTTAGGTCACAGAAGAACCCTTATTCAAGGCACCTGGTGGGTGGTTTTAATTGGTTAAAGATGGGTTATAACTTGGTTTCTGATTTCCTGTTTCTTTATATTTGGTTCACTAATAATATTTATCTGGGTAGGTACCACAGATGGATGGGTTGGATTTGGTTAGGTGAGTGCTGGTAGGCCAGATGGCATAGAGGTGGATGATAGTGATACAACCTGGATAGGGCAGAGAGGCCCTAATTAAATATAAAATCTGGTCCTCAGGAAATGCTCAGGGCTGCCCCTGTGGGTTCCCTGGGGCTTCCCCTGCTACAGTGGGATACAGGTACATGAGACATTTTAGCTGGTTGGAAAAAAGACACTGCATGAAACTGAGGCAATTCTTCTGGTTGGACTAAAGACACTGCATGAAAATGATGCAATTCTTCTGTTTGGGAAAAGATTTTACAGGTTTTTTGTGCCTGCACAGCCTTGCATGAATTGCTGTGAGGTGCTGATAAGGTTGGTCTGGTGCTTGTTGCTTATTTGGTACTGACTGTTCTTCCTGCATGTATTGCTGTGCATTCACTGGTGGTTTATTTGGTGCTGCATGTTCTTGACTGCTTGCATATATTGCTGGGTAGGCCTGTGGTACTTTTGCTGGTAGTTTTTTTGGCATCACATGCTACTGGCTGCATAAATTTCTGTGTGGTGCTGGGGGTTGTTTGGTACTGCATGGTTCTGGCTGCCTGCATATATTGCTGGGTAGGCCTGTGGTACTTGTACTGGTGGTTTGTTTGGTATCACATGCTTCTGACTACATAAATTGCTGTGTGCTGCTGGGGGTTTTTGGTACTGCATGGTTTGTTTGGTCTCTGGTTGAGCCCGGTTCTACTTTCTTCTGCCCATACTTCTCCTGTATAATTCTTCACAGCTTCCTGTATGTATATTTGCCTGTTTGTTTGTTTCTGGTTGAGACTGGTGTCACTTCCTCCTGCCTGCACTGTTCCTGTACAATTATACACAGCCTTCTGTATGTATATTTGCTTGTATTCTGGGCAAGGTGACAGGAAATGAACTAGTTGCACTGCCTCCTTTATCTGTATTGCTATCTTCTGGCTGAGGTGACAGGGTTGGTGTATGTTCCTGGTTTTGAGGGTAAGCTGATACTGGTATTTATTTGAGGGTTTACAAGGTATGTCTTTATGCCTTCCACAGAGCTGTGAGACCTGGTTGGGTCTGAGTTTGCCAGAGTTTGAGGTTTGTTGGGCTTTATCTTCTAATCCATGAGAGATAGAGGGGTACTTTGGCTGAGTGACTATGGGTTATTTCTGATTTAGAATCCATTTCTGATGTTAATTTGAGGTTTTGAGCTGTTTTTACACTGGAAAAGTGAGTCTGATGGCTATAGGACAGGTTTGGACTACCACAATGGGCATTTCAAGAACTTTGTTTTTTAAAATTCTAACACATCAGACCTGTAGATAGGTGTCTTTAACCCTTATGGCTAATGTTTTATAATTTTTTGGACCAGTTAAACCCCTTCAAAAATACAGTCAAAAAATTAAAAAAATCCAAAAAAAATAATTACTTATTTTTGGAGCTATTCCTTTGGCTTTTGGCTTAAGGTTTTTTGGAACTTTGAACTCTCACAATATTTATCAATCAGCTGAAGAGCTTCAAAATTTTTTTGAGATTTTTTGGATGTATCCTTGGTCTCCAAAAAGTGGATCCAGCATGAAAACACTTCCAAATAACATATCCTTTTGAAGATTTTTTTTTCACTCCTTGAATCAATTTTTCTCTCAATTTTTTTTTGCAAAATATTAAGATTAATATCCAAAAATTGAATGAAAAATTTGGCTGAGATTAAATTATAGGTTTTAATCCACCAAATATTCATCACAATGCAAATAATTGAAAATAACAGGGGTGGTCTTTGAAATAAAAGGGGTGGTCTCTCCTCATTTCTGCTTTCTTTGTTGTGTTTAAGTATGAGCATTTGACTTATTTGGCCTTTGAAGTTTGAAGCAGGCCTCTCAAGGTTTTCAAATATATCTTTTTTCTTAATTTTTGAAGCACTATTTGTGCCCTAAAAACCAAATCCAAAAAGGAGGGCAACAAACCCCCCTCTGGGCAGGGGTCTGCTTTTTTGGGCCATCCATGCATAAAACCCTAACCATTGCTATTCAATATGAGTTTGAAATTTTTCCAGGCCATTTTGGAGCGCTCCCATCCTCCCATCATCCATAAAAGAAACCCCCTCCACCCACCCACCCCGCCCAACACCCCCCATCACCACACCAGACCAGACCAGACCACACCACACCATACCACTCCACTCCCCCCATTACCACACCACACCACACCACACCATACCAAACCACACAACACAACAAAACAAAAAACCAGGCCACACCACACCACACCACACCACACAACACAACACAACACAACACAACACAACACAACACAACACAACACAACACAACACAACACAACACAACACAACACAACACAACACAACACAACACAACACAACACAACACAACACAACACAACACAACACAACACAACACAACACATCACAACACAACACATCACATCACATCACATCACATCACATCACATCACATCACATCACAAAACCCTTCAAACTACCACTACCAAATCAAACCTCCCAAAACAAAAAATCTTCTCACTCCATTTCTACTCAAAGTCTTTCTGAATCATCAACTCAAATCTAAAATTCCTTTCTAAAAAAAGCATCCCTTTTCAAAATTTCTCAACAAAACATCCACCCACTTTTCAGAACTGTGTCACCTGACTCATCCTCCATCACCTCATGTAATCAAACTAGTGTTTCTACTCCTCTGGCCCTTTCCTCATCCACTCAATCTAATGGTACCACTCCTCTGACCCCTCCTCCTGAACTATCATATAATAAAAAGTAAGAGTTAGTTGATGCTATCTAATCATGGGAAAAGTCCCATGGATATGCCATTTCTACTAAAGTATCAAGCTTGAAGAAACATGCCTACACAAATCAATGTGATAAATCTGGAGAATATAAACCCAGTGAAGATCCCAAAAAATTGCAAACCACAAGAAAAAACAATTCACCTTTTAGATTATCTGTAAATTTCTCCAAAATATTAGGTCTCTGGCAGGTTAAATTTATATTTCCAGACCACAACTATGCCCCATCAGATGATCCTTCTACTCATCCAATCCACAGAATAATTCATTGCAAGCAACAGGAGACTGTAGAAAACTTAACAAAGGCTGGTGTTCCCCCATTAATAATTTTAAGTTCTCTTATAAAAAATGCTCAACTCCAGTTCATAAAAACCTCAGTAATATTTATAATAAAAGATCTCAAATCAAAAAAAAATCTTGATGGAAAAACCCCAATTGAAGATTTAATACTGGAACTTCAAAATTCTTCTTTTTTGTACAGAATCAACAATATGGATGGACAAATCACTTTGTTATTCATTTCACATCCTGATTCCATAAAAATTCTGAAAATATTTCCTACTCTTCTTATGATGGACTGCACATGTAAAACAAAGAAATTTGGGATGCCTCTTCTTCATATTGTTGGGGTAAACAATTCTTCAAAAATTTTTTCAGTTGCTTTCTTTTTTTTATCCCATCAAAAAATCATAACTATGGATGGGCCCTCAATCAAATTCAGGAAATATTAGAACATCAAGAAACCAGGGTTATTTTGACATATAAAGAACAAGCTTTAATTAGTGCCATAGAAAATTTTTTCCCATCTTCTCATCACTTTCTCTGTCTCTGGAATATTTTTAAAAATATTCAAACCCACTGCCAGAAGAATTCAAAGTTGTAAGATGAATGGAAGATCTTTCAGAAACACTGGCACCAATTGGTAAACTCCAAATCTGAAGCTATTTATCAGGAAAATTGCAACAAACTTTCTCTAGTATGGAATGCTCCCACATCAGACTACCACCTTGAAAACTGGGTCCCACTCAAAAATAATTTGTCTCTTACTTGGCCAACAAAGACTCTCATTTTGGAAATAAAAGGACATCAATAATAGAAGGCCTTCATTCTTACATCAAATGCTTTATCAATTCCTCTACTGGCTCCTTTTCTAATTTTGTTGATCAGATATATGATTCTATGACCATCCAAATTCATGAAAGAGCTATTGAAGCCTCCCAGCAAGGTTTCAAGCAGCTCATTGGTTTGTCTCACTGTGTGGAGCATCTTTCTGGAAAGATCAGCCATTATTCCCTCAAGAACATTCACTCATTCAATCAAGTCTGCAATTATTCAACCACTTGCATCAACTGTGATTACTCTTCTTATATGGTTATACCATGTTTTCACAAAGTAAAATAAGCTATATTCAAGGGTGAAATTTTCCAAATTGAGGATTTCCATCATCAATGGCATGTCAAACCCCCCTTTTCAGTAAGTTTTTTTTTCTTTATACAAGTTCAAATGAATAATATTCTGATTAATTTCTAACTTTCTTTCTGCAGTTAACTACCAGCCCAAACTCAACCAAAGAATGACCCAGCCTTGAAAAGCCCTCAAGATCAAACAATGAACATAGATATCTTACTGAATTGTGTGAAGAATTCTGAAAATTGCCACCTGGAGAAAAATATTGTTATCTGGGTGAAACAAAGAAGCTTTACACTGAAAAGTATCAACTTTTCATGATTCAAGAGCCAAATTATACTCAAAGATCTAAAATAAGAGGAAGACCCAAAGGAGCAGCAAATAATTTCAAAAATGTCTCTCAATCCTCAAGTAAAAGGGATCCATCTGGCTTTGAATATTTAGAAACACCAAAGAGGAGGGGAAGGCCAAGGAGGAAATTTTCTGAAAGTTCAGTGGTCATTAATTAATCACTCTTTGAGAAATAAAAAAAAATATAACTTATTTTTTTTATTTAATCATTCAGGTTTTGAGAAATGGAAAGTCAAAAAAGGAAAAAGGGAAGGGAAAGAGGAAGGAAGAATCAGATGAAGAGGTAAATATATATTTATACATAATCATCTCAATATCAACTGGATATTTCTTTTTTTCAACATGAGATGATTTTTTGACAGAGGAAGATACTTCAGAAATTGAGGAGATCCCAGATTTAGATTTTATTAAGATGGTGAGATTATATTTTCTTTTTTTATTGAGTGAATTTTTATTAATTTTCCAATCTAATCTTTTTTTAGAGTTCTGGAACTGTTTTCACTAAGAGGGCTACTTCCCCTGATTTCAATCGTGGGACTAGAATCAAGAGACAAAAGCACAAAAGTCAAGATGATGAAGCCCCTTACCATCCACCTGGAAAGCATGTTTTTGCTCAAACAGCAAAAAAAAAAGTGAGAAAGTGATTGAATTTGATAATACCCAATTTTTTCAGTTTTTCAGATTTTTTTGGAATTTTTTTTATAGGTTTCCTGCACATTATCATATTCTTCTGCAGGAATATTTGAACAAGTTTCAATGGAATAAGTGAGTGAAATTTTTGCAACATATTTTATTTTAGAATCAATTCGGATTTTTCCTTTTATTTCCAATACAAAGAATTCATTGCCCCATCAACAGCTAATGCCCATATACCCCACTGTCAAGATGTTCTTGGAGATGGTAACTGTGGTTTCAGAGCAGAAGCTGTTGGTTTGGGACTGAAATCTGAAGACTGGATTGAAATCAGCAAACAAATGATCAAAGAGCTGGACACCAACCCAATCTTCAAAGATTCAAAATTAATGCATGAAATCTGGGGTGAAACCTTTCAAGAGGCAAGGAGGCAACTCAACCACCTCTCTGGACCAGCTCAAATAAAAATTTGGATGAAGTTCCCATGCCATGGCTTTCTTCTTGCTGAAACTTATAAGTGTCCAGTGGTTCTGTTTTCTTCTTTAATTAATTGCACTTATCTTTCTCTGAATTCCCCTCACACTCCAAATCCCAAATAATCTCCTATTTGATTAATTCTTTTAAAATATTTAAAAAATATAGTCTCATTCAAGTTCAAGTATGATAATTGACCAGCCCCCAAATTGGATCCACTGTGGAAATGCTTTGTGACCAAGTATTCCAAAGCTTGGAAGACCATTATTCAGAAGAATTCAGAGCTTGGTGATGAAATTTTGTTCCAAAGGAGGAAATCCAGCAGAAAAATAAAACCCATAGTAGTGGAATAATATCAAGAAAAATTATTGGTATAATATTTGTAATAAAATTTTTGTATTTGTATTTATTAAAAAAGTACAAAAATTAGAACCAAAAATTTGGACCACACCTTTTATTTTCAATTATTTTCATTATTCTGAATAATTTGTGGGGTAAAACCTGTAATCATAGCTCAGCCAAATTTTTCATTCAATGTTTTGATGTTAATCTTAAGTTTTGGCAAAAACAGTTGAGAGAAACATTGTTTCAAGAAGTGAAAAAAATCCTGAAAAGGATATGTTATTTTGAAGTGTTTTTACGTTGGATGCAACTTTTGGAGGCTAAGGATACATCCAAAAAATATCAAAAAAATATTAGGCTTTATCAGAGTTAGCAAACCCACCATTACAAACCTGAAATTTTTTTGAAAAAACCTGCCATTTTTTTTGACAAAACCCGCCATTTTTAATGGTGGGTTTCTGAAATAAACATACCCCCTAACTGGTGCATTTCAAAATGGCAGGCTTCATGAAAATGGCAGATTTCTAAAATCAAACCCGCCATTAAACCTGCCATTTGTGCATCATCATCCATCCACCATCCATCACATCCAAAACACCTGTTGGCGCCTCCCCCTCAGCAAATCCATACCAATCCCTTCTCCATCAAATCACACAAATCTCACCTCCATTGCTTCACATCTCCATTGGTTCACATCTCTGTCACTTCACACAAATCCCGTCATCATCTCATCACCCCACATCCCATCACTATTTTTCTCATCTCAAAATGTCCAATAAAACTTCCCAGCAGCAATTTGAAAACAAAAAAAGCTGACTGAACTTTTGTTACTATTTGACTCCCATTCAGACTCTGATTCAGACTCCAATTTCAAATCAACTTGGTTTGCTTTGAATGCTTAATTAGAAAAGAAATACATGGTTTTGAGAAGACAAATTCTCCACAATCCTATGTATGAAAGTCAAAAGCTTCATCTCCTCCCCAATTTAAGCTTCCAGCAACTGTTCCAAACTCTATTTCCTTCATTAATAAAACTTTTGGAGATGATTGAAGACCACCACATCTTCCAGAAAAATTCTTGGAATCCTCAACGCAATCCAGCTATCCAACTTTCCATTGCTCTTTTTAGATTGGGATCCAATGGAAATGGAGCAGCAATTCATCAATTAGAAAATCTATTCTCAGTCAGCTATGGAACCATTGACTCATAAACCAAAAGAGTCATGATTGCTATCCTATCTTTCTGTCTCTCAGTCCTTTCTTGGCCAACAAAAGAAGAAAGCAAGGATATATCTCAAGTAATGGAGACAGAAGGCTTTCCAGGTTGTGTTGGTTTTGTTGATGGAACCACCATCCCCTTGAGTCAAAAACCCACCCCTCTTGCCCCCCCTCTCACCCCCCCCCACCTTGCTTGCCAACTCTGACAGCCACCCCCTTGCTTACCAATGCCAATGGCCACAGCCCCTCTTGCCCCCCCCCTTGGCTTGCCAACACCAATGGAAAGCCCCTTGCTTCTTGACGCCAATGGTTTCCCCTCCCCCCTTGGCTTGCCAACACCAATGGCCACCCCCTTGCTTGCCAAAGCCAATGGCCATGGCCCCCTCTTTCCCCCCCCCCCCCCCCTTGGCTTGCCAATTCCAATGGCTATGGCCCCCTCTTGCTTTGCACTTTCCAACAGCCCCCTCTTGCTTTTCCCTTGCCAACAGCTGGCCTCCACCCATGCACTCCAACCACCCCCCCTTTTTGACTTGCTGCTGGCCCCTGCCCAGCTGACCAAGCCACCCCCCCTCCTCCTTCCCAGCCAACAGAGCCCCACCTTCTCCCCAGCCAACCAAGCCCAGCCTGCCCCATCCCCCTGGCCCACTGACCCCGGCCCGTTTTTTTCACACCCTGGTATTTTTTTTTGTTTTTTTAAATTATTTTTTTCATCACATGACTGACATTTTTTTAAACCCTTCTTTGACCCCTTTTGCTTCCATTCTCTTGCTTCTCCCACCACACTCACAATTTTATACTCCAAATTGAATCCCTTCTTAACCCTCACCCAAAGCAGAGAATTTTCCTTGGAGGGAACAAGATGGATAGAGATGAGGTGACAAACATAAAGAGAGGTGGCAAGCAGAGGGCTTTGAAGCAAGAGAGGGATCAAATGAGGGCATCAGAAATCTCTTTGGAACTTTCAGAGGGGGGAATTGATAAAAACTTTGTATGGTCTGGATGGAAACTACATGCTTTGGATCTGTATCCTGCCACTACTGCCAAAAAGGAAAAGGACAATCAAAAACTCTCACCCACTGAGTTTGAACATGCCAAGCAGACAATCAAGTGATTCTATTTCTTCACCCATGGCAAAGTAAATTTTCTCAATAATTCTGATCACAAGGGTCTTGTTGAAATAATTGAATTTGTCTTGTTGGATAAAATTTCCAACCAAGACAAGAAGGACATCAACTTTTTGAAAACTTTCCTTCACCAGAAAAAAAAAATTGTCAACAATGTTTGTCCCTCAAGATCTTAGGATGTGGGCAATTGGATGGCAAAAATCAATGCACCCCTTTGAGTTATTTTGATGCTATGTGAAGAAATTATCCATTAAATCTTCCCCTCAAGAGTACACTTTTCTCAATCTTAAGGCTGAAAAATTCTCTCAAATTTTAGGACAAATGTTTTGAAACTTGGCCAAACTTCCCTTTGAATCAAACTGTGAAACAATGAAGGACAACCGCATCCCCTCCTTCTTATCTCTGGAATTTGGTTCCCAGCCTACACCTTTTGACTGCTCTACGCATGTCACTTTCACATCCAACTCTTTTTACAACTCACCTCACATTGAAAAAGGTGGCATATTGGGGTATTCCTTTTTACTTGAAGTTCCAACCAAGAAATCAAATGGAAAACTTATTGAAACCACAGATGAATTTCAAGTGTCAGACAGCCAATTTTTATTTCCAGACCTGGGGTTTGGAATTGATTTCAAGCAAGAAGGTATAGTGAAAATTGTTTGGGCAGCAAATCAGTACAAGCACTGTACATTTCCTGCTGTGAACACAGCCACCCATACCAGCATGGCCATGTCCATGCAAATTAAAAAAACAAATCAAAAAAATTTCAGGGACTTGGCAAGTGGTAAAATATACTCTAGGAAAACAAATATAAATAAAAAAATATTTGTTCATTGGTGGGGTTCAAAATAGTATTAAGCGTTGTAACCTAAGTTTTAATCAAAAATAATTTTCTTTTTTTATCTTTTTAAGTTTTTCATCAGAGCAAATATGCTTACAAGCCCAGCATTGGATTAATCTTCTTTAATTAATCTACTGTTCTACTGCTACCATTGCATGCCAGCTATCTACCACTTATCCTTTTTTTCTGTTGCCAGTTTTTCCTCCTCCATTTCCAGTTGTGGTTGCTGTCAATAATTCTCCTTTTCCTTTTTTTGAAATTCTATCTCATCCAGTTTCAACTTCCACTCAGTATCCCATTTTTTTTGATGAGCCAAACTCTTGGCTTTCTGCTTTTGAAAATAAATGGCCAGTTGATGATTGCAATTATTCTTTTCAAACTGAATTTTTTCAGATTCAATTTGTAATTTCACTGTTTTTCAGAGGGGAATGGGAATGAGCTTGATTTGTAAACCAAGGAGAATCCAATGGGGTTACCGGAATTTAGCTTCTCCATGATCTCCTCAAACCCTCAAAAATATGAATTGTTTCTCCTCTTTTGAATTCTAGTGGGGTTGATGTTGATGGAATAGGAGGCCTTTTTCTTTCCCTTTGCAGAGGAGGTTTTGTGCGAACATCATTGCTCTCATTTGAAGGGGATTTGGGAGGCCCTATTGGCTTGAGTATTCAGCCATTCAGGAATGGATGAGCCTGTTGTTTTAAAATTTAAATCAGTCAGGATTAACCAGAAAGAAGAGAAAAGAACTTGGTTCCTTACTTGAGCAGATGTTGGTGGCAATGTTGATATAGGAATGCCATCCTCCTCATCAGGCAAGTTCTCCAGTTCTTCCACCCCAGGAAGAGAGAAATCAAAAGAAGTAAGTGAGGGGTCCAAGGTTGGGTTTGACTCATCAATCAATGCGGAAGTAGATGTGATTGGAGCTGATTCTTTTGAAATATCCTCCACCCCATCAGATTGGGGCCACTCATAGGTTTCATTGGGATCATCATTTCTGGGCCAAGAATCTGCAGCCAGGTCCTCAGCATCAACTGAATCTGATTGTTGGGCATCAAAAGCAGCTAAAGGGGTTAATTGGCCTTTTTTCCAATGATTTCATCCATTTGAACATAAAAAGTACAAATGGAGTCCAAATTATCAACCACCATATTGATTCCCTTTGCTTTATTGGAGTTGGTGATACCAAAGCTGGTGGAGATTAAAATTTAGTGAGCTTTTTTTTACTTTGCTTGATAGTTCTTGAATTTCTCCCCCATCTGTTTTGATTAAAGATCCATCCTACCTTTGGTTTTATTCTTGAGTTAATTGGCCATCAGGAGATAACCATTAACCTTAGAGGAAGGATGTTGGCCAACTCATGTTTCATTGTTGGATCCAAAGTAAGCATTGTAGTTGGATGTAATTTTGAGCCAGTTTACCAGGATGATTTTATCAGCTCTAATGAGCTGACTTGAGCCTGTGGAAGCTGATGGGGGAGGATTGTTGAATGTTGAGTTCCTGGGGGATGTTTGCTTTGGTCCATTGGATTGTTTAGTGGACTTTTGGGGGGGGGGGATTGCTGAGGGGCCATTTAAAAACAGTAAGGGATGAAGGAATGAAGCAGTGAGAGTGATGAATTGTTTAGAGTGATGAATTCATGAGGGGATGAGAGTGATGAAGCAAAGAGGATAGGAAGAGATGAGAGGGATGAAGTGACAAGAGGGATAAAGCAATGAGAGTTAGGATGTGATGAAAGCAATAAAGTGATCAGAGTGATGAAGTGATGAGGATAGTGATGCAATGAGAGTTAGCTGGATGTGATGAAAGCAACAAAGCAATGAGAGTGATGAAGTGATGAGAGTAATGAAGCTATTAGGATAGTGCTGCAATGAGAGTTAGCTGGATGTGATGAAAGAAATAAAGTGATGATTATAGCAATGAAGAGATGAAGACCAATGAATCAAATTTTTCTCAGATGAGGTTGGAGGTAGAGTTTTTTGGAGGTTGGTGGAGGTGGAAAACCAGGGGTGTATGAAGTGGACAGGTGGTGGAAGCAATTATATACTTTAATTGAAAAAACCCACTTATTTCCAGTTAACTCTGACACATCTGATGTATAATCAGTGGGTTTTCTTGATTTTTAATGGCGGATTTAAAATTGCAAATTTGGTTTGGAACCGGCCATCAACAAATGGCAGGTTTGATTAACTCTGATATGCCCTATTTTAAAGCTCTTCAGCCAATTGATAAATATTGTGAGAGTTCAAAGTGCCAAAAAACTTAAGCCAAAAGCCAAAGGAATAGCTCTAAAAATAAGTTTTTTTTGGATTTTGTTAATTTTTTGAATGGGTTTTTGAAGGGGTTTAACTGGTCCCAAAATTATAAAACATTAGCCATAAGGGTTTAAGAAACCTATCTACAGGTCTGCTGTGTTAGAATTTCAAAAAACAAAGTTCTTTAAATGCCCATTTAAACAAGGATTTGTCCCTGTATACTGGACATTGCGGGGAGGTAGTACCCCCATGAGTTTAAGGGTAGCACCCATGAAAAAAATAATGGCTTAAAGTATTTTTGCATGAAATACCAAAGGGGTGCAACCGCGCGCCAACGTCAAAATGCATGAAATAAAGGGTTGGATGCGTGAAAAAAATAATGCCCTTTTTTATTTTTTTATTTTTTTTTATTTTTTTCATTTTTTTCATTTTTTTATTTATTTTATTTTTTTTTTATTTTTTGTGATTTTCTATTTTTTTTTTTTTTTTTTTTTCATTTTTTCATTTTTCATTTTGTTTATTTTTTATTAATTTTGTATTTTCTGAAAAAAGAATTACTTGAGATTACCCTATCAATTCCAGAAAGTCCTCTGAATCCCAGACTCACAAGAAATACAGTCCTGTCTTTTTATCCCCGATATATATCACTTCCCTGGCAATGAAAAACTTTGAAATTCCAACCATTCAATTCATCTTTATTTTGTGCTTTGATACATTCACAAAGCATATAAATCTAGAATTTAATGGGGATTGTAGAATAAAGACTTGCATTTCAAGTTCAAGGTCAAATAACTCTTTGGAGAAATATTCTTTGAAGAAAATGATGAAAATGGATGCCATCAAATCATTTAATTGTTTCAATTCAAGATAAGAACCAGGGGAAATTCCAACCTGGAAAAATTTGCGCAGAAAGGATGCAAAAATTTATGATTTTGATCAAATGGGGGGAAAAAATAAAAATTAGAATGAATTTAATGAAAAGAGTTAAGCCTCAAATAGGAAAAGAAAACCAGGATTAATTCTGTCCCACATCTAATAATTAATTCAAATCATAATTACTATAAGGAGAATCAAGTGTTACAATGCATGATTTTTAAATGGTGTAGGTCCTTTTAACACAGATAACTGAGTGATGGAATTTGATTGAAAATGAAAATGAGGTAAGTCAAAATTAAATCAAAAATGATTTTTTAAATCAAAAAATGAATAAATTTATGGATAGTTGCTTTATTAAGTTTGGGGCTTTCTCAATTTTAGCTTCTGTATTTTTTTAAAGAATGGATAGAATTTTATAATTATTATGAATTTAAATCTGAAATTAGTTCGTTCATCACATTTTTTAGTTTAAACTGTGTTTTATTATTATTATTAAAAATATAAAACCCAAATGAACTGTTTAAAATAGGTTAAAACTCACTCTGCTATGTTAAAAAACTTTTCAATCAAAATCTACCCAGAGAATAAAAAATAATGTAGATCCTGAATATGACCAATATTCCTATGATAGTTCAATTAATTATTTGGAAGTATTTAATTATGGGTATGATTAATATGGGAAAGGCAGGGAGTCACTTTATTAACAATTAGTTTGAAGCAAAATTTTGAAATAATCATGGAAACGTAAGTTTCAAGGGTTTGGTTAAAGTTGTGGCTCCTTTCTATGGTTTAATTTGGTGAAATAATGGTACACAATGCCTTATTAAATTGACCTAAAAAACCTACAATAATTCACTTATGTTACTTATAAGTTCTTGAGAATTGAATCAGGCCATCTGGATTTATGAACTCATATACCAGGGGATTAATAAAGCCTAAATGAAGGAGAAATTCAGGCAAAAGCCAAATTAATTCCTGGGTATTTAAAAAAAATTTACATTCTTTTTTAAAAAGGCATGATTTTAGCCTATTTTCTTTGGGTAAAATTATGCATTTTGGCATGCACCCCCCCCAAAAAAATAGCTTTTCAGGTGTGGAAAGGCATTCCCCTCAACTTTGAAAGAAAAGAGGGGAGGGGAGGGGGTCATGGCTCTTCCAGAAGGTTTTTGAAACCTTTGTATCAACATGGTTTTGATGGCCATCAAAAGCACTTCTGCAGTTCCAATTTAAGCAGCCACCATTTCAAAACCATCACTGCTGAAACATCTGTGGACCTTTACTCTCCCCTTTTTTCAATTCTTGTTTATTTTATTTATTGATATTATATAATATTTTCTATAATAATATATAGTATTTTCTATAATATTCAATATTATTTTCTATAATATTAAATATTATTTTCTATAATATTAAATATTATTTTCTATAATATTAAATATTATTTTCTATAATATCAAATATTATTTTCTATAATATTAAATATTATTTTCTATAATATTAAATATTATTTTCTATAATATTAAATATTATTTTCTATAATATTAAATATAATTTTCTATAATATTAGGGTGTATCAAAATTAGAAAAACCACCATTATAAACCCGCCATTTTTTTGACTAAACCAGACATTATTCATGGTGGGTTTCTGAAATACACATACCCCCTAACTGGTGTATTTCAAAATGGCGGTTTTCATGAAAATGGCGGGTTTCAAACATTGAACCCGCCATTATCATCCATCAACCATCCATGGCGTCCAAAACACCCATCCACACCTCCAACTCATCAAATCCATACGCATGAAACACATCTCATCTCCATCTCTTCACATCTCCATTGCTTCACATCTCCATCACTTCAAATCTCCATTGCTTCACATCTCCATTGCTTCACATCTCCATTGCTTCACATCTCTGTTGCTTCACATCTCCATTGCTTCACATCTCCATTGCTTACCATCTCCGTTGCTTCACATCTCCATCAATTCATATCTCCATTGCTTCACATCTCCATCACTTCAAACACATCCAATCAAGATCACATCACCATCTTTCTCAACATGTTCAATCAAACTTTGCGGCAGCAAGTTGAAAATGCAAAAAAGCTGACTGAACTTTTTTTTATTATTTGACTTGGTTTCAGACTCCAATTTGGAATCAACTTGGTTATCTTTGAGTTCTAAATTGGAAAAGCAATACATGGTTCCACAAAGACACACTCTCCACAACCCTATGTATGAAAGGCAAAAGCTTCACCTACTCCCCAACTTAAGATTCCATCAACTGTTCCAAACTTTATTGCCATCTTTCATGAAACTTATGGAGATTATTGAATACCACAACATCTTCAGGAAAAATTATTGGAATCCTCAACACAATCAAGCTATCCAACTGGCTGTTCCTCTTTTTAGATTGGGATCAAATGGAAATGGATCAGCAATTCTCAATTAGAAAATCTATTCTTGGTCAGTGATGGATACATTGACTTTTAAACCAAAAGAGTCATGATTGCTATCCTATCTTTCCATTGCTTGGTCCTTTGTTTTCCAACCAAAGAAGACTGAAAGGATATATCTCAAGTAATGGAGACTGAAGGCTTTCCTGGTTGCATTGGTTTTGTTGATGGAACCACTATCCCCTTGAGTCAAAAACCCAAGCTAGATGGCAACCATTATTTTGATTGAAAAAAAAGGCAATTGATTCATTTCCTTTCCAAAGCTTTTGATAATACACTGACCAAATTTGATTTATTGGTTTGTATAAATACTCTGTGGCACTAAATTTGTTTGTGATAAAAACAAGAAGTTCATTTCCCTCCATGCTGGCCTTCCGGCTTCTTTTCATGATTCATATGTTTTCAATCAGATGCGGATTTCCCAAAAACCAGATAACTACTTTGACCAAGATCAATACCTTCTGGCAAATTTAGCTTCTGCTAGCGGGGAATATGTGGTTCCAGAATACCACAATTTTTCAACCAATGATCAAGCCAAAACTGATTTCAACTATCATCTTTCCCAATCACAAGTTTGGATTGAGCATGCCATAGGAATCCTGAAAGGAAGATGGTCCAGCTTAAGGGAGATGCAAAACCAGCTCCAATCTTCCAAAGAAATGAAGTTCCTCATCAACTGGATTATCAGTTGTGTACTCCTTCACAACCTTCTTGCCAAAATCAAAGATGAATGGGACAAAAAATTTGAAGAAGATATTCCTGATCCTCCTCAAGTCATCCCAGCCTCATCTTCTACCTCATCTTTGGCCATGAGAGAGCGGATTCTACCCCTCACACTTTCTCACTTTGATGAGTAGCATTGGGTTTTTAAATAGGTAAAAAATAACATCACCGGATTTTTTTGGTTTTGGTTGTTTAACCCAGAATCCTAGGCTGACTCCTGTTTTTTTTTGTGGACTGAGACAAAAACCAGAACCAAAACTTCCAAACCAGCCACCTCACCCAACCAAAACACTGGTCCAAGCCTCCCTCCTCCTCACAAAACCATCACCTCACCAAACCAAACCACCAGTCCACACCTCCCTCCTCCTCACCAAACCACCTCACCATCCACCTCCACCTCCCTCCAAGTTCACTGGGTTTTCCTCCTCCTTATTCTTCTTTGCTCAGTGCCCAAGGTAAGCCCCCCCCCTCCTCCTCCTTGATTCATTGGAGCTGGCCTCCCCCCTCCTCCTCCTTCTTTTACAAGTTCCAGGCTGTTTATCCCTCCTTGCTCAGCCCCACCGGTAAGCTCCCTTGTTCAGCACCACTGGTAAGCTCCCTTTCTCAGCACCACTGGTAAGCACCCCCCCTCCTCCTCCTTCTGCTCTCCTTCTTCCCCCTCCTCCTGCTCCCCATCTTTGCCCACCACCACCTTGCTGGTTGATTGATTGGTTGACTGGCAGGCAATTTATTGATTGTTTTACTGGCAAGCAAAAAATTGTTTGCTTTCCAATCAATCAATTAATTGACTAGCAAGCAAAAAGTTGTTTTCTCGCCAATTGTTTGATCAATTGACTGGCAAGCAAACAATTGTTTGCTTGCCAATTGTTTGATTGATCAACCAGCAAGCAAATGGTTGATTGCTTGCCAATTAATCAATCAATCAATTGACCAACTGGTTACCTGCCCCCCCTTCAGCTCCTCCTCCTCCTCCCATTTCTTTATCAGTTGACTGACTTTTTTTTTTTGGTAGGAGATTACCAGTAATGTTCTTGTTATTTTCTATTTTGGTTGATCATCAAAGTGTTTTATACTGGACTGATGATTGTTTTTTTTATTTTTTTTATTTTTATTTTTTTGATAGGAGAATTTCTGGTATTGATTTTGTTATTTTCTATGTTTGTTGATCATCTAAGTGGTTTATACTGGACTAATGACTGTTTTTATTTTTTTATTCAATGCAATGCAATTGGACATTCCACCGCTTTGACCACCCTTTCTTGATTGCCCATTCTTCACCCACCAAATTGAAAATGTTACAACTAATGGATTTCCATCTTGATCCTCACCCCAATTAAAGTATATGGTTTGGAGGGAAAAAAATGTAAGGAGATAGTTTTAAAAACATACAGAGAAGTGGGAAGAAAGGGGCTTGCCAGAGAAGGAGGGCTCAAATGTGGGATTTGGAAATTGCATTGGAAGTGACTGAGGAAACAATTAATGAAAAGTTTGTTTGGTCTTCATGCAAATTATTTCCCTTGAACCTTTATCCATCCATTTTCAATAAAATTCAAAAACCCACCCCTGAAGAGTTGGAACAGGCCAAAAAGAAGATCAAAAAGTTCCATTTCTTCAGCTCTTGAAAATTATATGTTCAAGATTGATTGGATCATGAGGCTATGGTTGCCATCATCCAATTTATCCCTTTGAATGAACTCTCTGAGCAAGAGAAGAAGGAAATTGACTCAGTAACAACATTCCTTTACCAATCCAAAAAATTTGTCAACACTTTTGGTCCCTCAAGATCTTGGGGTGGGAAACTGAAGGCAATATGATGGCAAAAATTAATGGACCCTTCTGAACTATTTGGGCAATATTTGAAGAAAGATTCTTTCAAATCCTCCCCTAAAGAGTATTATTATTTGAACCTTAGGTCTGACAAAGTCTCTCATATATTGGGCCAAATGTTTTGAAAATTAGCCAAACTTGCAATCAATTCCAACCGTGAAGGTATGATGGATAAAAACATCCCTTCCTTCTCCTCATTGGAATTTGAATCTGGCCTTACTAATTTTGATTGCTCACCTCACATCACCTTCAGCTAAGACTCCTTCTACAACTTGCCCCATAATGACCAAGGTGATTTCTCTGACTATTCCTTTTTGATTGTGGTCCCAACCAAAAAATCAAATGGGCCGCTTATTGACAACAAAGAGGAGTATCAAGTATACAACAGCCAATTTGTGGCCCCAG
Organism: Puccinia polysora; assembly: GCA_025617555.3. Lineage (NCBI taxonomy): Eukaryota > Fungi > Basidiomycota > Pucciniomycetes > Pucciniales > Pucciniaceae > Puccinia > Puccinia polysora. The sequence goes on along the minus strand of CM062621.1, from coordinate 18,807,152 downwards.
ACTTGGGTTTTGGGATTAATTTCAAACAAAAGGGTATTGTGAAAATGGTTTGGGCATCAAACAAGTACAAAAACTGTACCTTTCCTGCAGTTGATACTGCCACCCATACTAGGATGGCCATGTCCGTGAAAATCAATAGAACAACTCAATAAACTAGCAAGGACTTGGCCAGTGGCAAAATATATATTAGTAAAAAAAATATAAATAAAAATAAAAAAGATTTGTTCATTGGTGGTGTTAAAAATACTCTCAAAAGTTGTTGCAATCAAAAATAATTCTTTTTTTTTTATTTTTAAAATTTTTATCAAACTAAATAAATTTAAAAACCAAGAAATTGAGTAATTTCCTTTAATTCATCTACAGTTCTACTGCTACCAATACATGCCATGGCTACCAATAACCTATCTTTTTTTTCTGTGGCTAGCCTTTCCCTCTCCTTTTCAAGTGGTTCTTGATCTCAATCCTGGTCCTTTTCCTCTTTTTGAATCTCCAGCTTGGCCTGTTTGATTTTCCACTCAGCATCCAACTTGTGTTGATGAGCCAAACTCTCATCTTTCCACTTTTGACAATCCATAGCCAGTTGAAAATCCCACTTCTGCTTTTCAAATTGAAGTTTTTTGGATTCTATTTGTGATTTCACTGTTTTTTGGAGGGGAATAGGAATGAGCTTAATTTGGAAAGCAATTCAAATCAATAAATGAACTTACTTGAATCTTGCTTCTCCATGATAACCTCAAAGCCAGAAAAATTTGAAGTGTTTCTCCACTTTTGAAGGCTATGAGGGTTGAGGTTGGAAGTATATGAGGGTTGAGGTTGGAAGGCTTTGAGGGTTGAGGTTGATGGAATTGGACGCCTTTTGCTTTCCCTTTTAAGAGGGGGTTTTTGTGGGAACGTTGTAAGACTCCAAACAGTGCTAAGCCATGGCAGTTCTGTGGAGGGGAAAGGTGCTGTTTTAGGCTGCCCTCCTAGGAGTTACAATAATATTTAAATGTAACCGGAATCAAGGTCCAGAACCTTATGGATGAGAAATCAAAGTAAGGGAAGAGGATAGGAGTTGTCGGTAGCAATGGAAACAACACTATCTGAGGCAAGATGGTGCAGGTAAAGACTTGAACAAATAAGTCAAGGTTTGTTCAGAGTTCAATAGAACAAGGCAGTTGTAAGTAACAACGCCCACAAGCTAATAACTCTGGTCGTCAGCAGCTGATTAGGAAAGATCAACTCAATCCCAACCAACCTCCAGGTTCTCAATGAACCTGCCCAACTCTCCGCAATCAAGCGCTTGAAGGGTACCAGATAACTGTGGGAGGCTGAACAAAACAAAAGCAATTTGTTTATGAAGCTCTAGAAGCAAATCAATAACAAATTTGAGCAAGAATATCCCAACACTTCTCAAGGAACTCAAGAATAGCGTGGCAAAATTCAACCTCAAAGAAGAAGGGAGGTATAACACTCCAGGTTTTAAGCTTAATAAAACCTCTTCAATCAAACGTTATTGGCTCCAGAGAGATGATCAAGGAGAGATCAAGACCAGTATGGTCGGAAAAAGGGATCAGAGTGGTATAACACACTCAAGAATTCAGGCAGACAGGAATTCTTCTTCAACCAGCAAGGCTATTGGTTGGTGATAAGGATCAAGGTCACAAAGGACAGAGTTTGAGTATGGAGGCTCAAAGGATCAAGGGGCAATCATAGATATACCCGGATAATTTGCTCAGATAAGTGGGGAAGGATGCCCACGGATAAATTGCTTATGATGATGGTCTGATAGGATGATGGATCCTCTGATGATCTGATGATGGGGTGATGGGCCAAAAGGCAGGGGAGAGCCCCTCCTTATATGGGCAGGAGGCCCTGTTAGACTATATACAACTGATTCCCTTGTCCAAAGGCGGAAGCGGGTGGGAGAGTCCCAGGAAAGGTGACGGATGAAGTCCATGAGAGCGCGGATGGGCGGATAGGAGATTGGTTTGAGAAAGTTGAGTAAATCCTGACGGCCTTGAGATCCACGACTGATAGATCAAGTGCAATGGGAGGTTTGACGGTGTGGTGCTCTTTTATGGACGCGAGTCAGGAAAGGGCTGCAGGCGGCGCGCTCAGCAATGGGAAGGGCCTTGTCGCAGCTAGCCGCGCTGCGGGCTCAGCAGCAGTCAGGTAGGCCCAGCAGCGGTTGGTTTGGGCTCTGCACCTGGAGACGGGAGACGACGGATCGCGCGGACCAGAAAGCTTGCGCGGATTGGAAAGCTTGCGCGGATTGGAAGGCTTGCGCGGATTGGAAAGCTTGCGCGGATCGGAAGGCTTGTGCGGATCGGAAAGCTTGTGCGGATCGGAAGGCTTGCGCGGATCAGAAGGCTTGCGCGGATTGGAAAGCTTGCGCGGATCAGGAGGCTTGCGTGGATTGGAAAGCTTGCTTGGGTTGGAAGGCTTGCATGGATTGGAAAGCTTGCGCGGATCGGATGGCTCGCGCGGACCAGGCGGACAGCGCATTGCAAGATGCGCGGATTGGGTCACGCGGGTACGCGGATACCTGGAAAGGGTTGATGGGCGGACAGGCGCGGGCAGGCAAGCTGGGCGTACGTTGATATTGAGGGGCATGGGTTATGGGGCAAGGGATGGAGGGGTAGGATTGGGCTAGGGTTCTGTGCTTAGGGGTTGTATTTCATCATTCTTGCTTACTTGTGGTTGTACTTAGGTTAGGGTTGAGAGGGAGGACTTAAATACTTTGCTCTCAACTCTGGGTTGTAGAGGAAGGACTTCACTTCACTTGATGGACTGGACTCTAGGATATCACTTTTTATGGCATTGGACTAGATTGGATTGGAAAGGAAGGAATTCATCTTATTATTTCTCTCTCTCTCTCCCTCTCTCTCTCTTGAACGGCTGCATCCAATCTCCTTACAGACGCTTTGATCAATAACTTCCGGAACTTGAGGACGACTTCTGGGGTGTTGCTCCCAAAAGTTTCCACATCTGGGGGTCTGGCCGGGAAAGATCTTTTGTCAAAGTCTCTCGAAGGTACTCAAGGATGCTACCAACAGCCGCTTCTCTTCCTTCCTCCTCCCACGGCTTCCGCGCTTCCCCATGGATTTACCCGCATATTCGACTCAACATTGCGGAAGTGGAGCGATTCATCTCGCGGTATGAAACAATCGCGGACTCTGAAGGCATTTTGGATTTTGAGAAGGCGCGCCACGTTGTCCTGTTCATCAAGGACATGGAAGCGCGTCGGGATGTGGAGGAGATGGATGGCTACCTGAACCTGGATTGGCCGGAACTGAAGGAGGACATGCTGGCAAGATGGGGGAGGCGCGGTTCTTGCTTTTGGAAGGACGATCTCAAGCCATCCGCGGAATTGGGCTACAAGGCAGGCGCGCGCGACGGGACCCGGTTGCAAGCGGAAGTGGACTACGCGGAACTGGAGTACTACAGGGCAGAGTATGTTCCGGCCCCACCACCGGCAACCATCTCTTGGGCTAGCAAACTTGCAGAGGTGGCAAGGGGCCTTGAGGCCTATCTGGAGAGTATTCAGTCTCCCAGCGCATCTGCGCCCCGCATGTGAGCAAATGGGGAGGACAATGACCATTGGCGGACGGGAAAAAGGGACCAGAAAGTGGATTCAAACGCCGAATTGGTTTCCCCAGTGGGGGCTAAGAACGTGTTGGGGAAGCGGGACTCGATGGAACCAGTGCGGCCTACTGACAGGAAGCGGGCGAGGACAACGGAACGGGAAATGGATGCTCTGTGCGGACTGGGAATTGGAAAGCGGCGGACAGATCTTGCAAAGAAGGTACACGCGGCGGCGGAAGAGACGGACCACGCGTTGAAGAATCACGACCCGAGCTGGACCTCTTTGGTGGCAGGGAGCGCGCATTTGGAAAGGGTAGTGGCAGCAATGGAAAGGACGGGCGCGGAATGGACAGACGGTGGGGCGGAGCGGAAGGGTCAAGTGGTCACGCGCGGTCTGGCGAGCAGGGAGCGGTCAGAAATCTCCGGAGGGGAGAACAAGGCCGCAAGAAGGGCAAAGGGCAAAGGATTTTGTGTGGACGGGGTGGGGAAGAAGAGAGCTGGGATTGAAAGGGTTTCAAAGCCTCTTTCCTCCTCCACGGCGGGTTGTTGTAAGGACTTCTGGGGGTGTTTGCTTTTGTTTGGGTTTTGCGCGCATATGGGCTCAAATTTCAAAGGATGCAGGAGGGTCTTGGCGGCGGGAGGTGCACCTAGGCGGTCTGGGACAACAATTTGCAAACAAGTTCCCTGCGGGATTGGTTGAGGCAACGCTCCGCGGATCTGGCGATGGGTGGGGGGCGGTCGGCTGAGGACAGCGGCAAAGTTGGGGGGGAGCTAGCGCGGGGTGGAAGGTTGGAGTTGGGACGCAGGACGCGAGCTCAAAAAAAAAAAAAAAAAAAAAAAAAAAAAAAAAAAAAAAAAAAAAAAAAAAAAAAAAAAAAAAAATCTCTTGTTCCTTCTTATCTATTCATTCTTCCTTTTCTGTCTACCCATGTACTCTTGCCGATACTCTCACTGGCGCGGATTTCTCACCTTCAGACTCTCACTGGCGCGGATTTCTCACCTTTTCCGACTTCTCACTGGCGCTGATCTTCTCTCTCCAAGGCGCGGATATTCCTTATTCTTGCTCAGGGACTCACAAGCCCAAAGGCTACTCAATCACGCACAACGTATGTCTTTTTTTTTGTGTATAGGCGCTAAATACAAAGGAGAAAGGATAACTACGGAAGGTGAGATGGTGGGAGATCTCTGGGGACAGAACTCAAGTTGGGGGGGGATGTGGTGCTCTTTTATGGACGCGAGTCAGGAAAGGGCTGCAGGCGGCGCGCTCAGCAATGGGAAGGGCCTTGTCGCAGCTAGCCGCGCTGCAGGCTCAGCAGCAGTCAGGTAGGCCCAGCAGCGGTTGGGTTGGGCTCTGCACCTGGAGACGGGAGACAACGGATCGCGCAGACCAGAAAGCTCGCGCGGATCGGAAAGCTTGCGCGGATTGGAAGGCTTGTGCGGATTGGAAAGCTTGCGCGGATCGGAAGGCTTGCGCGGATCGGAAAGCTTGCGCGGATTGGAAGGCTTGCGCGGATCAGAAGGCTTGCGCGGATTGGAAAGCTTGCGCGGATCAGGAGGCTTGCGTGGATTGGAAAGCTTGCTTGGGTCGGAAGGCTTGCGTGGATCGGAAAGCTTGCGCGGATTGGATGGCTCGCGCGGACCAGGCGGACCGCGCATTGCAAGACGCGCGGATTGGGTCACGCGGGTACGCGGATACCTGGAACGGGTTGATGGGCGGATGGGCGCGGGCAGGCAAGCTGGGCGTACGTTGATATTGAGGGGCATGGGTTATGGGGCAAGGGATGGAGGGGTAGGATTGGGCTAGGGTTCTGTGCTTAGGGGTTGTATTTCATCATTCTTGCTTACTTGTGGTTGTACTTAGGTTAGTGTTGAGAGGGAGGACTTAAATACTTTGCTCTCAACTCTGGGTTGTAGAGGAAGGACTTCACTTCACTTGACGGACTGGACTCTAGGATATCACTTTTTATGGCATTGGACTAGATTGGATTGGAAAGGAAGGAATTCATCTTATTATTTCTCTCTCTCTCTCCCTCTCTCTCTCTTGAATGGCTGCATCCAATCTCCTTACAGACGCTTTGATCAATAACTTCCGGAACTTGAGGACGACTTCTGGGGTGTTGCTCCCAAAAGTTTCCACAACGGATCCAAGGATTTGCCAAGTGCTTGCGGGTGCGGTCGGGATGGATTCAGTAAATCATGGATGAGCGCCGTGCGACGGTAGCAATGAGGAGATTGGGAGGCGCGACAACAAAGATGAAGACACGCAACAACAAAGATGAGGACGTGCTATGACAACGGCGGAGATGACAAGCAACACGGATAAAGGACGCGCGACGCGCGCGGATGAAAGGAGCGCGGCGCGGCGCGCGCGCGCGGGTAAAGAATGGTTTGGATGAGCCTGAGGATAAGTTGTTCAGCCGGGCGGTACGTTTGCGCAACAGTTTATGGATTGAGGTCTTAAGGCGGCCAGGGTGTCCAGGATGGGGCACCACAACGTCATTGCTCTCATTTGAAGGGGATGTGGGAGGCCTCATTGGCTTGAGTATTCAGCCATTCAGGAATGGATGAGCCTGTTTTTTTACAATATAAATCAGTCAGGATTAACCAGAAAGAAGAGAAGATATCTTGGTTGCTCACTTGAGCAGATGATGACAATGGTGTTGATACAGGAAAAACTTGCTCCTGGTTGTCCAAGTTGTTAAGTTCTTCCACCCCAGGAAGAGAGTAATCCAAAGAAGGAAGTGAGGGGTCCAAGGAAGGGTTTGAATTGTTGATCAATGCTGATGTAGACGTGATTGGAGCTGATTCTGTTGGAATATCCTCCACCACATCAGATTGGGGCCACTCATATTTTTCATTGGGATCATCATTGCTAGGCCAAGCATCCACAGCCAGGTCCTCAGCATCAACTGAATCTGATTGTTGAGCATGAAAAGCAGCTAAAGGGGTGATATTGGCCTTCTTTCAAAAGATTTCATCCATTTGAACATAAAAAGGACAAATGGAGTGCAACTTATCAATCACCAAGTTGATTCCCTTTGCTTTATTGGAGTAGGTGATACCAAAGCTGGTGGAGATTGAAATTGAGTGGGCTTTTTTGTACTTGGCTAAATAGTTCTTGAATTTCTCCCGCATCTGTTTGGATGAAAGATCCAGCCTACCTTTGGTTTTACTCTTGAGTTAATTGGCCATCAGGAGATAACCATTAACCTTAGAGGATGGAGGTTGGCCAACTTGTAGTTCATTTTTGGATCCACAGCAAGCATTGTAGTTGGACGGGATTTTGAGCCAGTTTACCAGGATTATGTGATCAGCTCTCTTGAGCTGACTTGAGCCTCTGGAAGCTGATGGGGGATTATTGTTGGATGTTGAGTTCCTGGGGGATGTTTGCTTTGGTTGAGTGGACTTTCAGGGAGATTGTTGCTGAGGGGCCATTTAAAAAGAGTAATTGGAATGAAGTGATGAAGCAATAAATCAATGACGGTTAGGATGTGATGAAAGGGGGGATAAAGTGATGAAGCAATGAGGAAATGAGAGGATGGATTTGATGAAAGCAATAAAGCCATGAAAGCAATAAAGCAAGGTGAGAGTGATGAAGTGATGAAGCGCAATGAAGCAATGAGATTGCTGAAGTGATGAGGATAGCAATGAAGCAATGAGATTGATGAAGTTATGAGGATAGCAATGAAGCCATGAGAGTGATGAAGTGATGAGGATAGCAATTAAGCAATGAGAGTGATGACGTGTTCCAATGAGGTTGGAGGATGAAACCAGGGGTGATGATGTGGAATGTCGTGTAGTTGAGCTGTTGAAGGCCTTTATATACTTCATTTTAAAAAACCCATTTTTTTCAGGTAAGTTTGACATTTCTGATTTGAAATAAGTGGTTTTTTTTTGATTTTTAATGGTGGGTTTGAAATGGCGGATTTGGTTTGAAATCTGCCATTAAAAGATGGGGGGTTTTCATAACTTTGATACGCCCTATTGTATAGTATTTTTTTATTTCCTATATTATTTTATTTTTTATTTTTTATTTTATTTCCTATGTCATTTTCTATGTTACTTTCTATATTATTTTAAGGGTGATTTTAAATTAAAAGCTCAAATGAGCTTTGTTTTATGGCTAAACGGCTACACCTGAGCCGTGCAGAACACACAAGGTTTGAGTGTGGTTGGGCTTTACTCCACACGGCTCAAAGGTAGTTGTGTTGCTGTGCCACACAGCCAGCCCAACCACATTCATGTTTTGTGGTGCTCTACACAGCTCAGATGTAGTTGTGTAGCTGTGCCACACGGCTACAAGTCTTTTGGGCAAAAAAAATAAATACAAATTAAAAAAAATAAAGGTTATAAAATAAACCAAAATAAATCAAAATAAACTTAATAAAAAAACAGAAATCAACCAAAAGATCAAAAAAAGTTGATTTTTTGGTTAAAAAAACAATAAAATATGAAATAAAATAAACAGAAGTAAAAATAAATAAATAAAAATATAAACAATAAACACTGAAGACAACCAACCACTTCTCTTCAGATTCAAGTAAAAAAATTCAAGTTCAACTTCAATAGACCTAAAGTAAAAGGGCCAAAAAATGCAAGAAGTCTTTTGACCATCCCTAAAGTAAAAGTGCCAAAAAAATACCAGTCTTTTGACCAGCAAAAAAAAACAAGAATTCTTTTGACCAGCCCTAAAAAAACCAAAAAAAAATAAAACTTCAACTTGTGTTAAGCTGACTTACCATTAAAATCTCATTCAAAACACTCATCATAATGATTTTAACTCAAACCCTCAAAATAATGATGTTCAAAATTTGATAAAACTTTATATTAATAGAATTAAAATATCAGCATTTTAGACCCAACCCAAATCATTAAATTAATCTATAATTTAGAATAAAACTCAAGTTGATCTTTGAGGTGATCAACCCAACAAGCTGCTTTTTTAGAAATCATGGAACATGGTTTGGAAACTATGGGTGGGATTGAAATCACATCTCCCTTAAGTACAAGATGGACCCAATTGTTATTGTTAACAAAGCTAATGAACATAGTATCTGATTTTTTTTTACACCCATTTTCATAGGAGTAAAAGAACAAGATGATTCCAATCAAATAAAACATATTTTTCTTCCATAAGTATCAGCTATTATTTGACTCATGTCAAGCTTTGAAAGCCATTTCAAAGAGGGAATCATTTCATTGATGTCATTGACATCAAGTCTTTGTTCTATCTTTTCAACATCTTTCCTGCAGCCAAGGATCTTAATATAGCACCCCTAATTTTTCCTCAATGTTTCAAGAATTTCTTTCCAAACTTTAAACCATCCATCCTCATCATACCCAAGTGATTTAGAAATTAATCTAAAACCACAATTTCCATCATGAACTGGGTCCCAAACCTCACCCAAGAACTTATGTAAGTTCTCAGGTATTTTATTGAGGTAATTTACTTCCTAAAATCAAAAGGTAGTCAGCCAAAATTCTAATCTCATTAAAGGAATCACCACTCACCAAAGATGAGCTTCTGGTTGACTCCTCCCTTGCATCTTCTTCATCCTTTGAAAAGGAATTGGATTCCAATGGCACCAAACCCAATGAAACTTCAGTCTCTTCCACTGAACTATGAAATTCAGATGAACAGCCCGACTTGGACTATAAAAATTTCTCAGTCAGTTCATCAAACCAAAAAAATGAACCTTTCACAAAAGAAAAGACTTAAAATAATTTGTCTTTTCTTCTTTGGTGCCCTTCTACTTCTCTTTTCCCGCTTAATTTCCTTTTAAATGTTTTCAAATTGAGAAGGATCTTGCCAGGTATATGTAAATTTTGTATGGCCTCTGCTTGATTGCAAGACTTTAGGTTCAAGTCTTGGCTTTGATTGATAATTGGCCGTCTCCTTCATCAAGTGTTTCAACAGACCGCAATAATCTTGATCAGGATGATTCAAGATCATTGCTTTGAGCTTCTCATGTAAATGATAATTTTTGAGTAGTTCATCAAGATTGACCTTCAAAAATTCAAAAGGATCAAATATTAGTCAAGAACAAATCATCATTTTAGTCAAGTAGGAATCATCATTCAAAAAGCATTAATCACAAAGTGATTTGAACAATCCAAATTAAAACAACTTACAGAACTAGAAGTGCAAGGGTCATAATCCAACCTCCACTGAGGCTGAAAATCTTCAGGCAAAATGGAGCCTCTGGATGCTAGTAGGTCCACTTTTTGGTGGGAACAGGGAAAACCCATAGTCATTGTGTATGACTTGGTGCACACTTCCCCATCACGGTTCCGCTTTAACCTCTCTAATTGATCCCCAACAAGTTTGATTGCTTGTAAATACACCTTGTATCCCAATGGTAACAGTTCAGTAGGAATAACTATTCTAATCTTTATTTGAGATTTGTAAAGTTCAGCCTGAAACAATTTAATTTGATTGGAAACTGTGCCCTGTAGGTTTTGCCTAACATCTAACATGTTTCCCAATGAGTTTTCAAGGAATTGTTTGGGAGTAGCATGGGCCCCTTCAACCCAAGAAGTGGTTCTATTTCCAAAGTCTAGGTTTTTGCAAGTCCAACCCGTTACAAATGTATCTTTCATATGGAAGATATTATGATCCATATACTCAAGTACATCCTCATGGTCTGCCAAAAAACACTTGATACAAGTCATAATGTAAACAACCCAAAACTAGGAAGATTAACAGTAGATGCAGTGATTTTGCACTTACTATAAGTTCCACATCATTGACCTCTTCCTCCTCCTTGGTTTTTGAGGCCCCATACTTAGCCCACAGAGACATAAATCTTTTCAACCCTTCAATGTCATTATTAAAGGGCAATTTACAGTTTGCTTTACAGTTTTCTTGTATGTTTTTAGAAAAGTGCCATTTACAGCACTGTCTTTTTGACTCAAGGAATATTTGTTCTAGAGCATGGATCAAAGCTTTTTCAGGGTCTGTCACAAAGACTTTGGGAAGTCTCTCAGGATCATAAGCCAACTCCTTTAGCCCATTTATAGACCAACTGTATAACTCAAACATTTCTCTTGTTATAAAACCAAGAGCTTATGTGAAAGTTTTCTGGTTGGAAGTAATTCCTACAACATGCAATAGGGGGGTGTTGTACTTATTTGTGTTATAAGTATAATCCATCATAGCTATATGATGGAATTGCTTGGAAAGCTTTAATGACTTTGGGTGAGCCAAGAATAGGGCCTCCAAGTGACCCTCTTCACTGAATTTTGCTCAATGAACCCAACCTGAATTACCAAGTTGTTCAAAGAGGAACTCCATAACACTTTTTTCCTTCAGTTCTTCAAGCACCACCTTATGCTTAGTGTTATAGATTGTTTGGTCATCAAAATATTTGCCACCATTGATCTTTCTCAATTTTCTTTTGAGTTTAATTGTTTTGAGCCAATCATTCATTCCTTCTTTTAGATTGTCTAAGGCTACCCCAGAGATTCTCCTCAGGTGAGGATGCACTGAGGGGTGCGGAGATGGTTCATGGTTATGTTGATCATTCTTGTAGGAGATTTGCCACAAGGGATTGGCCTTTGTGTGACTAGCATGGATTAAAAAATTCCACCCAACCTTCCTTGTGTGGGTTTGCCTTGACAGTTTGGTGAGCAATTGCCCAGAGTACAAACCATGTCTATCACAGGCTGAATCCACATATTTATCAACCTTTGAGTTTAAAACTTTTAAAGTGTAACCATGCTTCATTGCCCATGTTTGAAAATAAGTTTGTGCCTCTTCCCTAGTAGCAAAGGCTCTCACAGGAGGTGGGGAAAGTGGATCTGTCATAGTTACATAGTTATATTGATGGCATGCACTGCATCATTTTCAATCAAACTAAATATGGAAAAGATCAGTAACATAAAATGTTACTCACCACCAGAGTACATGTCCATTTTTGAAACATTTTGTTCCTCAATTGTCACCCTTGATGAGGATGCAATTGGGGCTTTCAATGATTCATTACCCAAATACTTCTTTTCCAAAGCTTTTTTCATTGCACCAATGTAGTCCTTGAACAAAACCATGTTAAAAGGAGGGCTTGCCACTGTTCCAATAATGCAAAAAAATGCAATGCACTTCAGTATTCAATCCAACTTTCAATTGAAAAACTACCAAGTTTGCTCACTTTCAAGTTGAGGAAGATCAATTTTGTGGGATGTTTTATTTGCAGTTTCCTATATTGTCACTTTAATTTCACTTTAATTTCTCTTGATTTAACTTCAATTTCACTTTAGTGTCACTTTATGATTGCTAGATGTGGAACAACAGTCCCACATAGTAAGCGTTGATCCCAAATTTGGGTTGATAGAACCCAAATGTGGTTCAGGGGGGCCCGAAAATTTTGGCACAACCCCCAGGGGGCCGCGTACCCCCAAAAACAGCTCAAACCCGCCGTGTATGGGGTGTATACAGCCCCCCAGGGGTTGCGCGTTTTTAATAAAACCCGTTGGTCGCGTCTAGACACGTGTCTTGATGCGTGTATGGGCCCCCATGAGTCCATTGGGCCGTGTAGGGCCCTACACAACTCCCACACAACTGGGAGTTATGAATTTAACATCACTGTTATTTTAATCATTAATTTCTTTATTTTTTTCAGGGAATGAGTCTTCCCACAAAATTTAACAGTAAAAACTACAAACTTTTTTTTGCATTTTCTCAATGTCAAGCTCATACATAATTTGCAATTTTTCAATTTGCTTTTTTTTGAATAATTAAAATTGAAGCATTGAAGCCAAATTTGTGTGGTGGGGGTTTCAAAGCCCCTAGAAGCAATTTTTGGGGTTTCTGGAAGGGTTTTGATTCCTTCAAAAATCCCTTTGAAAATTAAAGAAAATAAATCAAAAAAGTTTTGATGTCATTAGTTTTCAGCCCTTTCTTGATAAAAATTGCTTAAATTAGTTGTTAAATTGAAATTTCAATCACTTGATTAAAGAAATAAGAATAAAAACTTAAAAAGGGTTTTGGGGGTATTTATTCCCCCAAAAATGTGTTTAAAGCTAAAGAATAGAAAAATATTAACACATTTCTGTAGGAGTTTCTGCAATATTATTCTCCTAATTTGGAGAGTTTACAAAAATGCAGAAATTTGGCCAGCCTTTAAACACACCCAAAAAATTTAAATTATATTTTTTGAATAAAATTCAAATCCTTGAAAAAAATTCAGAACACAGAAAATTAGATAATTGAAGTGTGTTTGTGGGAAATTTTGGATTTCGTTTTAAAAAATGTTTTTACCAAATTATTTGGCTGTATCCAAGGAACCAAAAAATCAGAAGGAAATTTTTTATATAAATTTTTCTCTTGGAAATTATTTTTTGTTCCTTGCAAGGATTCCCAGAAGGAAAAAAAAAAAAAAGCATAAATCTTGATTGATTTTTTCTTTTTTTCATATTGTATTTTTTCAATCTTTTTATGAAAAAAGAGAAAACACTGATCTTATCTCCTGCTTCATCTCATTCCATATGATATTTTAAATCTAATTTAAATATAAATTTAATTAATTTTTCTATTTTTTATCTTTTTAAAAAAGGGCATTAATTTTCTCACTCCCCCAATCCTTTATTTCATGGAATTTTACGTCCACTTGCTGTTTCACGCCTCTGCTGCAACAAAGACAAATAATTCATTTCACAGTAGTTTCAAGAATTTAATTTTCGAAATTCTGAAACTGCAGTCTCATATCTGGGGTTCATAAACCCCCATAAACAATCTTTGGTAATTTTGGAGGCATTAGAACCCCTCCAAAAATGGAATCAAAAAATTAAAAAATTCCACAAAAACCAATTTCTCCATGGGTTTTTGAATCTACATATTTGCTATTATTATTATTTCTTTTTGGCTATTTCAGCTAAAAAAATATTTAAAGAAAAATTTGAAGATCTTCCAATATTTCTGTTGGATCTTTTGGATGTATCCTTTTACCTTAATAAATTCCATCAAAAAACCAAAAAAATCAAACAGTTCAAATTTCTCATTGGATATTTTCATCCTGTTATTTTCCTTTTTATTTCATTTTGTTTGGAAATCAAAGCTACTAAAAGGCTAGAAAAACATTTAAAGATCATTTTGATATATTTTACATATTTTTTGGATGTATTATATTACCTCAAAGAATTCCTTCAAAAAAGAAAACAATTTGAAAAATTCAATTTTCTCATTAGACTTTTGGATCCTTTTTTTTGCCTTTTTGATTATTTTTTTTGGTGTTTCAAGCTTTTAGAAATTCAAAATAACTTCTAAAGATCTTTTTCAAAAAATATCAGAATTTTAGGATGTCATTTTTTACCTTAAGATTTTGCTTCAAAAAACTAAAAAATTCAAAAACATGAATTTTTTTCATTGGATTTGTGGCTCCTTTTATTTGCCTTTTAAAATATTTTTTGGGGGAATTAAAGCTTCAAGAAATTTTTTTAAAAAAAAAAATATATTATTAATACAGATCTTTTGTATCTATGGCTATGCCTTCCAAACTTCATTCAAAAAATCAATAATAAGGAACAAATATGGATATAAATATTAAAAATTATTCAACTGTGATTGTTTTTATGTTTCTACTTGATTTTATTTTGGGGGAAAAAACCTCACTACTTCCAAGATTTGGAATCCTTGGTCAAAACTCTTTTCCAAAATGGATCTGACCTGGGATCCAGCCAATTATCAGACTTGAACTTGAATGAGACTATATGATTGAAATCTTCTAAAAGAGTGAAGCAAATAGAAGAAGATTTAGAATTTGGGTTGGGAGGGCAATTCAGAGGAAGATAATTGCAAGGAATTAAAGAAGAAAACAGAACCACTGGAAAGTTTTATGATTCAGCCAGAAGGAAACCATGGCATGGAAATTTGATCAACATATTTATGGAAGCTGGGCCAGAAATGTGCTTCAGTTGCCTTCTTGCTTCTTGGAAAAATCCACCCAAAATATCACACAGCAATTTTGGGTCCTTAAAGATTGGGTTTGAATCAAGCTCTGTCACCATTTCTTTCCTGAATTCAATCCAGTCTTCTGAGTTCCTCCCCAAACAAATGGCTTCTGCTCCAAACCCACGGTTCCCATCCAAGGGTGATGAGTGGTTTGTGATGTGTAGTGGTGATGAGTGGTGTGGTGTGGTGATGAGTGGTGTGGTGTGGTGATGAGTGGTGTGATGTGGTGTGGTGTGGTGTGGTGTGGTGTGGTGTGGTGTGGTGTGGTGTGGTGTGGTGTGGTGTGGTGTGGTGTGGTGTGGTGTGGTGTGGTGTGGTGTGGTGTGGTGTGGTGTGGTGTGGTGTGGTGTGGTGTGGTGTGGTGTGGTGTGGTGTGGTGTGGTGTGGTGTGGTGTGGTGTGGTGTGGTGTGGTGTGGTGTGGTGTGGTGTGGTGTGGTGTGGTGTGGTGTGGTGTGGTGTGGTGTGGTGTGGTGTGGTGTGGTGTGGTGTGGTGTGGTGTGGTGTGGTGTGGTGTGGTGTGGTGTGGTCTGGTGTGGTGTGGTGTGGTGTGGTGTGGTGTGGTGTGGTGTGGTGTGGTGTGGTGTGGTGTGGTGTGGTGTGGTGTGGTGTGGTGTGGTGTGGTGTGGTGTGGTGTGGTGTGGTGTGGTGTGGTGTGGTGTGGTGTGGTGTGGTGTGGTGTGGTGTGGTGTGGTATGGTGTGGTGTGGTGTGGGATGGTGTGGTGTGGTGTGGGATGGTATTGTAGTGGGATGATGTGGTGGGGACTGGTGGGAGAGTGGAAGAGTTCAAGGGGGTGGTTTATAAGATAATTGGAGCGCTCAAAGATGGGTGGAGGTCCCAGGAAAAAATTTTAAGTCATATTGAATATATGCATGTGAAAGGGCTCAAAGAATAGTTGCAGAGCCCAAAAGGGGTCTAATATGATGCTTTTTTGGTTTGGTTTTTGAGACACAAATAGTGCCTCAAAAATTCCCAAAGAATAAATTTTGGAATGATTCAGAAAATCTAAAATATGCAGCTTCAAATATCTCAGATCATCATTATTTATTTCAGGGAAGAAAATCAAGAAAGGATCATTAAAAAGAGACCACCCTTTTCTTTGGTATCATGTTCATTTTCATTTATAATTTGAGGGGTAAAAAGTGTGACAAGCAGTCAGAATTTTTTTTATTTGAGTCTTTGGATTCTATTCCAAACTTTTTGCAAAAAAGATTTGTGTATATTTTTATCTAACATGTAAAACAAAAACATTGCAATAGATGTGTCAATTTGAGGGGTTTTTACATTCCATTGTATTTTTGTAGGCCCAAGATACATCCAACAATTCTGAAAACAAAAATTAAAAATATTTTTAATATTTTTATTGAATTTTTGAAATCTTGAAAAACCAAAAAAAAATTAAAAAGGCAAACAAAAGGATCCAAAATTCTAATGAGAAAATTTATTTTCTTGATTTTTTTGCTTTTTTGAAGGCATTTTTTAGGTTATATAATACATCCAAAAAATCTGAAAAATATATTCCAAATCTCTTTGACTGGTTTTTTAAATTTTTTATAGCTTGAATCACCAAAAAAAATGAAATCAAAAGGGAAATAACAGGATGCAAATGTCCAATGAGAAATTTGAATTTTTGAATCTTGTCATTTTTTGATGGAATTTTTTAAGGTAATAGGATAAATCAAAAAAAAAAAAAAAACACAAAAACTATTTCAAAGATTGTTGAATTACGCTTGGAATATTTTGTAGCTGAAATAACCAAAAAATAATAATAATAATAATAATAATAGCCAAAATAAGGAACCCAAAACCCATGGAACAATTGGTTTTTGCGGAATTTTTCAATTTTTTGATTCCCTTTTTGGAGGAGTTCTAATGCCTAAAAAATTACCAAAAAATTTTATTAGGGGTTTTTTGAACCCCAGCTACGGGACTTTGGCTTCAGAATTCAAGAAAAAAATCCAAATTCTTAAAATTACTGTGAAATAAAGAATTGGTTGATGTGGCAGCAGAGCTGTGCAACAGCAAGTGGATGTAAAATTCCATAAAAAAAAGGATTGGGGGAATGAAAAAATTTATGCCCTTAAAAAAAGTAATTTCTCCTCACATTCAAGCAGAAAAAATTCAACAAAATTGTATTCATTTTTTTTTTAGATGGAAAATTGAATATCAAAACTCCCATCTGTTTTGATTTTTTGATGTAATGTAAAAATTGGGGAGAATTTTTTCAGTTTGAGGAATCTTGAAAATATGGTCATGATTTTTAAAAAAATTCAACAGGAATGTGTTCATTAGGATGTATCAAATTTAGAAAATCTGCCATTAGAAACCCACCATTTTTTTTGAAAAACCTGCCATTAAAAATGGTGGGTTTCTGAAACACACATACCCCCTAACTGGTGTATTCCAAAATGGAGGGTTTCATGAAAATGGTGGATTTCAAAAATCAAACCCGCCATTTATGCACCATCATCTATCCACAACCCATCCCATGCAAAAAACCCATACACACCTCCACCTCAGCAAATCCATACTGATCCCATCTCCATTGCATCACACACATCTCATCTCCATTGCTTCACATCTCTATTGCTTCACATCCAACTCCACCTCACCCACCACCTCCCCTCCTCCTATGGTTGGCACCCCTGGGAAGCCCCCCCCCTCCTCCTCATCCTCCTCCTCTTCCTTCCCCTCATTGGTTGCCAATCCTTTGATAATTCAACCTGTAGGTCCCCCCCCACCTCCTGTCTCAATCTTCCAGGTAAGCTCCCCACCTCCTCCTCCCCCTTCCTCCCTCCCAATTGATTGCAAATTGATTGCGCAATTGCTCAATCAATTGCAAATTAATCCAGCAATTGATTGCCAATCAATTGCCAATTTCTTGCTTGATAGATTTGCAATTGATTCACAATTGATTTCTTGATTGATTGGCAATTGATCAAGCAATTGATCACCATGGGGTATTGATTCAAGTGTGTGATAAGCAGACAGTGAGCTGGCATTATCATGGAATGACATTTGGTTGAGCGGGTGAAGGCCTTTATATATTTGACTTGAAAAAGACCACTTATTTTATGTTAACTTTTACACGTCTGATCTGAAATAAATGAGTTTTTTTTATTTTCAATGGTGGTTTTGAAATGGCGGCTTTGGGTTGAAAGCCGCCATTGAAAAATGGCAGGTTTGCTTAACTTTGATACACCCTATTATTTTTGCTCTTTTTTGACTTTGAACCTGTTTGGGGGGCTTAAATACCACTAAAAATTCTCCAAAAATTTTTTAGGGATTTTTTTTCCTCTATCAGAGTTGAAAAATTGAAAATTTTTTGATTGATTCTACCAGAAAAACCATGCATCTTTCAAACACCATCTTTTTATTAAAATATAGAATAACACCAGAAGAGGTTTCATTTTTTTTCTAGAAAGCTTCATCAAGGAAGCTCTGGCTGAAGCATTCTCCATTCTCTATTTGAATTTATATCCATTCTTGAATGAAAGAGTTGGTGCACAGAACTGTGAAGTGAATTTGTCAAAGCTTGACCTTAGCTTGCTGAAAGCTTTACCTGAGCTTGGTCATAGGTTATTCCTGAGCTCCTTGATGATTCTCTCTAGAAATTTGTATCAATTTTTTTGTGTTTTGATATGCTTTTGTTATTGAAGAGAAATCTTTTCTCAAGAACTGATTGAACTATGCCTGAAAATTATATTTTTAATTTTTTGAAAATCTTAGCTCTGAAAATACCTAAGGTGATATTTGTGGGAAATCTCCAATTGAAGCACCAATACTAAAACTTTAAAACTATTCTTTTGTTTAAAGCAGAGATTAAATTCATTCAAAAATAAGTTCTTGATTTATTTCCCACCCTGATTCTAGCAGAGTTATTTAATTCTGTTCTACTATTCTGGTAATGGAATGCGCATAAAAAACAAACAAGCTTGGAATTCCCCATCTTCATATTGTTGGTTTAAATAAACTTATAATTTTCTTTCTTCTTCTTATCTCAAGAGAATACAGAAAACAATCAATTTTTCCTCATTAGATTTCAATATATTATAAGATCAAGAATCTGTGGTGAGTTTGAGAGACAAAGAGCAAAACATCAATTGAAACCATGGAAGCAGTTTTCCCATTTTCTTACAATCTTATCTTTCACTTAAATATGTTTAAAGAGATTCAAGTCCATTTCAGGAAGCATTTAACATGCAAATAATACTGGATAATTTCACAGATAAACTGGCAACATTTTGTCAATTCCAAATCTGAATCAGTGTATAAGGAAATTTTTACCAAAATCTCTCTAGTCTGGAATGCCTCTACTTCTGATTATCTCCTTGAAAACTGGATGCCCCCCCCCCAAAAAAAAAAATAAAATAAAATAAAAGAAGTATCTTATTTTTTCAAAAAAAAATTCATTTTGAAACACTAATACTTCAAGAATAGAAGGAATTACTTCCTATATTTGGATATTCATCAATTTATCTAATGGCCCTTTTTCTGATTTTCCATAAAAATTCAACTTCATTCAAGAGATATTCAAACCTCTCAGAAATAATTCAAGCAGTTAATTAATTTTTCTCACTTTTGGAGTCATCTTCCTGAAAAAATGAGCCCCTATTCCCTTAAAAAAATTCTTTCATCTCCCCAGGTCTCTGTATCTTCTACTTATAGAATTAATTTGATCAATCTTATTAAATTTGTATACCATGTATTAAAAAATTCAAATTATCTTTAAACAAGGTTGATTTCTTCCAAATTAATGAGTTTTCTACTCAATGGAATTCAAAAACATCCTTTGTGGTATTCATTTTTCAAGGCCAAACCAATCCTTTTCTGATTTATTTCTATCTTTCTTTGTCCATTTAACTTTAAACCCTTCTTATAATGGAGATCAGAAAACTGCTCAAGTTTTATCAAAGTCACCAAACAAACATAGATACCTAAATGAAAGGTTTGAAGAATTCCAGAAATTTCAAACTGGTGAAAAAAATTATCTTGGTGAAATGAAAAATATTTTCAGAAGGAAGTATCAACTTTTTCACATTAAAGATCCCACTTCTACTCAAAAATCAAAAATCAAGAAAAGAACCAAAGGAGAATCCAACAATTAAATCTCTAAAACTTGAACTAAAAGTGATCCACCTGGTTATGAATATTTGGAAGTAAAATAAAGTAAAATTCTGGCTCAGCTACGATTTCTGGATGAAATTTCTTTCCCATTAAACCAAAAAAATGAACATATCTCAAAAGAAATGACTTGAAATCTTTCTTCTTTTCTTGTTTGGAGCCCTTCCAGCTCTTTTTTCCCCCTTGAGTTGTTTGTCAACAAGCTCAAATCAAGATGGTTCTTGCCGCGTATCTGTCAATTTTGGCCTTCCCCTACTTGATCCTAAGACTTTAGGTTCAAGTCTTGGCTTGGATTGATATTTTATAATCTTCTGAATGATATACTTCAATAGTCCACTTTGCTCATGATCTGTAGATTCATATATATATATATATATAAATTAACATCAATTAGAGTTTCAAGAGATGAATCATGATCAAAAAATTAAAATGAATTCCAAAGATGTCTGATTATAAATTGATGGATTACTTGAATCAATTGGTGTATTTGTTCCAAATTCCCTTCATTTTTTTTTCCTGTTCTAAAAAAGGTAAAAGGTGTAAAATAAGGAGAAGGGAAAGAAGGAAAAGAAGGAAAAGAAGGAAAAGAAGGAAAAGAAGGAAAAGAAGGAAAAGAAGGAAAAGAAGGAAAAGAAGGAAAAGAAGGAAAAGAAGGAAAAGAAGGAAAAGAAGGAAAAGAAGGAAAAGAAGGAAAAGAAGGAAAAGAAGGAAAAGAAGGAAAAGAAGGAAAAGAAGGAAAAGAAGGAAAAGAAGGAAAAGAAGGAAAAGAAGGAAAAGAAGGAAAAGAAGGAAAAGAAGGAAAAGAAGGAAAAGAAGGAAAAGAAGGAAAAGAAGGAAAAGAAGGAAAAGAAGGAAAAGAAGGAAAAGAAGGAAAAGAAGGAAAAGAAGGAAAAGAAGGAAAAGAAGGAAAAGAAGGAAAAGAAGGAAAAGAAGGAAAAGAAGGAAAAGAAGGAAAAGAAGGAAAAGAAGGAAAAGAAGGAAAAGAAGGAAAAGAAGGAAAAGAAGGAAAAGAAGGAAAAGAAGGAAAAGAAGGAAAAGAAGGAAAAGAAGGAAAAGAAGGAAAAGAAGGAAAAGAAGGAAAAGAAGGAAAAGAAGGACAAGAAGGAAAAGAAGCAAAAGAAGGAAAAGAAGCAAAAGAAGGAAAAGAAGCAAAAGAAGGAAAAGAAGGAAAAGAAGGAAAAGAAGGAAAAGAAGGAAAAGAAGGAAAAGAAGGAAAAGAAGGAAAAGAAGGAAAAGAAGGAAAAGAAGGAAAAGAAGGAAAAGAAGGAAAAGAAGGAAAAGAAGCAAAAGAAGGAAAAGAAGGAAAAGAAGGAAAAGAAGGAAAAATATAGAGTTTTTTTTGATAAAGAAGATTTTCAATATTTGTAATTCTAGATAAAAGATATTCAAAAATAGGATTATATGGATCTCAAAAACTTGAAATTAATTAATTGAAATACCAATAATAAAAAAGATGATGTTGAAAGGTTCAATAAAATTAAATCTCCATTGTTTTTGAGGACTGATGATGAAAATAAAACAATTAGAGATTTATCTAAGTCATAGCTCTTTAAAAAAAACTCCCTTGTTTGATCCATCCTTGCTCAAGTTAAGTTCAAGATCTTTACTCATCCATCAAAAAATCAATCTCAACTTGATTTCCATCAAATTTTAGTCCACATTCTATGTTTTGACTGATTAAACTTTGACTCAAAACAAGCTATCCATGAGGAAATTATTTTTGATTTATTTCAGTACTCTCCTAAAAATTACCATAGAATTTATTCTTAACACTGTTTCCTCCTCCTCCTCCTCCTCCTCCTCCTCCTCCTCCTCCTCCTCCTCCTCTTCCTCCTCCTCCTCATCCCATGCATCTATTCTAACCAATTCTCAGACATTCTATTGAAAATACACTTCAATCTCAGATGATTTGAAGTATTTCATCCTCTTATCTTAAATCCTCCTTAAATTCTGAGTAAAAAAAATCAATAAAGTCACTTTTGATTGAATCTATCCAATTCTGTTCATTTGAGAGAGTTTTTTTTATTTAATGATTATCAATTATTACTCAAATCTTAAAATCATTCTGAATAATATTATAAAATTCAGTAAATTTTCATGACTACAAAGTAGGCATGAAGAGTGGTGATTGGCCATGTATGCCTCTAGCTAAGATATTCCCTAAAAAGATAGATTCAGATCAAGATTAAAATAAGGAAAAAACAAAAGAATGGTGCAAGAATCAAGTTTCTTTTTTAGAAATCAAGAAAGCTAAGTGGGGAATTGTTGTATAAATTTCAATTTTACTGGGTTCAAATTAAAGAGAGTATAGAATATTTTAAAATTGCTGATCATTACAACTACTTGAGCTTCTCCTGATCCCTGCTTTATTCCAGTCTTTTTTCAACCTTGAGGAATGATAGAAAAAATCTCAAGGCTTAGATTTTAGCATCAATAGATTTAATGAGAGTTGGTTGATTGGTGTTGTCCTTGATGGTGATTGGTTAGAGTATTTCTCAATCAAAATTATAAATCAAAAAAAAACTCATAAAAAAACCCAGGAAAATTTACAAATCAATCAGTTAGATTAAGCCAAAGTAAAAGCCATTCAGGTGAACTTCTTGGGACCAGTATTGAGGTTGTGCTGGGGAGCTTGTGTGATTTCTTCAGTCATAAAATCTATCAAGGGTCAATTTCAATTTCAAATCACCTCCTGATTGTGGTGGTAGGTTGGAATAGTATTTTTTTCTATCCATACTAACCTCAATCAGACCCAGGGGTTTAATTGAGAATTTCAGCCATAATGTCAGTGGTGGGTACTTTCTCAAAAGATATTATGTTTTTTTAGACCAGCTTGTAGATTTAACAATAACTTACTTCAAGGTGTTATTATTTTGGTTTGAGTTGATCCTCCTTGCTACAAAATTTGACAAAATATTATTTTTTGAGGATTACTGGTTTAGAAATTAGAATTCTGAGGTCAATTGCTATTGAGAAAAACAATTTTATTTATTTTGTAACAGTGATTAATTTTTATGAACTCAGATTCTATGGTTAGATAAGTTTATTCTTTTTTTCCATAGAACTTGATTAACAATCTAGAATTTAACTTCTTCTTTGGTTTGAAGTTGAAATAATTGGTGTCTTCCCATTGTTGGATTATTTTTTATAATTCCAGATCAAGAACCAAGACTAGATAAAAAAAAAAAAAAAAAAAAAATAAGAAGAGGAAAAAAGAACAACAAAATTAAAAAAGAAGAAACAATAGATGAGATCATACCGGGTGATGTCCTCACAGGAGCAGGGCAGACTGTTGGATTATTTTTTTAAAAGTAAGATTGACAAGCTCTGGAAGTTCAGGAAAAAGATAAATAGTAACATCGGGGTTGTACCCTCTGGTTGAAAGAAAAAATGATTAGTTAATAAGAAAATAGAAGAAGAAATGTCGGAAAAAGGACGAAAAAGGAAAAAAAAGAGAGAGATGAGAGAAGAAAGTCGGGTCAGATCTCCATACCAAATAACCACCAGATGCGCGTAATGATAAGTGTGAGTTCCAGAAAGATTGAGTCTTGGAATAGGTACGGTTGAGATTGATAAGGTACAATAGGGAGGTTGAGGGAATGGAGAAGTACGTGAGTAGGAAGGACGAGGGGAAATAGTGTAAGAAAAGATAATAGGAAAAGGTGTCCTAACAATCGATCCAGATTGATCAATGAGAAGAAGAGAGGAAAAGGAGAAGATTAGGAGGAGTTGAGGTATAATTATAGGGGAGGACTGAGACTGGATTTCACATGATTTGTGACATGGGGAAAGAGACGCGCGCGCATTTCAACACCCATCCACACTGATGTTTTTTTTTGGTTTGAATGACTGGAATTTGAGTGTAACCACCTGAGAGATACCTCAAGAGGACCTTGTTAGTTGTTTGATAATTTTGAAATTACTTTAAGTGGATTTAAAGGTCTAGTGAGAGATAAAATTAATCATGTATAAAGTGGATGATTTAGAATTCCAATTTCTTTTGTAAAGAAGGGCAAAAGTTTGAACCCACTCTTCTATGCCATCCAAGTTGGCATTTTGACTCCCCCATACAAATTATATGGGTCCTCAAACTCCCCCACTGGAAAATTCAGCATAATCAGAGGTTGATCAGACTGTAAAATGAGAAGAAATCATGAAATATCTTTGAAAGGACTCTTCATCCCCAACAAAAACCTTTAACTGTCAACTTTCACATTTTTTTTTACCACTCAAGGTGGGATCTGAGTAAATTATCTTTGATGACTAATTATGCAACCAGAGTTGATTTTAGGGCTAAAATATGGGTTAATGATGAATAGGTGTTCTGCAACATTGGTGGAAACATATGAACTATAAAAGTGACTGGGAAAGTGTCTGATGGTAGGCCAGATTAGGGCCCAAATGGGAACCTGAGTGGGCTCATAGATTGGAGTGTTGAGTGACAAGATTAGGGCCACATGTGGGCCTGAGTGTGCCCATTGAGGGTATAAATGGGGATAGAAGGTGTCATAATTGGGATTTGAATGTGCAACAGTGGTACTTCTGAGATCATAAACTTTAAAGAAGGGGAAAATTGTTAAAACACCACAAGGCCATCCTAGTTGGCATGTGAACTCCCAGTTGAAAAGTATATGGCTCCTAACAGCTTTCTCCATCAGTTTCATGTTGAAATTTTTTGAGGCCCAAGTTACCAGTTTGGAAGATTTCATTGGGGCTTGGCTGTTGATGGTATTAGTGGTACTAATGGAGAATACCTAAAGCACTCTTTTGCATTAGTTTCACTGATCTAATAGTAGTCTTCCATCCAGCCTTCAGCTCAGGGTGTAGCCAAGGTTCTGGATAGGCCTTTATGGAGGCTTGATGGTGTAGCCCTTCTGAAGATTTTCCAAGAACCACATTATATCATTTAGGAGCTTCCTACCAAAATACAACCATCAACCTGGATCTGAATGATTGGTAATTTTTATTATTTTTAGAAGATGCACTTTTTGGATTTTTCACAGGTTCAAGGCCAGGTTCACCAATCTATTTATGAGAAAAAATTCTTTTAGTTTCCATACCCAATTATACTTGCCTGATACCTCAAATCCTAACACTTACAAAATGTGAGAAGTTTTGTCAATGTCCCCCACCTCCATACATGAATGAAGTTTACAGCTCAAACCAAGTCATGTGTAGATCAGGTTGAAATTTTATTGACATGAATAACTTTAGAGAATCATCTTTCCCTATTCTGGAATAAGTGTTTTAGTACAGCCAATCCTGCTCTTGATGATTTCCAAAACACACTCAGCTTGAACTTGTTTTGAAAAATTTTTATAAACTTGTTTATTTTCCAGAAAATGAACCACATGAAAATCAGGTTAAATGAATGCTGGGTAAATTTTAAGATGTTTTCTTTTATCTTGTTGACACAGGCCTAGATAAGTTTCTAAGACTTTTTTTTCCCTTCAAGGTGTACAATGGGGGGGGTAATTCTGCACACTGAGGTGTAAAATGCAGCAATCAGGGAATGTTTATTTTAATTTTTTTTTTTTTTTTGGAAAAGAATCTGAAGGAAAGAAAATTCAATTAAAATCAAATACTTTTCAATCAACATAAATCTGACACAAGATTAAAAATTTCTTACCCTTCATTTTTGGATTTAGATCAATCTTGGCCTAAAAATTCAAAACAAGATTATTCTCAGGAATGGTTCAGATTTTTTTCCCAGTCATTTTCAACATTTCATATTTTGTTTTCTTGCTTTTTGGTTTTTGGTTTTTGGTTTTTGGTTTTGGTTTTGGTTTTGGTTTTGGTTTTGGTTTTTTTTTTTTTCAAGGTGTAAAATCATTCATCAGCTCAAGTTGGTTTATTCACTCAAGTATATAATTTCATTTGAGAATTTTAATTAGTGTTCAAGGAATGGGATGAGCCCCTCCTCAAACCAAACAAGACCAAAAAATTTTCCCAAAGTTTCTGGAAGCTCTAAAAGAAATTTAAACATCAAAATTAAATTATGCTGCAGAACTCAATTTGAATCAGAAATAATTCCTGCTTGAACTTCATGAGCTCTCATATACTCATCTTATATTAATCTAGTTTGCTTTTCCCATTAATGGAAAAATTAAATTTTACTATTTTTGTTTTTTATAGTTCTTTTTTGATTCTTCCCTAAAATCAGATGCATTAACAATAGCAATAACCTCAAAAAAACAGTTTCATTTTCTCCTTTTATGGAACATCTATTCTGGGTTATTCTCTCACCTTTATTTGAAATTTTTATCAAAGAATAAGATTTGGATCATTTGACTCATCAATCAAGTTCCACCTTAACAAAAATATCCTAAAATACATTATCATGCAATTTAAAATACATGGATGTTTTTTTTTGGGGGGGGCCTTGAAAATGTGTCTTGACTTCAAAGTACCAATTTTGGCCAATCATTGGGAATAGTTAATTCCTCCCCTGGTACATGAAATTGAATACTGAAGTGAAGTGATCATCATTAAGCACCAATAATTAGCAGCAAGAGCCATCTTTAGAGGAAGGGTTTATGTGGAGTACATCTGTTTGGATGGTGTGAGATGGGAAGGCTACCCAAGGGAGAGGAGAGGGATTTGAGTGAGGGTTTTTTTTTTTTGGATTTTTCAGGACTTGCAAATTTTCACAGTTCCTTTCACATTTGTCAATCAGATTTTTTTTGAATATCATTTCTGGCAAGGAATTTTTTTTTTTTTTTTGAGGTAGGGGTATTGGGTGGATGTCAGCCTCCTGGATGCCAAGACCCTTGCTATGCTTTAGCTACCAAAGGTGATAGAGTAAATAATAAATGTATTATTTAATAAATGCAGCAAAAATCTGTAAAATATTTGGATTAAGCTTATTGCAAGGTTAAGTGGTTTGGTTATTGTTTATTGTTTTAAATCAATAAGAATAAATTGATTATTAAATATTTTTATAGAGGGGCCACAATTATATTGGGGATCTTTAACACCTCTCTTCAGGGATTTCAGTATGAAAACATGTAGTCCTGGTTACTTTGGGCTCTTTGGTTTAAAGAATATTTTACCCAAAGATAATATGTATATAAAATACACAGTGGAGTGGTAGGGCCTTGTAGCCAAGCTACCACAACAGAGAAAGGATAATAAAACTTACTGGTATATTATTAAATCCTTTGGGTATCTGTTTGAGATGTGTACTGATGGGTTAAACCTGTATACTGGGGTTGTAAGGTTGTTCAGCAGTTTTAATTGATAAAAAGAGGTTGAGGACGTATATTATTGATCAGACATTGCCATAAATCACTTAATTATCTCTTATAAGTACTTGATTACCTTGGCACAGTGTCTGGATATGAATATAACTGGGTCTCTCCCCATCAATATCCTCAAAAGAGCTCTTTATTTATAGCTTTTGGAGTCCCAATATCGTCCTTCTGAGGGTTGTAGGTGCTCAAAGGGACGGACACTAAGGCTAGAGGGGTAACCAGGGGTAGCCTTTCATGTGTTCTTGGTGCTATAGCACGGGTAGCATCTAATTCCACAGGGTATGGAAATTATTCCACTTTATAATAGACATTAGGACGTGTGAAGAGCACTAATCTGTCCTATTTATTTATTATTTGATTAATTATCCTTAGTAAATGTTCCCATTAATTTAGTAATTATATAAATAGACATTTCTAAGGACATCTTGATGTCAGGTAAGTTCTCATTATGTATTATACAACCGGAGTAAAAGTCATAATATTGATTTTACTCCTTATTTTCGAGTTCCAGTTGATTTACTGAGATAATTACTTAAAAATATAAGTCATTTGAATTCATGTAATATTTTTACATCATTAGTTTTCTTAGTATTTCATAAAGATATTGATGTCTAGCAATTCTCATAAAAGTATATTAAAGTATTTTAATATATTTTTAGAAGTTGTCATTGTCTTATTTTCGACATTCTTAGTACTTTGAATTATATTAAATAAAAAATATGTATAAGGATTATTTATGTATTTTTATATAACATTATGTATTTTTAGACTGTCTACTATCCACGGGAACATTTACTACATATGTAGAATGTTCCTGTGTAGGTTGTAGCATGTTTACGCGGTACCTGAGCCTCTCAGGCCTCCTGTCACTCTGTCAACCCGTAGTCCCGCGGCTGCGTACTTGTCAGAGGCCCAGGGCTGCATACACAACCTCAACAGAGTGACAGGGCTATATCTCAGCCGCCCCCGGTGTGGAAAGAATAAAGGTTATCCCCCTATAATTGTCCCAAGGTTCGGAAGTTAACGGTTCCCTGCGTTTGAAAGGAGATGAGGATGCCCAAAGTTGCACTTGAATGAGAAATAGAATAAGAGATAAAAAGATAAAGAAAAGTAGAGAGAGAGAAATTGCCAATCCTCAATCCTCAGAACTTTCCACCTGGATGTGTATCTGGTATGAGTTCCTTTAATCTCCTGGTGAGATGAGTGATTCAATCTGATGATGATATTCTTCCTCCTCTTCCTCTTTGATGCTCTGATGATGATCCAATGCCTCCTCTCTGACCCGGAGTTGAGAGTGAGGATAAGTCCTCCCTCTCAACCCTAACCTAAGTACACGCGCAAATAACAGTATGACAACAAAACAGAAAACAATCCCAAAACAGAAACCCTAGCCTCCTCTCCCCACCTCCTCCGTACCAAACTCCCCCCGCCGTCCGTACGCCGCTCCATTCATCCGGTTCTTCCTTCTCATGACGCAGTCCTTGCACCGCGCCCTACTCGAAGCCCCCCGCGCCTGTCCGTATCCGTTCATCCGCGCCCGTCGTGGGTGTTTGGTAATATCCGGCATGACCCGCGCGCTTGCGCGCGCGCTTCATCCGTTCCTTCATAGCCCGCGGATTGCTCCACCCCTACGTATCCGAACCGGCGCGCCCGCGAACCTAGTTGAGCGCACTACCTTCCAAATCCGATCTCCGGGGCGGATCGCCACCCACGCCGCATCCAATGCTGAGCCCAACCCATCCACCAGGTGTGGAGCCAAACAGCGGCTGCTGCTGATCCAGCAACTGCCGCTGCTGAGCACGCCGCATACCCTAATGCTGAGCCCGCTTGCCCCCAATGCTGAGCGCGCAGCCGCGACGCAGTTCCCAATCCGTTTCTATAAATTGACACCACATCCCCCCCCCAACTTGAGTTCTGTCCCCAGAAGTTCCCATTGCCTCGCCACACCATCACCTCCGCTACTTTTGCTCCACCCCCACCACTTCCCACTACCAACTTCCCCGTTCTCCTCCCCACTTGTCCCCATCATGCTCCCTTGCAAGTTCTGCACTCGGAAAGGGCACGCGTGCTCGATCATCCCCGGTTGTCGCGCCTGTTCAGCTTGTTGTTGCGGTCATTGTTGCTGCTTGCTTAGCGACAGCATCCCTCAAGCTCCCCCCCAATCCGGCTCTTGCCCCAGGCCGCGCAAGAGGGCTCGTCCGGACCCGTTCGTGGTTTTGGACGATGAGCCAATCTTGGAAGGATCGTGGACACCACCTGGTTCACCTCCATCCCGCCGCCCCCAAGCTCTGTCACCCACTACTTTGCAAGTGAGCCGCGACTCGGCATCACCCCTCCGCCGGGCTGGACCTCCGCAACGGGGCAAATACAAGACTTTGGAGGAATGGTGCGCGGCAACCCGCGCTTGGGCCGCTGCTGTTGGCGTGAACCAAACGGTACCGGACCCAAGACTCTCTGGAAGACCCGCGGCCGCGCCAGCACCTCCTCCTCCTAACCCACGACCTCCGACACTGCCCGCGCCACCAGTGGACTTGGATGAGAGGCCTGCAACCCGAGACTCTCCTCCGCCTCCATCACCAATTGTTGTCCCGTCATTGCCTTCAGCTGGACCGAGCCCCCCGTTGTTTCCCCAAAGGCCTCACCTTCACCGGCCGCTCCTCCAGCCAGCCCTCCCGAGATCCCGGAGATTCCAATTGTAATGGCGCTCCCGGCAGCCGGCTTTGAAGCTTTCGCAGAGAGGTTGACCATGATGCTCCAGAACTTCCTCACAATCCCCGGCGCGCAATCCTTGGAATCCTGGTGCAAACTCCTGGCGTCTTTCCAGGCTCTACTGGCGGCTTTGAGGGCGGAAATGGAGGAAATGATGAAGATGGCGTAGGCGCATCACCCCCCTTTTTCCCCTTCTCCCTTTCCTCTTTTCTTCTCTTCTTGTTGCTTGTATTGCGCTTCCCTTTTCTGTTAAGAAAAATACATGTCTCCGCGCAAGGTCCTATCCTTCTGAGAAGAGAAAAAAAGTGCGCGGCCGCGCTTCGAGAGTGAGTCCGAGATTGAGTCCAAGATTGAGTCCGCGCGATTGCTTCGTGAGCGACCGTAAGTGACTAGCCGTTCCAAAAGAGGCACCTGGACCGCCCCAGACAAACTGCCACACAGTTCCCCGTACCCTTCCTGTAAAAAATACAACAACCAAAACACCAGCGCACGCCACCGTAAGGGAAGAGAGAGAGAGAGAGTAGGAGAACGGACATTCTGGGGTGTCTAGTTGTCCCGGCTGTGAACCGGCTAGAGCACCCCCTCACCAAATCAAGCTTAATCCCATACCAACCACCCATCTTTGAGATATCCTGAGAGAAAGAAAAAGAGAAAAAGAAACCAACAAATAGAAAATAACACCCTCTTTTTTTTTGCACGCCGCCTGTAGACCGCCCGCAAATTGCTCTTTGTCCCGCTTCCCCCATCCGCGGGGTTGCCCACGCGTCCCTGTTCCGCGGGGCTTGTCCTTGCGTTTACGGACCCGGCTTTGTGCCGTGCCCGCGTTTCCTGCAAAAACCCCAAGCCAGCAAAGACCCCACAATCCAGATAAGAAAGAAACGTAGAGAAACAAACATTCTGGGGTGTCTAGTCGTTCCGGCTGTGAACCGGCTAGAGCACCCCCTCACCAAATCAAAACTCATCCCCTACCCCCTCTACCTCCCCCCCCAACTTGGCCACTGTCCCCAGCTGGTTGCAACTGCCTACTCCGTTGCAATGGCATGGCCTTTGCTTCTCCGCCCAAAGACAAATCCCCGGATTGCGTTCCTACACCATTGCCGCGCGTCACACTCCCCTCGTCCAATCCTTCATCCCCTTCCGCCGTCTTGTCAAACAAGGTGGATCCCCGCGCAAAGAAGCGCTTGACATGCAAAGCCGCTGCCTTTTGTTTCAGCGGAGTACCGTCTAATTCCTCCAACTGATAGCTGCCGCCCTCGAACTTGGACGACACGCCAAACGGGCCGTTCCACCGGTTAGCAAACAACTTCCCCCACTGAGACTCCAGACTTTGGTTGTACAGGAGCACCAAATCCCCCTTCCGCAAAGGATCCCGGAGACAATGCAAGCAGCGCTCATCCCAATAGTGCACCAATGCCTTCCGAGTCTTCTTTAGCCGGTCCGCGGCCTTTGCAAGCATTCCGTCCCGTCGGAGGAGCTGTTTGGCGCGAGCCTCAAGCAATTTGGCGGTAGTCTTCACCTTCCACCAGTCAACCCCTAGGAACGTCTCCGACTCAATGTCCACCGGAAGCACGGGGCGCTGCCCAAAAAGTAACTTGTACAGCGAGTAGCCTGTCGACCGCTTCACCAAAATCCAATCCGCAAACAGCACCACCGTAAGGGTCTCCTGCCAGCGCTTACCGTCCTCCCCGCACATCTTGACCAGGGTGTCCTTGATTGGCTGATGCCCGCGTTCAATCATGCCGGCCCCTTCGGGATAGTACTCCGTTACTCGGCCAAACTTGGCTCCGCAACTCTTCACCAACTCGATCAAACGGCCGGGAAACTCAGCCCCTCCGTCCACTGTGACCAGACAAAGCGACCCGTACCGCGCAAACCAGTCTTCCTCCAGAAATAGAGCAACTTTGTCCGCCGAGAGCTTGACCAATGGACGCGCTTCCGCCCAACCGGACAGGTTGTCCCGTGCAACAAGCAGATAGGCAAACTTACCGGCCTTGATGTGGACAACATCAAGCAAGACTCGGCCAAAGAGGGCGTCTTCTCCCGTGGGGTTTCCAACTTCCTTAGGCAGTCTCGCGCTCTGCTGTTGACAGGCTTTGCAGGAAGCCAGCCATTCCTGCTCCACACGCACTACACCCGGCCACCAGAACCGCTCTTTGACCCGCCTCCGCATCTCAACCTCTCCTTGATGACCAAGATTGTCGTGAAGGCTCTGGAGGATAGCTTCCTGATCCACTCTCAAAGTGGTAACCACAAGAGGAATTGGAGTCTTCCGCCGCCAAAGCTGCCCCTCCTGCACGTAGAAATTCCCCGCTTGCCGCTTTGCCCATTGCATGTCCTTCTCTGCAGCTCCGTTGGGAAAACAAAGGTCCTGCAATTATCACAAAGGACCGCGTACCGCCCGGTCTGCCGGAGCGGCAGCTGAACGCCTGCCTCCACAACCCCTACCTTGACAACCGGGGCCTCCACGTTGAGCAGTTCTGCGTCCTCAAACGGGTTGTCCCTTGGATACCGCGACAACGCATCGGGCATAGTGAACGCTTTTCCCGGAACATGAACAACAGCAAAGAAGAAAAGTTGGAGAAACGCCACCCACCTGGTCATGGGAGCATTGGGCAACGCCGGGGAATTGATCATCCGCGCCAGCGCCTCCACGTCCACCAAAAGCTCAAAATGAACCCCCCACAAAAGATACTGGAGCCGCCGCACAATCTTGGTGACCCCGCACAACTCCAACTTTGGCTGAGAGTACCGGCTTTCCGTCGGAGTGAAGGTGACAGACTCGTAAAGTACCGGCCTATCCTTGCCATTGTCCTCTTGAGTGAGAACCCCCCCCCCCCCCCCGCGCCGAATTTGCTGGAATCAACCACTAGCCTAATTCCTCCCGCGTTGTAGTCGAGATTGCGGAGCACAATGTCACGTCCCACGATCTCCTTGAGCTTCCGGAACGCGCAATCGCATTCTTCCCCCCACTTCCACTCCGCGTCTTTCCGCATTAGTGATTGGAGCGGGCTTGCCACCTCCGCAAACCTCTCGATGAACATGCGGACATAGCTACATAATCCCAAGAACTGAAGGATATGCAACACCATCCGCGGGGTCGGCCATTTGAGGACCTTATTCCGCTTTTTCTCTGCAATGTGCCGGCCGTCGGAAGCAACAACATGGCCAAGGACTTCGAGCGCCGGGACACAAACCGCCAACTTCTTCCCCAACACCATCAGTCCTGCCTCCTTGATGCAAAACAGGATGCGTTCCAATGTCTGCGCATATTCCCACACGAAACGCCGGACACCGGGAACCTCAACCAGCTCTGCTCCCCCGTAATCGGATTTTGGACCTTTGATGCCCGCGTTGTTGATGAATATTTGGACTCCCTCCGGAAGATCGTCCTTCAGGATCCAAGCCATTTGGGCCTGGTACACCGCCACCGAATTGGTCGCGCCTTGCGGGAGCCGATTCAACTGCATTCTTCCCAACCCAGTCTCAAATGCCATTAGAGGCCGCAAGCAAGGATCCAACTTGCGCTGGTCGTATCCCCCCATCACATCCACTAAACCGTAACAAGCGCGCTCCGCCATTGACTCAAGGAACTCGTCAACGCAAGGTGGCCGTCCTGCGTCCCGGATTGTAAAGGAGTTGAGCCGCTGCAAATCATGAACAATCCTCAACAACTTCCCGTCCTGTTTAACCACCGCAAAGATCGGGCTGGAGTAACTAGACGTTGACTGTTTGTAAAGGCCAGTCTTCACCCGCTCCCACACCAACTCTAGAAACTGCTCCTGGACCGCCCACAGTATCGGAATTGGCTAGATCTGCCACGGCTCGTGATTGAGAGTGGGAATGACATAGGGGTCGCCGATATTGTTTTTCAGGAGCCCCCGCTCTTCCGGTCCAAACGCGAGCGCTCTTTCCCGAAGAACCAGAACCAAAATCAGCAACTCGCGCTCCTCCGTACTCAACCATCCCGCCAGGCCAAAACTGAAAGCTGCAATCCGCTCCTCCATGATCCGCGCCAAACTAGTAACCCACCCCAAAGCCTTAATTGGCGTGACCCAAGGGTCCCGCGACCAAGCAATTGGTTGAAGAGGTCCGTTCAGTTCCTGGGGCATTGGCTCATTCCTCGGTCGGACCTTCCATGACACCGGCTTGTACTTGCCCGCGTTGCACCGCATCATCCACACACATCCTTTGCTGTAAGTCCTACGCAGAACAGAACCGCGGCTTTTGCCTTCGCTCACAAGTGTGGCACAATGATAGGGTTTTCAAAGTGTAGTACCCTTGGGCAATGCATACTGAGAAAAGGGACTTACTTCTGCGACGTGCGCGTCCTGCACTTTCCTTCCTCCCCCTCCCTGCTCCTCATTAGTCGACCGCCCGCGCGAAACCGGAGCTTGTTCTGCGCAGTCTCCTTGGTCGACTAGAAAAAATCCTCCAAAGGTTGCCCGTTGCAGACCAACTCCACGTCCGGTTCCTCCTCATACTCCGACACTCTCCTCCGCTTCCCTTGCCCGTGATTGCAGATAGTCGTCTCAAACCTTCCGCCGGACAAATCCTCTACCGTCAACGCCTCCGTTCCCACCTCTGGATCAAAAACCATGCGTGCTCAAAACCCAAAAATGAACAGCCTTCCCAAAATCACGTCCACACAATCAACCAAAAGAAAAGAAAGGGGCCTACGGACCCTTGCGACCTCAACCTCCTCCTCCTTGACTACCCCATCCACACAACACTCCCCTCCGTTAAGCGCGCAGAGACCCATTGCGCATTTCCGCTGAACAAACCCCAAATCATCCACCATCTGCAATGGCAGCAGTTTCACCATTGAACCGCTGTCCACCATAGCCCACACCTTCCTTCCCGCTATGACCATCGGAACGTAAGCAAGTGGAGTCAAAACCGATTTCAACTCACACTCCTCGCGCCACATGAACCCGCTGCACCGTCTGAGGTACCCGGCCCTGACTGCAATCCCGCAGCGCCTGAACCATCTCGTCTACCACCGCCGGAGACACGGCCGCCAGTTCCCGCAAGGTCAACGGAACCGGAGTCTTGTTACCCATCACCCTTTGCACGATGTCCGCCACTTTATTCTTCCCTACAGGGTTTGCTACCAGCACCTTGGTTCCAGGCGCGCGCGGCCGGTTTTGGACCGGCTGACGGGGGTTGCTCCTTTGCATCCACCTCCATTTTATCAGAGACCGCCACCTTCTCTTCCATTGCCACTACCCTTACCTCAGCTTCCACCCGAGGTGGTTGCCACGATCTGGGACCGGTAACAATGCCTAGTGACCCTTGCACCATTGTTCCCGCCTCCTGACCCTGCGTGCGCACCTGCTACATTGCAGTTGGCTGTCTTGGCTCCATCGGAATCTGTTCGCCCATTGGAAACATGTACCCCATCCCCGCCGTTCAAACCAATCCCGCGCTAAGATCCTTTGTAAGCTCCTTGCACGCCAATCGCCAATGACCGTTTGCCCCGCAGTACGAGCACCCCCTTGGCATGAAGGTACCGGGCGGCCGAAACCCTTCCACAATGTGAGGTGGAGGCTCTTGCGGCTTCTGCTGGCCCATACGGCTCATGCAGATCTTCAGGTCCTTCATCAGTTCCGTCAATTCGCTTACCGGAGGGACTGGCGTGGGTTGAGGAACCGGAACGCGCGTGGAAGTAGATGGAACTGGGGCCGGAAATTGCGGCGGAGCCGGAACCTGGGGGGCAGATTTCTTTGGTCCCGCTGGGAAGGACTTAGTGGTGTCCTTGATAAGCTCCTCTAAATCAAGCTCACTCTCCACAGCCCGGTAAATGACAGCCAACTCCGGAAGGAGCGCAATGCTCCCGTCCAATGACCGCTTTACCAAGTTGTGATTGTAAAGATGCCGCTGCACCCTTGCCCGGAGTTGAGCGCCTAAACCGCCCAGAAACGCGCGTTTCATGGCCCCCGTCTGTCCCGCCACCACCTTGTTCTTTGATAAGTACCAATAGATCCAATCAAAGGTCAAGGTGTACTCCGCCAGCTCCACCCGCGTTCTTACCCCTCCACGCGCGCTCGCCTCTGAGGCCATGCGGTCAAAATTGCTTTCCCCAAAACCGAGGTTTGCGCCTACCCCACTGCGTTAGGATCTCCGCCTTCAGTTTTGGCCAATCTTGATTCTTGTAGCCTTCCATTCCCTCCACATCCCGGAGTTTCTCTTTGTCCATAATGAACAGGACGACAAGCCAAGCCTTATCTGCGTCCATCGCACCTTCCGCATCTGCAATACCTTTGTATCTTGAGATGAATCGCTCCACATCCGCGGTGTTGAATTGGATGTGAGGGTAGTCGCGCGGCCTGATGCGAACCGGACGGGTGGATTCATGGTCACTGGAGACCAATGGAGGAATGGCGTAGCTGGTCCTAGGTCAAGCGGAGGGAGGGGGAGGAGGAGGGATGGAAGACGAGAGTGGGGTTGGAGTAGCAGACCCGGAGATGGAAGGAGAAGGAGAAGAAGAAGAAGGAGCGACTGTAGGGAGGTATGAATAGGACATCGTGCCCGGTTACCTTCAAAAGACAAGAAACGGAAAGTTACTTCCCGGCCAGACCCCCAGATGTGGAAAGAATAAAGGTTATCCCCCTATAATTGTCCCAAGGTTCGGAAGTTAACGGTTCCCTGCGGTTGAAAGGAGATGAGGATGCCCAAAGTTGCACTTGAATGAGAAATAGAAATAAGAGGTAAAAAGATAAAGAAAAGTAGAGAGAGAGCAATCGCCAATCCTCAATCCTCAGAACTTTCCACCTGGATGTGTATCTGGTATGAGTTACTTTAATCTCCTGGTGAGATGAGTGATTCAATCTGATGATGATATTCTTCCTCCTCTTCCTCTTTGATTCTCTGATGATGATCCAATGCCTCCTCTCCAACCCGGAGTTGAGAGTGAGGATAAGTCCTCCCTCTCAACCCTAACCTAAGTACATGCGCAAATAACAGTATGACAACAAAACAAAAAACAATCCCAAAACAGAAACCCTAGCCTCCTCTCCCCACCTCCTCCGTACCAAACTCCCCCCGCCGTCCGTACGCTGCTCCGTTCATCCGGTTTTTCCTTCTCATGACGCGGTCCTCGCACCGCGCCCTACTCGGAGCCCCCCGCGCCTGTCCGTATCCGTTTGTCCGCGCCCGTTGTGGGTGTTTGGTAATATCCGGCATGACCTGCGCGCTTCATCCGTTCCTTCATAGCCCGCGGATTGCTCCGCCCCTACATATCCGAACCGGCGCGCCCGAAAACCTAGTCAAGCGCACTACCTTCCAAATCCGATTTCCGGGGCGGATTGCCACCCACGCCGCATCCAATGCTGAGCCCAACCCGTCCACCAGGTGCGGAGCCAAACAGCGGCTGCTGCTGATCCAGCAACTGCCGCTGCTGAGCACGCTGCATACCCTAATGCTGAGCTTGCTTGCCCCCAATGCTGAGCGCGCAGCCGCGACGCAGTTCCCAATCCGTGTCTATAAATTGACACCACAGCGGTTGCATTGGCTGCCGCGGCTGCATGCGGGAATTGTGACAAAACACATTTCCGCCCGTAACTCCTAAAATATACACAACACCTCAATTCTGACTGAATTTTAGGTTTGAAACCTATACGTGACAATGTGTGTGAAATATTTAATTGGCCAAAAAGCTCAATAATGGAGCCGTAGTATTTTGGTCTTTCTTTCCTTAATTATTTAAAAATATAAGGAGTTGGATTTCAAGGGTGGGGTCAGTGAGTGACCCTTCCTAATTCAGCGTTTAGAACCCATTTCTGTAATGATATCCATGATTTTCCTACTCCTTCTTAGGTTAATTATATTATTATTTTATTTTTATGTTATTTTTGTTACTTTTGCAGCTTGCTCTGCAATAGTAGCAAGCTGACAGTGGATAACCAATGTGCTGGGTTGTTAACCTTGAGGTTTTTGGAGATGGAGTAGATTGATGTTGGGTGGCCACCTAGAGATTTCCAAAATGATGTATGATCTTTAGACCATGATCATTTAGTTGTGAGGAAGAGATAAGATTCCTAGGACCAGTAGGAGTATATTAGACTGGGAAGGCAGACCTGGGACCAATGATCAGGAAACCAACATGAGTGATCTCAACCTTGCTGCCATAACTGTTCAGTGCTTGTTATTATGGTTTGAGGTTGGAAAAAAGGTCTCAGTTACATGCAGTTGAAATGGTGGAACCTGAGCCATAAACAAGCTTGGTGCAAGGGTTGGGTGGAGATGAGGTTCAGAACACAGCTTCAGTGTCCACAAAGAATCCATTTCCATCCAGGGGTTGTTTTTTTTATCATTTACTTGGTCTGTGGCTAGTTCTTGGTTTTCATCAAGCAATTCAGAGTATATTTTTTCTTTTTATATGGAGTTTGTGGTGTTTGGATAGGATTTGAGTTGTTTGAGTTCAAGAAGGAGGTTGTTGGCACAACTCCCAAGGACTTCAATGTGATTTCTTTGTGATTGAACAGGGGAAAGAGCTGTGGACATGTCAGAATGCTTATTTTTGGAACCTCTATTTATCTCTGTTGTAGATTTGGATGAGTTACAGAAGGAACATTGGGGCTTCTCTGTGATGATCTGGATTGAAAATGCAGTTGGAGTGGGTTTTTTATTGTTTTGAGATCAGAAGAGGTCTGAGGGTGAGATTAGTATATTTTTTCAGGTTGATTGCTTCCACATCTGGTGTACTCAGCAATGATTTGGACATATACATTGTTGAATCAAAAGGAAAAAATTTCATAACAGGCTTGTAAAAGGGTTTTCAGAGATCTATCCATTCAAAACCTTTTCAGGGAGATTATGGAAGCCAGTCCAGTGGATATGCTAATAATTTCATCATCTCCTGGCTCCTCCTGAGAGTCTAAGCATGAGGTACCTTTTGAAAAAATCTTGTGATGAGGGGTGATGTATCCTTTCAGCTCATGTTCCACTGAGTTGAGAAGGAGATGAATAGCCAGTGAAGTCTTTCTGTGTTACTTCTTGGT
Source organism: Puccinia polysora (assembly GCA_025617555.3). Lineage (NCBI taxonomy): Eukaryota > Fungi > Basidiomycota > Pucciniomycetes > Pucciniales > Pucciniaceae > Puccinia > Puccinia polysora. Next base: position 18,768,555 of record CM062621.1, on the reverse strand, counting down.
GTCAGAATTGGCTTTGATCCAATGGCCATCTAGGAGTCCCTTGTGACCTTGATTGATCAGCAAGTTTTTGAATTCAACCTTCCACTCATACCAGTTATGCCAGGTGAGAATAGTCATCATTGGAATCACTCAAGCTTGGGATGGTGAGTGGGGTTTCTCTGCAGTCTTGGTATTGTTCCATTTCTGTTGAACCTATCTGTTGTTTTCTATCCTGTTGTTTTTCCAAGAACAAAATCTGGTTACCATGTTGGTACTTAATTTGAGTGATTTGTATACTAAAAGAATTCTGAACAAGAATACAAATCAGGACAAGATAACCACCAGCACAATAGGTTCAGATCATGATGAAAACAGAAAGAAACTACAATCCTGGTGTGAGCATTGATTAGTATCTTAGTTAGAGATCTAGATAACTGAGAGCATCTCCAATTGTCTTGGTAAAACTTGCTTGTTAGCAAAGTTTACCAATCAATTCTCACAATTGTGGAAAAGTAGGAGCTTGTTTACAAGCAAGCTCCATAAGTCTGGTCCACTTTTCATAAAGTTGTGGGAGTTTAGCAAGCTTGCTCGTTCCATCCTTGACTAAAGCCTCCATATCCTCTACCACATTGACCCACCACATATCCTTTTGATACCCTCCAATCCCACCTCCCACCACCATCCCAGCTCTGATTTCATCAACTTCCCTCCTCATCCCACCCTAGCTTGGCCGGTTTTTTGTACCTTTCTGCTGAGGGAGTGTTTTTTTTTTTTTTTTTTTTTTTTTTGAAAAAAAAGGGATAGAAATGGAAAAGTAGCCCAAGCTAGCAAACCACTATGTAGTACACGATTGTGGGTCTCAAGTTGCTAGCTAGCTGCTGCAGCCTTATGGCTTGCACAGTTGTGAAACACATGCGGTACAACGCTTGCTGGCTATTTTTTTTTTTCTTTTTAGCTAGCGAGTTGGCTAGCTAACAAGCCAAGCTCTCCAACGATTGGGGATGGCTCTTATCAAGACGGTGGTGGATGCTCTTAGGCCCAGGGTCGGGTTGGGATGCTGCGGCGCCGCGGCTGCGCAATCTGGGCAGGGAGCGGTAGGTTCCATGGTCTCAACAAAGCTTGACGTACCGGTAACGTATGGCACGCCGCCTGTGTCTCACCCCCCCCCCCCCCCTGGTACACCAAAGGGTTGTGCACTCAAGTTGGGGGCGGTTATATTGAGGAGGAAGAAGGTGGTGATGGCTTGATTCAAGCATAGGTACTAGCATTCCAGCATTCCTAGGCATGATGATCAGGTGGGGAAGAAACTCCGAACGTTTCAAGGAGTCGTTGTGAATCGAGGAATCGAGGATGGTTGAGTGCTTTTTTTTGGTCATGAGGTTCAAAGAAAGCAACCTGGGGGCCCGGGGTGCTTGAACCTCTCTACGTATCTCCACTAGTTGCAACCGTGCCAGGAGATCGGTCCTCTGTCAGCCTAGGAGCGCGAAGTGAAGAAGCCCATCGAACCGATTCGATCGCTCTTTTTTTTTTCTCTTGACTGGTTCGAAATCAAATGCTACAATGTTTGATTTATTGATTTATTGATTTTTTTTTTTTCCGGTTTGGTTTTTTGGCGCCCCACCCTTGCCGCCACCTGCAAGTGGCGCGCCAGGGAGAGAGAGAGGGAGAGAGAGGATGCCGGCGCCATTCGGCGCGCCGGTCTGCCGATTCTGTCGCCGCCGACCTTAGAGCTGCCCCCACGCACACACCACACGCTTCCATCACTTCTCGTCCTCTCCGCTCTCGAGCACCCGTCCCCGTTTGTACCGCCCACGCCTGATGATCATCCGATCGAGGCAGTCGTGGGTCCAAGCAGGCCAACCCACACACACCGCCTCCTGATCCAGAGTAGACTGAGAGCGCACCCTGGGATCGTGGGGATCATAGTAGAGAGGGGGTATATGTATGTGCTTTGTCGCACTAAGACGTCCGAATCAGCCAGAGCCTTGGCAAGTTTTCGGCATGGAGGATTTTTTTTTTTAAAAAAAAAAAAAGTTTTTTGCTTGGGTTGCATGCTTCTAAGAAGGAAAGAAAAAAAAAAAGAAAGAAAGAAACACGTAAGAAATGAGAAATGAAAAAAGCCGCGTCGTCGTCGTCGTCGTCGTCGTAAGAGAATGGCGCCAAACGAGCAGAAGACGAGTGGATGAAAATGAAACAAACGAAAAGAGAGAGGCCGTTAGAGAGAGAGAGAGAGAGAGGGAGAGAGAGAGAGATTAATCAAACAATTTACATCAGGCATACATCACGCATACGTATACATATATCACTCACACCAAGGCCTGACTCGGATGAACCTACTATATGTATATACAATCTGCTTCACGAAAGGAATGATCACTTGATTGTTTGTTAAACGACACGATCTTTTTGAAGCGCAAATGACTTTGGCATTTTGTTTTTTATGTTTATATCTTTTTTTTTTTGGTTAGGCTTTGGAAGAGTTGTATGATGGTGGTGGAAGGGGTTTGAATCGAAGTCGGAGATGGGAGTAAAGGGTGACGGCATATGAAAGCGAAAAAAAGGCAAAGCCCTCAGAGGATTAAGGAAGGGTGAAAGGGGGGTAGGAACGAGTAAGAAAGGTAGAAAAATAAAAAATAAAACAAGGATTGAAATCATTTATTTTGAACTGAAAAAAAAACAAGTCCATATGTCATCAACCAAACGAAGAAAAGGAAAATCGAATTTGGAAAGTGTCAAAAGAAAAAAAAGTGACATCGGGTGTGAAGCCGACGCAGGGGGCAAGGGGGTCAAAATAAAAGAAAAGAGGATTAAAGAAATATCTAATGGGTTCAGAGCGTTAGAAGGGCATCGAGGGACGAGGGGTAGATTGATTGATGTCCGACATGGACTTGTGACTAGGATATCGATTAAAGGATTGACGGTTCCCGACTGATTTCTTCCTGATCTCGAGTTCTTCTTCAACCAGGCTCTCCTGAGCACCATGGGCCTCTTCCTCACCCGAAGTTACCTCCTTGATAATTCTTGATCGATTGGACTCGATGTGATGATGATGATGGACCTTCCGGGTCGGCTTATCGCTCAGTGGTTGCTCTCGCCTGGTGGTCACCGTTATCGGACACTCTGATAAACGTCCCGATAGAGAGGATGGATGGTTACCGCCAAGGTGAGAAGATGATAGGAGGAGCGTCTCATTACTGTCGATTCGACTAAGTTTACTAAGACTAGTGATGGATGAATTAGTTGGGATCCGCTCATAAGTATTTCCACTCAAGGATCTTAATCGATTGGGTCGTCCGAGGTACTCTTCATCATCGTCCAGACTTAGCCCGATCCTAGCCGAGAATGGTCTTGATTCCACGGTGGTAGATGGGCAAGTGAGATCTTGGGAGTCGTTTTTGAAATACCATCTAATCAGCACGGGTAACATCACTCCCACGGCTACCAAACCTAAACCAGTTAGATTTTTGGTGTTCATGAACGAAAGATCTTCCGGGCCAACCATTTGATCCAGCGTAGTTCCAAGCTGGGTGTGAATTAAGGTGACGGGGAGGATCCCGAGGCATGTCGTCAGCCAAAACATCCCTAATGGAATCCCAACGTGCGGTGCGAGGAGGTTGACGGCCCAATGAGGAGGAAGGGGTGAGATCCGCACAACGACGAGATATGCAAACAAATCGAATTTGTTGGTTTTAGTCGATATTTTCATCTTCCATTCGCTCAATCGATTTCGTAAGGACGGTAGTTGCAAAACGAGTGTCGAGGCAAGCGTACAAGACATCATGTAGCAAAGCATCGCCCCCGTTGCGACACACAGGCAAACTAATGGCAGTGCGACTTGGACACCAAACATGGCACCAGCAAGGATCGAGAGATACATCGAACCAGGAAGGGAAAATGCTTGAAGGAACAAGTATATAAGGACAAATGAAGTGAGTACTCGATAGTAGTTTTCTGTCTTATAAATCTATAATAAGGGTGGTGGAGAAACAAAGATATGGAATGATCAAGATTAGCATTCTAGCGTATACAACTGGAGGATGATAGAAAGAGTACTGACTTGTAGGAGGGCATTAAGCTTCTTGAGAGCTTCAAAACTTGTGGGTATTCTCAAAATATGCAAATCCTTTTCATCGACCGGTGGTAGTAAAACCCAGACAAGCCCGGCAACGATCAAACCACATCCGATGATCAGTCCAACGAGCCTGAGGCAAAACCCTAGTAAGGGTCTCTCTTCGGATAACTGATGCCAATCTTGCAGACTGAACAGGTTGAAAGACCGAGACTTGCGATCAGAATGTGATGTGGAAGGGGAGGGCAGCCTGGCGTAGGGACGCTCGACCTGAGGTACAGCGATCGACAGATGGCGTTGAGTAGTCTTCTGTTGGGCTGATGGACAGTGGGAGGATGGGCTTAGATCGACAATGTGCGTCTTGGCAGGATGGACATGGGAGCGAGCCAGGTAGGACGGTGCAGAGGAGGAGGATGGAGGAAATGAGGCTTGATGGAGATGGGGTTGAGAGTTGGGTGATGGAGTCCGAGTTGGAAGAGGAGGAGCTTGATTGGAAGCTGTTGTATCATCATCTTCGTCGTATTCATCATAGTACCGACCACCGGCCAGAGTTCGAAGGGTATGCTGGCTGGTAGCGAGACAAGTAGCGGAGGGCGATGAGGAATTCCGGGGGGTTGGAATGGGCTTGGGAGAAGATCGAAGGTTAGAGGAAGCTTGGAGAGAGAAGGAGGATGGTGCTGGTGATGATAGATGGGACAGGGTGAATGGAGAAGAGATGGGGCCAAACTGGCGGGTGAAGTGGCTAGGACACTGGTCTCGTTCGGGGGAAACGAGGCCGGGGGTGAGTGAGACGTAAGGGGATGCCGATGGATTCAAGAGTTGGAGGGAGTTTCGATGGGGGGTGATGGGGGTCGGACAGGTGGTGATGGTCGGAGTGAGTTGTTCGATGGGAGCTGCTGGACGAGTAGCAGACGAATCAGGTTGAGGAGAATGCTTGATGGACGAGCCTGGCGATGGGACGGTGGAGGATCGAGGGGATGACGATGAGGATGAGGATGAAGAGGAGGAGGCGGAACTGACTAGGGAGATGAGGGTAGGAGATCGTTGCTTTGGTTTAGGAGGAGGTTGAGAGTGAGAGTGAGGGTGAGAACTGTGAAGATGATGGGGAGATGGCATGATGATCTCGAGATCTGATTAAATGATGGATGGGTGAGTTTGTCGAGGGATGTGGAAGCAGTCTGGGGAGGGAGTATATGTGGGCTGAGGGGGAGGGGTAGAGGCGGAGAGGGATGATGAGAGAGGAGGGAGGGAGGGAGGGGGGTTGGATATAGTCACCAATTGGTGAGAGATAGGATGGAGTCGGACTCAGTGGGATCAGGGAGGAAGGCTGTTGGTGTCGTTGGGTTTGAGGTTTGGAAGTTTGGAGTGATGGGATGTGTATGTATGGAGACGTAAATCTAAAAAAGGTGTACAGTACATAAATAGGTTGGTGGAGATGAGATACAGTTCAGTGGCAGGTTCGAGGTGGAAAACTGACTGCAACGAGCGGAGGCTTGAGAACTCGAACGAGCCTGTTAGTCTCCCTCTTTCTTTCTTTCGTTCCAGTCTTTCCTTCACTCGAGTTCAAGGTTGTCAGTTTGCCGATGACATCGAGCTCATGGAGCTTGATGGCGGAGGAGAGTCTACAGCGGCCAGCCGAGGATGATGAGATGCCCCGTGGCGAGATTTCGGAGGGGCCGTGGAAGCAGCAACAGTCGTGAGTTTAGTCAGATCAGGGTCTGCAGACACCCCAGGATCTAGTGATCGATTTGTCTGTTTTGAAGGGGGGGTTGTTGGGCAGGCATCAAGAAACGTTGGAGAGAAAAAACAAAAACAAAAAAATCACTTATTAAATTACTTAATGGGATTGGTTGCTATCGAGTCTAGGGGCCATATAAATATTTATAGATATAGAAGATGTATGGGTGAGAATTTGAATTAGGTTTCTTGATGGGGTGCTATGTAAATAAATGTTTAGTTCACTGTACAACTGTGTGGATGTTCGTAAGACAGAAGAAGAAAAGAAGAAAAAAAGAGGAAGGAGAGAGACGAAGATGAAGGGTGGGAGAATGTCGGTTGATAAGGAGCAGGCAGACGGTGGTCGATCGGATACGAGGCGAGAGAGGCGCTTGGATGGTAACGAGTCAAGATCCGTTCGAGATGAGGACCCGGGCCCGTTGGGTTGGCCCAAAGCGGATTAGGGTAGAGTCGAATGCAGACAGGAAGATGGAACGAGGCTGAGGACAGTAGCGATCGAGGGCTTGGATGGCTTGAATGATGATGAGAGGGGGGGGGGGGGGGGAGGGAGGGAGGGGGTTGCCACTAAGCGGGGTCCACTATGGTTACGCTAGCGGAGGGGAGGGCAGGGGCAGAGCAGGGGGGGGGGGGTTGGATGTTGAGGAGGATGGAAGGAATCGAAAGATGTTGGAGGATGCGATGAGAGCAGAGAACGACAGCCCAACCAGGGTGGAGGATGTGAGCAGGTGTGAGTGTTTTTACATATTTACGAACGAAAAAGAAACAAGATAGTCATGAGCAAAGCTTCGTAAGTACATGCTCTAGACGATGCCTACCCCATGACAGCGTAGCATTATAGGTTTTGGGTTTCAATCCTCAGGTGGTGGACCACTGCTCGTTGGGAAGTCGTGACTGGAGCAGTGAAGTGATGAGGATGTTTGATGGAGACCGACACTACCAAGGTCGATCGAAGCAGCGAGGACGGAGGATGGGGCTGTCTGGGACGGAGTGGCTCATGACATCCTCGATTGAAAGCAGTTCAGTACTCCGAGTGGTCTGGAGCATCGATCCCAGCGAGTGGGCCAAGAACCAGACAAGCGCATAGATAACCTATCCATGTCATAGACCAATCTAACGATCGACTGGTCGGTGGCACACCAACTCATGACCGACCTCAGCTCATGAACATGAGTGGGATCCCGGGGGTGGTCTGGATGGATGGTCAGATCGATGGGTTCTTGATGGTTGGACGACGATGACAGTCGCAGGGATGGGCTGCAAGCATCTGATTCTCGAGCGTATGACCAACGAATAGCACTGACACTGATCAAGACGACGGCCATGGAGAGCAGAGAGAAATCTTTCTGGCAGGTGCAGCACGTAAATGGGTGTGGTGCTACGTCATAGATCGATAGAGATCAAGACACCGGGTACATCAATACTTACATACACAAACACAGGGGTAGGATGAAGTCAGGACTCCCAGTAGACCGACGGACAGACACCAGTGAGTTATCGAGTTTTGAACGACGATTGGTTATTTTCAGGGACATCGACACATGCACATGGATTAAGTAATAACTTAAATATTCATGTCCTCACAAGACATCCTTAGGTAACTCAGTCATCGCTATCGATGACAATTCATATTTATGGACGATGCACGTGTGCACCCCACCCGAAGTGCCAGTCGTCACAACTCTCTAAAATTCATTTCGAAGGACCATCACTGACACTCTCGCTTCCAAGCGGGACCCATGAAAATTGTGGGTATGTTGGATGTATGTACATACATTATACATACCCGTAGCACATACATACGCGCTATGACATGACAGTACTGGGGGATCATCGATCGGCAATCTCGACTCGGAGGAACTCTTGAACTCAACCCGCCAAGTCGACCGCCGGCAGATAGTTTTACTTACTCACCACATCACCCACTATGGTATAGAATCATAAATACCTATCATCAACTCCCCTCAATCATCCATCCTCCTCTTCATCTCTTCGATCTCACCATCCTACCCCTCCCACCAGTCTTCGATCGGATCACTACCGAGCTCAAGCCTCATCGATCTCTACCAGATCATGGCCATCAAACACCTCCCTACGCTACCCCTTAGACTCAAACAGGGTCCATCCCCACTGTCATCGATCATCAAAACTTCAACCTTCATCCCTTCCCACCTCCGTCAGTCATCTCCCCCTCTCCAATCGTCAATCCCACTGAATCCAATTGGCCAAGATCATATGATCCTCATCATACTCACACACCTCTAATAGGATGCAGATAGTCATACACTTCAATCAGTGACAAGGTACATAAAAGAGTCGAGACAGGGGGACCTAGAGAGGCTCCACCATGCGCTCAAAAAACTCAAGAACTCAAAGTTGAGATCTTCAAGTCACCACCCCCCCTTCAGAGATCTCGAAATCATGATCATCGGGTACTGGCTGCTCAGTCAGGGTCCATCCGATCAGATCAACCCTTCCTACTAGCTCCCAAACTAGAGGTGCTCGATCCTATTCTCCCGGCCATCCCTAAGATTCATCTGGTTTTCATGCTTGCCACCACTCATCCCATCCATCCTGGATCACTTTGCTTAATTTTACCCCCACGAGTTCGTTTGATCTTTGGTTTTTTGTTTTTGATCCGGTGGAGCTGTAGCAAATTATACACGTGAGACATCATCTTTCTAGGGAGGGGTCTTTAGCCCTTCATCACTTTGACCAATAAAAAACAACTAAGGGTGGATCCTGTTATCAGCATTTTTTTTTTTGGTGTTAGAGATTCATACCACACTGATATGGTTTTGCATGTGTGTGAGTGCAGATGAGATGAAAAGAAGATTTGGGAAAAGAAGGAAATAGAAAATATTAGTCAAGTCCTGTTATTGATTTATTTCTTTGGCTTGAATGATTTTCTAAAGAATACTAAAACCTCTGGCCCCAGATCTCAAGAGAAAAAAAAAATCTCATGGACTACAATCATGTTCTGAAGGTTTTCCTGATGACTTGGATTTTTAGTTCATACCAAATTAGTTTTGATTAACACCAGGATTTTGAATTACATTTTTCCTCCTCACTTACCAAAGGATTCTTTTCCCATATTCCAACCCTTCCTTCTGTCCAAATGGTCCCTCAACCTCCCCTTCCCCAGAAATTTATAGCAAATTTTTCAGACCTACTGAGTTGTGATAAATTCATCTAAAAAGTGTAGACAGCCTGAATGAGACCCTTGAAACCAATGAAACCATATTGAGGATGACTGCTGAAGAAATTCAAAACTGAGATTGCTAAAATTTGAAATGAACAAAACCAGAAACTAAAATGTAATGTCAGAATAAAAAGCAGGCATAGATGGTTGAAAAGAACAACCAATGAAATGGATATCATATCCAAGCTAGGACAAATGATCAATGACTCTGACACTACAAAGAAGAAGAAAATATTTAAGATTGACGCAACAACAGCTTTTTGGAGCTAAATTCAAGGTCTAATTTTAGAAGACTATATAAAATAGAATTAAAAAACAGAACAATAGAAAAGAAAAGAAAAGATAAGAAAAGAAAAGAAAAGAAAAGAAAAGAAAAGAAAAGAAAAGAAAAGAAAAGAAAAGAAAAGAAAAGAAAAGAAAAGAAAAGAAAAGAAAAGAAAAGAAAAGAAAAGAAAAGAAAAGAAAAGAAAAGAAAAGAAAAGAAAAGAAAAGAAAAGAAAAGAAAAGAAAAGAAAAGAAAAGAAAAGAAAAGAAAAGAAAAGAAAAGAAAAGAAAAGAAAAGAAAAGAAAAGAAAAGAAAAGAAAAGAAAAGAAAAGAAAAGAAAAGAAAAGAAAAGAAAAGAGATTGAATCTGATGGTTGCACCAAATTATATTGAGTCCTCAACAATGCCCAATCCTTTCACTTGCTTCTTGATTTCAATCTTGAGCGACTAAAAAAAATTGAAAGTTTGGTAAAGAGGAGAGAGAGAGACCAGGGCCCAAAGGATTGACCCTGGTCTTAAGGAACCCAGAGGCAACTGGAGTCAAAGTGAATATGCACAGCTATGTGTGTGTTGTTTTTGTTTGTGCTAGCCAGAATTGAGAGAAAGGAATGAGAAAAGAAATAGGAAGTAAATCAACTAAAAAAGATGAATAAGAAACAGTAAGGGTAAGAAATGAATCAAATATGGAGCAAGTGTGAAAATGACAATATTCCAACATATTCCAACAACTCCCTTGATAAGACTCTTAACCCAAGAAATTTCAATCAACCTGCCAATTGATCTGCTGAAATGTTTTTTTTTTTTTTCACCAACAGGCACACTGAGATGATGATAAACGAGGTTATGAGCATGAAGATGTTGATGGGTGAGGCCAAAAAACAAAAAGAGCATAACAGAAAGATCATATGACATGATTCAAACTTCAAGGTACTTGGCATAAACCTCCATCAACTCAATATCTAATGGTGAACCAAATATGAAACCTGGCCCAAGTAGCACTCTAACAACTTGTTACATTCTCTTCTCACTGATTTTTTCAAGACCAAAGAATCAAGCGGTCATTTCATCAAGACCACTGATTTAGTGATCACCAGTGATTGATCTCTGACCATTTGAATCTTAAATAAAATTTTGAATTCATGTCATCTTTCCTTTAATAAATCCATTGGGTTTACTCAACAATAATTAACTGTGTAATTTGGAATTGGTGAATCAATTTTCTGAATGGAACTCATCTCTCATTTCACATTTTCAAAAAATTGGTTTTCAGCTTGCTTGTTCTTTGTTCCTACCAGCATTTTCCAGTCATGCCCAGGATCTAATCATCCTATACAGCCTATCCTTCACTTGAGCATCCTCCTTTTCACCTCATCTGGATTTAAACTTTGATTCAAATTGTATTCCATCTGATTATCTTCTCTAGTTTCTATAATATCTCATCCTTAGAGCCTGTAACTCAATCACTGAATTCATTGACATCCTTCCTCTCATCTATTTAAATTCCTTATGGGCTTTCTTAAACTTTCACTAGAGTTTCAATTCTCCATGATTTCTCTCATCCATCAATTAGGATTCAGATTAACTTGAAATCACCAAGGATTTTCCAGGTAGAATTTTTCACAAGTTAGTTAATTTTTTTTACTTCTTCTTAACTTCTATCTTACAAGCCTTTCACATGAAGCTGGTGAAAGATTCCTTATCAATCAATTGCCCTCAACCTTTTCAAGTATTTTGAAGCATCCAAATTTGAAATAAAAAATTTAGGATATTCTAAATTTGAGATTTTTGGTTTTTTTAGAACTGGTCTCTTCGATCTTGAAACAGATCTATCTCATTCCTCTTCCACTTCTAGAGCAGTTGGGGTGGTCCTCTCACAGTAAACCAACTAACTCAAAACTAACAAACCTTCTAAAACTCTTCCTTCTTTGACCAACTAATTTTTATTCATTTCACCCACTTTCTTAAATGGGCTCCCCCTATGAAAGCTTTGGTAATTTCTCATGGTATTGGGGTATGTGAGATTCATGCATGTTTGTTTTCTTTTGGTAAAACAGTAATGAAATTCCTTCAGAAATATCAAATTATATTCAAGTAAATCATTTTTTTTCATTTTTATTATATTGATCAATCAATTGGCCCAGGATAAGTTCAAAAATTGAATTAATCAATCCATGACCTCCTTTGAAGAGAGGAATTTTTTTTAGATTTTCACTTTTTCTTTGTTTTATTTTCTTTTTTATTTTTTGAAAAATTCATGCCTTTTTCAAAGGAAGGCATGATTACAGTAATTAATAGTGTATTTAACCCATATTTAAGGTCCCATTGGGAGAAATTGGGATTTTTTGGGACTTTTTTTAAAATAATAAGATTTAGGTATCTTCTAGAAAAAAACATCCCCCCCCCTGCCCCCCCAAAAAAATAAAAGATTTCCAAAATGATTCAATGATCAGCTGGAATCAAGATTTTTTTGAACCCTGAATCATATTGCAGCCATCTCCAACATCAAGTAAGAAGTTCTGGAAATTAGAATCACCTCCAGAATATATATTTGAAGTGAGGTTCAAGAATTGGAAATATCTAAAATGAAATTAATTGAATAAAATTGCATCAAAAATTTGAGGAAGTGTAATTTTTTTAAAAACCAGTGGAATTTTCCTAAAGTATGTCACCACCAAGAAACATGAAATCACCCTAAAAGGGTAGATTGGAATCCATGAGGTCCTGAATTAGTCTGCCAAAAAGCTCAAGAGCATGCCTATGACCCACAGGTGCTTCATCCCAGATTATAAAAGAAGCTATAGAGGGATTTTTATTTTAAAGAATGCTTTGAAATTCTTCATACTGAGGTAAAATTGATTTTCAAGGTTATTCCAGAGGTGATATGAGCTTTCCTACCATTTGGTTGATTCATGGCAGCTATTTTACTACCAGCACATCTCAGAACTATTTGCCCTGTTGATCTTATAGAAGCCAACAAGCATCTATACAGAAATATATTTTCAAAGCCCCCAGTTCCATCAACAAAAGAAGTATGAAGACAGAAAAAAATTACATGAATTCATTATCAGGTCAAAAATATGTTTGTCTATTATTCAGTAAAGTAATGTTTTCCAAGTCTGATTGAGGTACTGGAGAATTTTGTTTTTTCCTGAAGGATAAAATTCCTGTTTTTAAGGTCCCTCCAACTGTTTTTTAAAGTCTTGGAGGATCAGGGAAAGCCTCCTAAACAATTTTACCAATATCTTGAAATGTGCTAGGCTAAAATAACACCAAAAAAGAAAAAAAAGAAAAAAAGCTAAATTAATGCCAAAGTTTTGAAATTGGCATGGTTTTAGAAATTTTCTGGCTAAAATTATACCAAAGGATTAACCAGACAGAAGAGAAAAGAACTTGTTTACTTACTTGAGCAGATCTTGATGGAAATGGTGATACATGAATGTCATCCTCCACATTGGCCAAGTTCTCCAGTTCTTCCGCCCAAGGAAGAGCACAATTGAAAGAAGTATTTGAGGGGTCCAAGGTTAGGTTTGAATCATCAATAAATGCAGAAGTAGATGTAATTGGAGCTGATTGTGTTTTAATATCCTCCTGGGCATCAGATGGGGGCCACTCAAAGGCAAAGGTTTCCTCAAGGTCCTCATTGCTAGGCTGAGAATCCCCAGCCAAGTCCTCAGCATCAACTGGATTATATTGTTGGGCATTTTGGAATTCAGAAGAGGACTTCTCCTTTAATGGTTCCAAAGTTTGGAATTTATTGATCCCTTGCATCTGTAAACCCTGAGTGCAACTGTTCACCCTACAACTGAAAGATAGAGAGATGAGTGTAAAGAGTCCTTCCAACCTCCTATGATGATGTTCTCCCCCCTCCCCCCTCCTACATTCGCGTTGAGGGTGCAGTTTAAGTATCCTTCCCCTCAACCCTAACCTAGTTACAACCGCAAGCAAACAAGAATAATGAAATACAACCCTTAAGTACAGAACCCTAGCCCAACCCTATCCTTCCAACCCCATCCCATGAACCATATCCCATCTGTATTGCCCTCCTGCCATTATGTCCACCCATTTTTTCCTTCTCATGACGCGGCCCTTGCGCCGCGCCCAGCTTGGAGCCCCCTGCGCATGTCTGCATCCGCCCAATGCACCATTCCAGATATTTAAGGTACATCTGCGCAATCCGCACAATTGGCCCTGCATCTCCAGATTCTGAGCCCAATTCAACTTCTGCTGAGCCCGCAGCATGGCTTACTGCGGCAAAGCCGCACCCATTGCTGAGTGCACTGCCTCTGCTGATCCCGCCGCTACTGCTGAGGGCACAGTGCACAGCCAATTCCAACTTGCGTCTATAAACAACCACCACATCCCCCCCCAACTTGAGTTCTGTCCCCAGAGATCCACTACTATCTCACCTGCCCCCAGCTATCCCCAGTTATCCCATCCCCTCTTTGCACCACTACACCACACCAAGGAGAAAACCCCACCACATCCTACCCCTTGAACATTTCCTGCACCTTCTGCAGTTGGAACGGCCTCTCCTGCTGCATCCTTCCGGGCCAGCGTGCCTTTTTTCTGTGCCAAGCCGGCAACCGTTGCTGTTCTTTATCCAATGGTATTCCCTGCAACTGTCCTCAAGCTTGTCCGCGCAACAGGACCCATTGCGACTTGTTTGTGGTCTCAAGAAATGACAACATATCCACTAATGAATGGACCCCGCATGGCTCACCTTGCAACCAACTGTAATGCGCTGCTCCACACCCTACTTTGCGGAAAAGCCATGACTTGGGCTAGACCACTGTGGCTCCAGGACTTCCCCAATTTTGCGGCTTATTGGAACACCTCTCACAAGTGGGCCGCACGGGTGCGGATAAACAAACCAGAAACAGACCCGCAGATCTTTAACCAACCAACCGTGCCTCCTCCACCGCTGCCGTGTCCTCCCACTCCCCTGCAACCTGCGCCTCCATCTCCTACTCCTCCACCGCCACCGCGTCCTTCCACTCCTACTCCTCCAGCACCATCTCCATCACCCGCTCCCAGGTTGTCACTGGAACCCACGCACGCACCAACTCCCATGGTCATTGAGTTGTTGCACAAACCCGCAGCCGCCACTCCCAAGATTCCAGAGATCCCCCTAATTCCCGCACTCCCACTTGCAAGGTTTGACACAATGGTGAATGACTCAGAAAAACTACTCCAATGCTTCCTAGAAGTTCCCCACGCTCACACCACCAGTGCGCAACGCAAAGTTCTAGCCAAATTCCAAAACCTAGCCGGGGCAGCTTGCGTGGACGCGGAGGAGGTGATGAGAACTTGGCCAATCTAGGCGGATTGCCCCCCCTCTCCTTTGGTTCTATCTTGTTTCTATTCCTGCGCCTATCTTTGCAAAGAAAAAAGACTTTTTCCACGCCAACCTAAGTAGCCTTTGAGCTAGTGAGAACCTTGACAGAAATAAGAACCACACATGAGATCCGCGCTTTGAGAGCAACCCGCAAGAGTGAGAAAATCCGCACTTTGAGAGCAATCCGCAAGAGTGAGAAAATGTGTGCAAAATGAGAGTATCTGCTGAAGGTACCTGGACCACCCCAGACAAACTGCCTCACAGTTCCTTGTACCCATCTACAGAACAGAGAGAGCACAAAAAAAACCTGCTGCGCGCGCACATCCTTCAGAGAAAGAGGAAGAGAAAAAGAGTATCCCCCCCACCTATCTATACCTTCTGTCCATAAGATAACCAAAGAAAATGTCAGCCTCCTGGATGCCAAGAACCTTGCTATCCTTTAGCTACCAGAGGTGATAGAATAAATAATAAATATATTATTTAATAAATGCAGCAAAAATCTGTAAAATATTTGGATAAAGCTTATTGCAAGGTTAATTGGTTTGGTTATGGTTTATTGTTATAAATGAATATAGATAAATTGATTATTAAATATTTTTATAGAGGGGCCACAATTATATTGGGGATCTTTAAAACCTCTCTTCAGGGAATTCAGTATGAAAACATGTAGGCCTGGTTACTTTTGAAAAGTTGAAGACTGACTATATTGCCATGATGGATAAAAAGGTAATGGTAGGCTATGGAGGAGCCTGATGAGGAGGAATAATAAGGCTAACAAGAGCCAATAGAGAGGGGATAATTCTTGTATAGTCAAGAGGAACTGATCTGAAGAGGAGGAAGGGGCACTCCGGTTTAGTTGTCTGGTAATCAGATGGTTTCTCATTCATGGTCCAAGGGAAGGACCAGTATTTATGGACAACTAGAGAACCCCCAAAAGGGGCCTAAGACAGCAGGTTAGTGACAACTAGAGAGCCCCAGAGGGGGCCTGAGACATGAGTAGTTATTTAATGGAAAAAGTAAGTTGGAGATAAAGGTTACTAAATTTGTTAGTTACAGAATATGAACAGAAAAAGACAACACACCACCTTAACTGACAAATTTAGGAACCAATTTTAGACCAATCAACATTTCAGAGATTCATGAGAATATGAGAAAAGAACATGAGAATGAGAGATATGAGATTTGAGAAAGGATGACAAGACACCACCTTGTCAGCATATGAGATGGGGAATGAAAGCCTATTTTAAGAGGAGCAACTAGGACCTCAGGCATAGTTGCCTAGCATGATGGAGAGGATGATATGATGATAATGATGATAGATGAGGGTAATGGTAATGGTAAAGCTAATGATGATAGATGAGGGTAATGGTGATGGAATGGTGATGGTGATGGTGATGGTGATGGTGATGGTGATGGTGATGGTGATGAAATGGATTGGTAGCAGTTGTTGAATAATGGTGGGTGATGATTTTCTTGAATTATAATGAGCGTGATTTTAGTAATGAAAGAGGGAGGATAATAGAAAGTTATATACAGATAGTATTGAAAAAAAGAATGGGAGGATTCCAACAACTTTGAGCCCTTTAGTTTAAAGGATATTTTGCCCAAAGACAATATGTATATAAAATACATGGTGGAGTGGCAGGGCTTTGTAACCAAGCTGCCTAGACAGAGAAAGGATAATAAAACTCACTTTTATATTATTAAATCCTTTGGGTATCTGTTTGGGATGTGTACTGATGGGTTAAACCTGTATACTGGGGTTATAAGGTTGTTCAGCAGTTTAAATTGATAAAAAGAGGGTTGAGGACGGATATTATTAATCAGACTAAAGCCATAAATCACTTACTTATCTCTTATAAGTATTTGATTACCTTGTCACGGTGTCTGGGTATAAATATAACTGGGTCTCTGGGTATCAATATCCTCTAAAGAGCTCTTTATTTATAGCTTTTGGAGTCCCAATATTGTCCTTCTGAGGGGTACAGGGGCTCAAAGGGACGGACAATGAGGCTAGAAGGGTAACCAGTGGAAGCCTGTCACGTGTTCTTGGCGCTGTAACGCGGGTAGCATCTGATTCAACAGGGTATGGAAATTATTCTGCTTTATAATTGATGTTTGGATGTGTGAATAACACTAATTTGTCCTTTTTATTTATCATTTAATTAATTATCCTTAGTAAATTTTCCCATTAAGTTAACAATTATTTTAATAGACATTCTGTTGAGTATACTCCCGCTCTCTTCCGCCTCTTCTCTACCCGCACTATTGCACGCCGCACCAAGTCTAGAACGGGGACCCGGATGTCCACACCCAGCCTCACCCTTCCTCACAGGGATTCAGACAACCATTGACCTCTCATCTTCTTCTCCTTCTCCACAATCTTCACCTTTTCTCTTCTTTTCTTCTCCATCTCTTCTCTTTTCTTTCTTCCTTTCTCATTTGCTTCCTTATCTATTGTCTTCTATTTTCCTTCTCAATCTCACCTACAATCAACAATCAACACCATCGAATAACCGCGCAACTCAAATACAACAATCTATGACTGGTAAGATGGCAATCACTTCAACAAGACCTCATCAAACTTATCTGACCCCACATCTTGAATAGCTCTTCTCCATCTTCACTCAAACCCTACCTCTTTCTGTCTTATCATTTACTATCCGTCCTCAGATCTCCCTCAACTCAAAGCTGTCTCATTTAACAATATACACTGATCAACGCTGTAGGACCCAACGCATTTATTTTCTTGCTTATCTCTCTCTTTTCTCAAAGTCTCCTTCTGATGTGTCTTCTTTTTGATTCTATTTGTCTCTCAGCCTGTTGGTTATAAGTCCTCTAGAATTTGAATCCAATCTTGTTACATTCCTACAGATATTCTGATTTCAGGTGAGTTCTCATTATGTATTAAATATTTGGAGTAAATTCATGATATTGATTTTACTCCTTATTTTCATAATTTAGTTGATTTACTAAATTAATTACTTAAAAATGTAATTCATGGGTGTTCATGTAATATTTTTACATCAAAAGTTTCCTTAGTATGTCACAAAAATGTTGATGTTGAGAAATCCTCATAATGGTATATCAAATTATTTTAATATATTTTTAGAAGTAGTCATATTCTTATTTTTGACATATTTGTTACTTTGAATTATATTTAATAAAAAATACGTATAAAGGTTATTTAAGTATTTTTAAATAATTTTATGTACTTTTAGACTATCTACTATCAACGGGAACATTTATTACATATGTAGAATGTTCCTGTGTAGGTTTTAGCATGTTTACGTGGTACCTAGGTTTCTCAGGCCACCTGTCACTTTGTCAACCCCTAGTCCCGCGGATTCCTACTTGTCAGAGGCCAGGGGCTGCGTAAAAAAATTTGACAGAGTGACAGCTGTAGCTCAGCCACGCCCAGGTGCATTGGCTGCGGCGGCTGTGTGCGGGAATTGTGACAGAACACATTTTCGTTTGTAACTCCTAAAATATACACAACAACTCAATTCTGACTGAATTTTAGGTGTGAAACCTATACGTGACAATAAATGTGAAATATTTAATTGGCCAAAAAGTTCAATAGTGGTGCCGTGGTATTTTGTTCTTTCTTTCCTTACTTATTTAAAAATATAAGGAGTTGGATTTCAAGGGTGGGTCAGTGAGTGACCCTACCTAATTTTAGGTGGAGAATCCATTTTTGCAATAATTTTTATGGTTTTCCTACTCCTTCTGAGGTTAATTTTATTATTATTATTTTTATTTTATTGCTGTTACTTTTTCAGCTTGCTCTGCAATAGTAGCAAGCTGATATTCCCCCACTCCAAGATATGGCCATATCTGAAAAAAATCTGGAGCATGTTGGGAAAAAATTAATTCAATGTGTGTTTCAGTTCCTTTTTCTGGCTCTGTAGTTTCTGAGATGTATTGGTCCATCAGGTATATTAATCTCTGGTAACCATTCATCTTTGTCTTCAGATTCTCCTTTTTATCTTACTAAGTATAGCCTAACATTTTTTCCTTGCACTCTCTCTTTCTTGTCTCTCAATATCCTGCTGACTTTCCCTTTTTCTTTCACAGGGTCAGGTTATATTGGGATTATTGCTGGATGGAGGTTTCTACCTTCTCTTGGTTGAAAGTGTTTTACTAGGCTAACAGGAAATACTGGGTGGTTTCTTGATAATTCTTCACTCAAGATTACTTCTACAGAATTTTTGCCATGCATCTTTTTGATAAAAAATGGTCCAAAAAAGGCTGGTTTCAGCTTTCTGTTACCTGCTAGATTGTTGAAGTTGGTAGTGGATATCAAGATCTGATCTCATTTTTTGAAGTCAGGTTCCCTATGTGATTTGTCCCATCTTTGTTTGTTGTGTTCTACTGCTTCTTCTACATGTTTTTGAGCATGATTATTTGCCAGATCTATAATTTTCTTAAAGTGAAGAGATGTTGGATGAATGGTGGCTAAGTTATAGTTTAAGTTATTCCTAGGGAGTTTTGGAATCCATCCTCTTTCTAGTATGTAAGGGGCTTCTTTGGTAGTATAATGTTTACTGATGTTTTAAGCCATCTCTAGAGCTGGGAGTAGGCTTACCCAATCATGGAAATAACCATCTGAGTTTTTGTATTCTAGACCAAAGCTACAGAACCTTCTTAAAATATATTCTAGGGTCTGTATCATTCTTTCAGCTAATCCATCAGTTTGGGGATGGTATGCTGTAGAAAATGCTAGAGTAGTACCCAGTATATCATGTAGATTCCTCCAAAACTCAGAGGTGAATTTGGGGTCTCTGTCACTGATTATAATCTTGGGTATACCAACATCAGCTATGATCCTATTCCAAAATAGTAGAGCTACATCCATAGCACTATCTTCTTTGTGGTTAGGTAAGAATTTTGCCTTCTTAGAGTATCTGTCAACTATAACCAGGACAGAGTTATATGAATGAGTACCTCCAGGGGGGAGGCCGGTGAAAAAATCCATATTGATTATTTCCCATCTGGTTGTAGGTTCAGATATCTTCTGTAAGAGTCCAAACCTTTTTCCAGTAGTTTTTTTTAGATTTCTGGCAGGTTTCACAGCTAGTAGTATATTCAGTAGTGATTTCTTTCCAGTCTATCCACCAAGCAGTTTGTTTTACTTTTTCTAAATTTCTCTCTGTGGATAAATTCCCTGATGAACAGTTGTCATGGCATTACTGTAGTATATGTTGTATATGTTCTTTGTTGCTTAGTAGTAATACACTGGAATGTTGGTGTCTGTAGTAAAGGAGACCGCCCCAAAAAGTAAACCTACCTTCTTTATAGGGTTTAAATAATGAAGCAGGTAAACTATTTATCAGAGCTGCTTCTGGGGATTCACATTCCATTATGGTAATCAGCAGCTTGATTTCAGGGGAGTAGTTGTCCCTCACTAGATTGAAGAAAGCAGTATCCAATTCACATAAGTGTATCCCCATGTTTGGAGCATTTAATGAAAAAAGATTGATGTTAAAGATAAAAAAGATATCTTGATCCTCAGGGTCATATGCTGGATTACTAGAGTCATTAGGCAAAGCATTCCTACTCAAGACTATCAGCATTCTGATGTTTAGCTCCAGCTTTATGCACTATAGTCATCTGTCCTCTATACTGTTGTATAGCAATTTTCCACCTGAGCATATGTCTGCTGGGGGTTTTCATGTTCATGAGAGTTCTTACAGCATTATAGTCTGTGATCACTTGGAAAGTGGTGCCTTCTAAGTAATAGTGTAGCTTTTCTAAAGACCATAATAGAGCCAAGCATTCCAACTGACTAGCTCTGTATCTCTTTTCTGTATCTTTGATCTGTCTAGATATGAAGAGTACTGGTTTCTCCACTGGTTTGTCTTCTTCTATTCTTTCTTGATGTAGAGAAGCTCCTAACCCTTCCATACAGGCATCAATTTACAGTTTAAAGGGCTTGGAGTAATCTGGTTGAATGAGTAAAGGAGTAGAGGTCATAGCTATTTTTATTTCCTCATAGTTTTTCAATCTCTCATGTGTCATTTCAAATAGAGGTTAATGCTGCAAATTTTGTAAAGACTTTTAGCTAGCATAGCAAGCTTTGGTATGTATTGTCTGTAGTAACTGCAAAAAATAATGAAAGAAAGTAACTCTGTTTTATTGTGAGGCATAGGTCTGTTCATGACAGCAGCTATCTTATTTTGATCAGTAGCTAGAGTTAGACCAGAGACTATATGCCCTAGGGCTTTCAATTCTCCATATCCAAAGTTTCATTTCTTAATGGATAACTTTGATCCTGCTTTGGAGATAGTTTGGAGTAATAATCTTATTTGGTTGATATGAGTATCCCAATCATCAGAATATATGATGAAATCATCTATATATACCATCATCCGTCCTTGTCTGATGTATGTACCTAGAACTGTATCCATTGTTCTCTGGAAATGTGATGGGGCATTCTTTATACCAAAGGGCATCCTAAGATATTCATATATTCCCAAATGACAGCTTATTCTCATAAACATTCTGCCTTCAGGGCTTAAGGGTATCTGGTGGAAACCTTTAAGCATATCCATAGTAGTGATATATTTGGCCTTGGAAAAGTTATGTAGAGCATGATCAATCCAGGGTATAGGATAATAATCTGCCTGAGTATAATTATTGAGCATTCTGAAGTCTCCTACCATTCTTGAAATGTCATTATGCCAAGCTATGATTACAGGTGTGGTCACATCTACCTGCTCATTGTGCCCTAATTTCCTTAACGCTTGTAAGTCTATCAGCTCTTGCATATGTTCCTCAAGAGCTATTCTAGACTTAGGACTAGAGGGATAAGCTGGTCTTCTTAAGTTTGGAGGATAAGGAGGCTTAATAGTCAATTTTAATAACATTTCATCTCCTTTGATATCACCAATGGGATGATGTTTAGTACAAAAAGCATTTTGGTTCTCAAAGCAGACTGTCAATATATCCTTCTTCTGTTCCTCAGAAAGTTTAATATTTAGAGCTGCTTGAGAGAAGTATTCTTGATTAAAGTCTTCTAAATGCTTTTGATAAGTGGAAAAGGGGAAGTTAGATTGGATGGTGCATATCTTAAACTTCTTGTCCCAATTACCACCCACTGTAAAGTATCTCCCTTCACTCTGGAACAAATCTATACCATATAGACATAAAGCATCATTACCTATTATCAGGTAGTCACATAATCTGTTGAGCAATACCACAAATTCCACTTGTATTCTCAAAGATCCTTTAGTATGGGGTAATATTATAGGAGCAGTCCATACTCCAATAGCATTCATGGTAGAGTTGAAAGAGCTAAACTTGGCTTTTGGAATGGGCAGAAGGTGTTCTTTCCAATTGGGATCCCATTTGTTTAAGAATTCAGTACAGACACATGAGCAGAAAGCTCCACTACCCAGTAATAGCCTTATAGGTCTGTCTCTATAAAATCCTGTTGCATAGAAAGTTTGACCAGTAGTATAACTCTTACCAGTCATAGGTTTAACTTTTAATGGTTTAACGTCTGTGATATGTTCAGGAATTATGGTAGCATCCCATTTTTTGGGAAAACTAGAGTCCCCATGGATGTTATTGATTTCTATAGAAGTGCCTATATCTCCTTCTATAAAATTAACAGGGTTGGTCAGGATCAATTCAAATTCAGAAAGGTATCCTTCAGTATCAGCTTTATCTTTGTAGTTCTGATTCCCTTCAACCTCCTGCTCTCCTTCCAAGACTGCTATCTTTTGTTTTGGTAATGGGCAGTCTTGTCTCATATGCCATGTCTTGTTACAATTCCATAAAGTTCCAGGCATTCTATCTTTCTCCCTGTTATCATTAGGTTTCTTATTATCAGAGGTATTCATCAGAGGGGGTTTTTCTATGGTTTTGTTAATGTTGAAGTTCTCTTTAGGTCTAGAAGGAACCTTTTTGTCTAACCCATTCATGTCTATGACTTCTTCTAACATATTGGTTAGAGTTGGTAAGTCAGCTTCCATACTCATCCTGCATCTTACACTATGGTTAAGATTTCCAGGACACAAGTTGAGGAGTCTTTCATTTAATTTCTCTTTATCAGCATCTGGATAGAAGAAATCTAGTCTTCTCTTCTGTTCCAAACACCATTTGTGAGGCTTATCCTTGGAGGGATCAAATGAGGAATTTTCAAAATTTTTCATCATTTTTCTTTTCCACATTCTAGAACCAAATTGTTCTTTAATTAGAAGTTTCCAAGAATTCCATGGTAAGGATCCCACTTCTTCTCTTTTACTGATAAAACAGTCTAAAGCTACTCCTTCAAATAGTCTGGGCAGCCTGACTACAGCTATAGCTTCTGGTAATTCATAAGAGTTGATAGTATAGTCAATAAATTTAATGAAATTTATATGATTGTATTCTCCTTCACCAGAGAACTTAGGCCATTCAGAAATTGGAGGTAAAAGTTTGAAGGCTTGATCCATTTCAGGAGTAGGACTAGGCCTGAAGGTGTCACTCCTATGCATTCCTAGTAAGGGTGATGCATAAGGTGTAGTTGTTTGTCTGGGAGGTTTTCGTTCCTCTGTGGTACTCCCCAAGGGGTTGGTCAGACGGATTTTTAAGTCTCTAACATAATTCTTGATCAGATTAAGTTGCAGGTCCACTTTATTATTAAGCAGATCTAATTTCTTACTAAAGGACAGAATGAAGCTGTTAGTGTTATTTACCAATTCTTCTTTTAAAGGTTGAAAAGACATAATAAAATCTTCTTGGATACCTGATAACATATTCTCAATTGTTTGAGTCTGTCTGATTTTACCTTGATTAATTGTCTCCAATAACTGTTCTCTATGTTCTTTATTATCTTCCATTCCTACAGTTTTTGTTTGGTTATTAATGAATTTGGCTACTACTGAGGTTAACTTATCCATCTGGATATAAACACCTTCCAAATTTCCACAAAAAATCTTGAAATTATGGCGCATATCATCAGAAAAGGAAGTAATTACATCAGAGGTTGGTTTAGACAAGTTACTGGGTTCAGAATTAGAGCCTAATTGTTGTACACCTTTCTCCACTTTTGAGCTAAGGATATTATCTGATCCCAATCCTTCTTTCCCTTTGGCTTTGAATGGGAAGAAGATATTTTCTTTCCTGATCCTTTGCCTTTCAGTTGGGCTAATTGATCCCAAAGATTCCAATTTTCTACGCAGGATTCTACCTCTTTCCTAGGAATCATTTTCTGAAGATCTATCTGGGTGGCTTTTGCCTGGGAGATTATCTTTTTCATAGATACCATGTCCTCCTTGGCTTGGGCTTCTTTGAACTCTTCCCAATATCTCATGTGCTCTCTGACTAAGTCTTTGATCCAGGCTTCCTTGGCCAGATTCTGCTGGGGTGGCTGCAGGGAATCTTCTTGTAATGGAGGGGGGCTTAATTCTACTACCTTCTCTGGCTCTAGGTTGGGGGAGGAAAGAAGTACTTGGGGCTGTTCCTTGTCCATCAAAATTTGATTCACTGGTTCCAGTCCCCTCATTGTTTTCATTATTGGTGATCTCACAGTTACTGGGGGCTCCTGGCAAAGATCCATAGGAGGGAATTCTCCCTGAGGCTCTTGTGTTACGTCTATTCATATTGAATAAAATGCTTATAAGTATTTTTCTACAGAAAAAAATCTGTAAAAATAAGTTTTATCTAAAACTAACTTAAGTTGATATTCAAAGGTACCAGGACTTTATTGGGATTAAATTGGTCCTTAATAGGTAATCCTATGGGGCCTTGGTGTGTCCCAATGAGGTTGTCACCCTTCCAATCAATATTTTCAGGGCGTCCAGAGATGTCTGGGACTTCTTGATCCAATAAATCAGTTTCAGTGGTGGTGGTTTCTGGTATAGGAGGGTTCACTGATGGTAAAAGGTTATTTTATTGGTCAATAAAATATATCAATATCATTTTAATAAAAATAATATGGTAATACAAGTTGTATACTTACTTTTATATTTTAAAAAGTAATTTATACAGTATTTCTTCCAAGATTTATGTTTTCTTAGTAGGGCCTGGAAGTTGATACTCCTCTCAAGATCTTCTTGTTCAAGGATTTTATCTAAGTTTTTACGTGCAGAAGAGATATTAAGTTGCTCAGCTTGAGTTAAATCTTCCCAACCAGTAGTTTTATAATTTTTAATATATTCTTATTTTCTTATCATTAAAAGATTTAAATAATAGATTATTAATTCTGCATTGGTTTTTAAATCCACTGCAAAAGAATTTAATGATAAATCACAGTTAAAAATTCAGATGAATTTATCTTTGATTTAATTTTACGTGAAATTTCTGGTCCAAGGTATTAAATATAATAAAATGGAATATTTCCCAGCCAGACCCCCAATTTTCAGCCTCCAGGATGCCAAGACCCTTGCTATCCTTTAGCTACCAGAGGTGCTAGAGTAAATAATAAATATATTATTTAATAAATGCAGCAAAAATCCATAAAATATTTGGATTAAGCTTATTGCAAGGTTAAGTGGTTTGGTTATTGTTCATTGTTTTAAATCAATAAGAATAAATTGATTATTAAATATTTTTATAGAGGGGCCACAATTATATTGGGGATCTTTAAAACCTCTCTTCAGGGATTTCAGTATGAAAAAACGTAGTCCTGGTTACTTTGGGCCCTTTAGTTTAAAGGATATTTTGCCCAAAGATAATATGTATATAAAATACATGGTGGAGTGGCAGGGCTTTGTAACCAAGCTGCCTAGACAGAGAAAGGATAATAAAACTCACTTTTATATTATTAAATACTTTGGGTATCTGTTTGGGATGTGTACTGATGGGTTAAACCTGTATACTGGGGTTATAAGGTTGTTCAGCAGTTTAAATTGATAAAAAGAGGGTTGAGGACGGATATTATTAATCAGACTAAAGCCATAAATCACTTACTTATCTCTTATAAGTATTTGACTACCTTGTCACGGTGTCTGGGTATAAATATAACTGGTTCTCTGCGTATCAATATCCTCTAAAGAGCTCTTTATTTATGGCTTTTGAAGTCCCAATATTGTCCTTCTGAGGGGTACAGGGGCTCAAAGGGACAGACACTGAGGCTAGCAGGGTAACAAGTGGTAGCCTGTCAAGTTTTCTTGGTGCTGTAAAATGGGTAGCATCTAATTCCACAGGGTATGGGAATTATTCTGCTTTATAATTGATGTTTGGACGTGTGAATAACACTAATTTGTCCGTTTATTTATCATTTAATTAATTATCATTAGTAAATGTTCCCAGTAAGTTAGTAATTATTTTAATAGAAATTCCCATGGATTTTCTGATGTCAGGTGAGTTCTAATTATGTATTAAATATTTGGAGTAAATTCATGATATTGATTTTACTCCTTATTTTCAAAATTCAGTTGATTTACTGAAATAATTACTTAAAAATGTAAGTCATGGGTGTTCATGTAATATTTTTACATCATAAGTTTTCTTATTATGTCACAAAAATTTTGATGTCTAGAAATTCTCATAATAGTATATTAAAGTATTTTAATATTTTTTTAGAAGTAGTCATTGTCTTATTTTGGATATATTTTGTACTTTGAATTATATTTAATAAAAAATATGTATAAAGGTTATTTTAGTATTTTTATATAATTTTACGTACTTTTAGACTATCTACTATCCACAGGAACATTTATTACATATGTAGAATGTTCCTGTGTAGGTTGTAGCATGTTTATGCAGTACCTAGGTTTCTC
Source organism: Puccinia polysora (assembly GCA_025617555.3). Taxonomy (NCBI): domain Eukaryota; kingdom Fungi; phylum Basidiomycota; class Pucciniomycetes; order Pucciniales; family Pucciniaceae; genus Puccinia; species Puccinia polysora. The sequence goes on along the minus strand of CM062621.1, from coordinate 18,742,261 downwards.
AGGCCCCCTGTCACTTTGTCAACCCGTAGTCCAGCAGCTGCCTACTTGTCAGAGGCCCGGAGCTGCGTACATGGCTTTGCCAGAGTGAAAGAGCTGTAGCTCAGCCACGCGCAGGTGCATTGGCTGCTGCATCTGCGTGCGGGAATTGTGACAGAACACATTTCTGTCTGTAACTCCTAAAACATACACAACACCTCAATTCTTACTGAATTTTAGGTGTGAAATCTATATGTGACAATACATGTGAAATATTCAATTGGCCAAAAAGTTCAATAGTGGTGCTGTGGTATTTTGGTCTTTCTTTCCTTAATTATTTTAAAATATAAGGAGTTGGATTTCAAGGGTGGGGTCATTGAGTGACCCTACCTAATTTTGGGTGGAGAATCCATTTTTGCAATAATATTTATATTTTTCTTACTCATTCTTAGGTTAATTTTATTATTATTATTTTTATGTTATTTTTGTTACTTTTTCAGCTTCCTCTGCAATAGTAGCAAGCTGACAGAAAACCTGAAAATAGAGAGAGATTTTTTTTAGCACCAACCTGTTGCAAAGCCTGCACCTTGCTCTTTGACCCACATCTGTTTTGCACCATGCACTTCCCTAGTTCCTTGGATCATTCATTGGAAGTTGTTTTTTTTGCAAATGCAGGGCTTGTCCTTGCATCTGCGGACCCAGCTTTGCGCCATGCCCGTACCTAAAAGAAACTCATAACCTAGCCAGAAATAATCCCAAAAAGCCAATCCAGAGAGAAGGAAATAAGAAAACAAACATTCTGGGGTGTATAGTTTTTACAGCTGTGAACCAGCTAGAGCACCCCCTCACCAAATCAAATCATATCCTCTATTCATCCATTGTTCCCCCCCACCTTGGCTGCTGTCCCCAGCGGTCTGCAGCCATTTACTCTGCTGGACGCAAACCACACGCGCGGGCTTGTCCTTGGAAAAAGTATCCGCATTGTCATCCCCTTTGCTATCCAAACCAGCCATCTTGTCAAATGGAGTTGAGCCCCGCCCAAAGAATTGTTTCATGTGCAAAGCCGTGGCCTTCTGTTTGAGCAGAGTTCCATCCAATTCCTCCAACTGGTAACTTCCTCTGGCAAACTTGGACTTTATGCCAAAAGGACCGTTCCATCAATTTGCAAACAGCTTCCCCCATTGAGTTTCCAGGCTCCGGTTGTAAAGCAAAACCAAGTCCCCCTTCCACAACTGATCCCGGAGTTTGTGCGCGCAGAGCCTGTCCCAGCAGCAGATGGACTTTGTGAGGGTTGCCTTCAGCCTTCCAGCTGCTTTCTCCAACATCTCATCCTTTTGCAGGAGCTTCTGGGCGCAGGCCTTGACTAGATGTGTGGTCATCTTAACCTTCCACCAATCAATACCCAGAAAGGTTTCCAGCTTAATGTCAATCAGCAGCACCGGTTGCTGCCCAAATAGCATCTCGTACAGAAAAAAAGCCATTGATCTCTTTACCAAAATCCAATCCGCAAAGAGGACTACCAGAAGGGTTTCCAGCCACTGCTTGCCATCCTCCCCGCACATTTTCACCATTGCATCCTTGATTGGCTGCTGACCACGCTCAATCATCCCAGCACCTTCTGGGTAGTACTCTGTCACTTGCCCAAACTTTGCAACAACTCCGCCAACTCTCCCTGGAACTCTGCACCCCCATCAACCATTACCAAGAAAAGTGATCTGTAATGCGCAAACCAGTATTCCTCCAGAAACTGCCCAATTTTCTCATCCAAGAGCTTCACCAGCCGCCATGCTTCCACCCATCACAACAGATTTTCACGCGCAACAAGGAGATAGGCAAACTTACCTGCCTTGATGTGCACAACATCCTGAGAAACCCGCCCAAACAAGGCATCCTCCCACGTGGGAAGACCTACTTTGCAAGGCAGTGTTGCGCTTTGCTTCTGACACGCTCCGCACGACCATACCCACTCCCCCACCACGCGTACTACACCTGGCCACCAGAACCTTGCCCTCACCCGCTTCTGCATTTCAATCTTGCCGCAATGGCCAATATTTTCATGCAGACTTCCCAGGATTATCTCCTGATCCGCCCTTGACGTGCTGACCACAAGTGGTACCGGCATGCTCCGCCGCCACAGATGTCCTTCCTGCAGGTAGAAATTTCCCACTCTCTGCAAAATCAATCTAACAATCTTGTCTGGCGTACCATCCGGAAACCAAAGATTCTTCAAATACAAACTGAGGACCACATACCTCCCGGACTGTTGGAGCGGAAGTCAAACACCTACTTCCACCACTCTCACTTTAACCATTGGAGCCTCTACATCCAGTGGTGCCGCCCCTTTGTACAGATCATTGCACGGGTACCAAGAAAGTGTGTCCGGCATTGTAAAAGCCTTCCCTGGAACATTTACCACCGTGAACAAAAAAAAAATGAAGTAAAGCAACCCACCTGGTCATAGGCACATTTGGCAGTGTCTGCAAATTGATCATCCGTGCCAGCACCTCTGGATCCACCAGTAGCATGAATTGAATCCCCCATAGGAAATGCTGCAACCTCTGAAAAATCTTAGTGACCCCACAAAGATCCAGCTTTGGCTGCAAATAACGGCTCTCCATCAGCATAAACATAACGGACTCATAAAGAAACAGACAATATTTCCCCTCATCCTCCTGTGTCAGCACTGCCCCTGTGCCAAGCTTGCTTGAATCAACAGCCAAATTAATTCTCCCAGCGTCATAATCCAAGTCCCGCAGTACAATATCCCGTCCAAAGATCTCCTTGAGTTTGCCAAAGGCATCATCACATTTTGAACCCCAGGCCCATTCTACACCCTTACACGTCAATGCCCACAACGGACTGGAAACCTCTGCAAACCTCTTGATGAACATCTGTACATAGCTACACAACCCCAAGAACTGGAGAATGTGCAATACAGTCTTTGGCATTGGCCAATCAAGGACTTTGTTGCGCTTCTTTTCCACAATCCACCTTCCGTCGGAAGCCACCACATGCCCTAGAACCTCCAGTGCTGGTACGCAGACTGCTAACTTTTTTGCCAACACTGTGAGCCCTGCTTCCTCAATCAAAAACAAGATCAATTCCAGTGTTTGCGCAAATTCCCAGACAAATCAGCAAATTCCCGGAGTGTCAATAAGTGTTTCCCCTCCATAATCCGTCTTTGGGCCTTTGATTCCCACATTGTCAATGAAAATCTGCACCCCCTCAGGAAGATTGTCCTTCAGAATCCAGGTCATCTGCGCTTGGTAAACTGCGACAAAGTTAGTTGCGCCTTGCGGCAGCCGTGTCAGTTTCATCCTGCCCAATCCGGTTTCAAAGGAAGTCATCCGCCACAAACTCCAATCAATTTTGCGCTGATTGTATCCCCCCATCACATCCACCAACCCGTAGCATGCAGGCCCCACCATAGATCCCAAAAACTTGTCCATGCGCCAAGGTTGTCCCGCATCTCAGATTGTAAACAAATTAAGATGCTGCAAATCACAAACAATCCGTAATGACTTCCCATCCTGCTTAACCACCACAAAGATCAGACTTGAGTAACTTGATGTTGATTGCTTGTAAAGGCCCGTCCCTAAATGCTTGCACAACAGCTTCAAGAAGGGCCCCCAAACCGCCCACAGAATTGGAATTGGCTTGATTTTCCAAGGCTCATGCAGAACTGTTGGAATAACATAAGGGTCTCCTATCTTGCTCTTTAAGAGTCCCCACTCTTCAGGTCCAAACGCAAGCACTCTTCCCCAGAGGACAAGTACCAACGTCAGCAAATCCTGTTCCTCTGTGCTTAACCAACCCGGCGGTCCAAAGTTAAGGACGGCAACTTGCTCATCTGTAATCTGCTCCAATTTTGTCACCCATCCTGAAACCTCCAGCGGAGATTCCAAAGAATCCCCCAACCAAAGGATTGGTTACAGTGGTCTGTTCAGATCCTGCAGCATTGGTTTGTTCCGGGGATTGACCTTCTGTGAAACCGGCTTATACTTCCCAAAATTGCACCGCACCATCTGCACGCATCTGTTACCGTAGATCCTAGTCAAAAACAAACCACGGCATTTGCCTTTTCTCACAAACGTGGCACAATGATGGTGTATTTGCAAAGTACCTCCCAGAGATGCATACTGAGGAAGGGGACTTACTTCCAGAACTTGTGTGTCCCGCGCTTCCTCCCTACTTCCCACCTGCTCCTTGCCGGTCAACCGCCCGCAAAAATCCAGAGCTTGCCCTGTACAGTAACCTCAGCCAACTAGTCAAAATCCACCTCCGGCCTACCCTTGCAAACCAACTCCCCACTAGGTCCTCCTGTTCTTCTGTTGCCAAATCCCATGTGCACTTCCCCAACCCTTGATTGTAGGTCATGGTTTTGAATTGCCCGCTGGACAAATCTTCCACCGTCAACGTTTCCCTCCCCGCCTCTGGATCAAACGTCATTTGCACTTGGAACCCAAACATGAATGGCCGTCCTAAAATAGCCTCCCCGCAATCAACCAATGGAAAAGAAAGTAGTTTACAGACCCTTGCAACCTCAACCTCTTCCTCCTCCACAACCCCATCCATGCAACATGCCCCACCATTAAGCGCGCAAAGCCTCATTGTGCATTTCCGCCAAACCAATCCCAATTCATCAACCAATCTAGATGGAAGAAGGTTCACAATAGAACCACTATCCACCAGTTCCCATACCTTGCTCCCAGAAATATTAATTCAAGCTTAAGCAAGCGGAGTTTAAACCAATTTCATTCCCGCTACCTTGCGCTCCATGTCATCCTGAGCCAAGTTCACCCGCTGCACCATTGGAGGGATCCCATTGTGTCCGCAATCCTTCAGCGCTTGGACCATCTCATCTACTACCACCAGCAACACTGCCGCAAAATCCTTCAAGGTCAAGGGAATAGTTTTTTTTGTTCCCCATCAATCTGCGCACAATCTCCACTGCCTTCTTCTTCCCTACCAGATTCACCAGCCGCCCGTCTTTTTTTGGAATGTGTGCAACTGGCTTGGGAGCTACTAGCGGTACCCGTTCTTTGGCATCCACATCCATCCTTCCCACCGCTGCCGGCTCCTCTGTTGCTAGTACCCTACTTCTGCTTCCATGCGCAGCGGTTGCCATACCCTGGGACCAGTGATAATCCAAAGCAAAGCTCAAGTAGTTACCCCCAATTCCTGACCTTGCGCGCGCACTTGCTCCATGACAGTTGGATTCTCAGTTTCAGTGGAGATCTGCTTGCCCATTGGGAACATGAATCCCATTTCAACTGGTCAAAACAATCCTGCCTTGAGGTCCCTCGTCATGCCATTGCACCCCAACCGCCAATGCCCCTTGTCCCCGCAGTAATTGCATAACTGCAGCGCGGGCAGATTCAAGGGCAGAAGCGGTCCCCCAATGTGAGGAGGTGGATTGCGCAGCGCTGACAACATTCAACTCAGGGAGATCCATAAATCCTTCATCAATTCTGTCATCTTGCTAATCTGCGGGCGTGTTGTTGGTGGTGTTGCTGGAGGGCATTCTGTTTTTGAGGGGCCTATGACCGGAGCCTGCGTTGGCGCTGCTGGAGGGTGAGAAGCAGACTTCTTTGACCCCGTCGGGAACAAACTCTCCATGTTCTCCATCAGTTCCTCCAGGTCCAACTTTCTCTCCACTGCCCAATGGATGATCAGGATGTCCGGAAGAAGTGCAATACTACCATCCAACAACCTCTTTAACAAGTTGTTGTCCTACAAGTGCTGCTGCACCCGCGTGTGGAGTTTGGGACCAAGTCCACCCAAAAAAGCCCTCTTCATTGCGCCCATCTGCCCCATTATCACCTTGCTCTTTGCCAGGTAGCTGTAGATCCAGTCAAACATTGCTACATACTCCCCCTATTGCGCCAGCATCTGGACTCCACCATTTGACCTTGCTTCTGCCGTGGCTTGCTCAAAGTTGCTCATCCAAAACCAAGGTTTGAGCCTTCCCCACCGCGCCAAGATTTCTGCCTTCAGTTTTGCCCAATCAAGTTTCTCCTATCCTTCCATCTCTTCCACATCCCAAAGCTTCTCTTTTTCCATAATGAAAAGGAAGACAAGAAAAGCCTTATCCAAACCCATTGCACCTTCTGCGTTGGCAATTCCTTTGTATTGCGCAAGGAATCACTCAACATCCTCAGTGTTGAACCAAATGTGTGGATAGTCATGCGGCCTGATGCAAATGGGCTTGTGATTGGCGCCGTTGTTGGAGCAAGAGAAACTGTATCCTGCCCCTGATGGAGGTTGCTTCCAAGAAGCTGGAGGAGGAGGAGGAAGAGGAGTAGGGGTAACGTTAGACAACTCCAAAACAGTCAATGGGTGGTACTGGGACATTTCACTTGTTAGTATTGAGAGACAAGGAACAAAAGGTTACTTCCCAGCCAGACCCCCAGATGTGGATTTCAGAAGAGGACTTCTCTTTTAATGGTTACCAAGTTCCAAAGTTATTGATCCCTTGTATCTTTAAACCCTGAGTGCAACTGTTCACCCTATGACTGAGAGATAGAGAGATGAGTGTAAAGAGTCCTTCCAACCTCTAATGATGATGTTCTCCCCCCTCCCCCCTCCTACATCCGCGTTGAGGGTGCAGTTTAAGTAGCCTTCCCCTCAACCCTAACCTAGGTACAACTGCAAGCAAACAAGAATAATGAAATACAACCCCTAAGTACAGAACCCTAGCCCAACCCTATCCTTCCAACCCCATCCCATGAACAATATCCAATCTGTATTTCCCCCCTGCCATTACGTCCACCCGGTTTGTCCTTCTCATGATGGGGCCCTCGCGCTGCGCCCAACTCAGAGCCCTCTGCTCATGTCTGCATCCACCCAATGCTCCATTCCAGATATCCAAGGTAAATCCACGCAATCCAATCCACCCTGCGTCTCCAAATGCTGAGCCCGCAGCAAAGCTTACTGCAGCAAAGCCTCACCCTTTGCTGAGCACACAGCTTGCAACGCCTGGATTGGATTGGGCGGATGTATCTTGGATATCTGGAAAGGCATGTTGGGCGGATGCGGACATGCGCAGGGGGCTCTGAGTTGGGCGCCGCGCAAGGGCTGCGTCATGAGAAGGACAAACCAGGTGGATGTAATGGCAGGCGGGCAATACAGATGGATATTGGGTATGGGATGTGGATCATGGGATGGGGTTGGGCTAGGGTTCTGTACTTTGGGGTTGTATTTCATTATTCTTGTTTGCTTGCGGTTGTACCTAGGTTAGGGTTGAGGGGAACCGCTCCCTTAAACGGGATGTGGAGGATGAGATTGCATATCATTGGATCATCATAGGTTTTGGAAGGATCTTTACTCTCATTTCTCTATCTCTCAGTCAAAGGGTGAAAAGTTGCACCCAGGGTTTACAGACACAGGGGATCACTAACTATCAAACTTGGGAACCATTAAAGGAGAAGTCCTCTTATGAATTCCACAGCTTCTATAACAGCCCACCACAGCTTCAAAAGTAGCAAGAGGGGTGATGTTGGCCTCCTTTCCAAATATTTGATCCATTTGAATGTAAAAAATACAAATGGAGTGAAACTTATCAACCACCAAGTTGATTCCCTTTTCTTTGTTGGAGTTGGTAATACCAAAGCCCGTGGAGATTGACATGGAGTGGGCCTTTCTGTAATTGGCTTGATAATTCTTGAATTGCTCCATCATCTTTTCGGATGACAGATCCAGCCAAAATTTAGTCTTATTCTTGAGTTCATTGGCCATCAGGAGATAACCATTGACCTTAGAGGATGGAGGTTGGCCAACATTTTTTTCATTTTTGGATACAAAGCAAGCATTTTAGTTGGACGGAATTTTGAGCCAGTTTGCCAGGATGATGTGATCAGCTCTCTTAAGCTGACTTGAGCCTTTGGAAGCTGTTGGGGGAGGATTGTTGGATGTTGAGTTCCTGGGGGATGTTTTCTTTGGTCAATTGGATTGTTTGGTGGACTTGTGGGGGGAGGAATGCTGAGGGTCCATTTATAAAGAGTAAGAGGGATGAAGGGATGAAGGGCTATGAGAGAGTTGAAGTGGTACGAGTGATTAATTGATGAGAGGATGAGAGTGATGAAGCAAAGAGGATAGGAAGAGATGAGAGTGATGAAGTGAACAGAGGGATAAAGCAATGAGAGTTAGGATGTGATTCAAGCGATAAAGTGATGAGAGTGATGAAGCAATGAAGATAGTGATGCAATGAGAGTTAGCTGGATGTGATGAAAGCAATAAAGGGATGAGAGTGATGAAGTGATGAGGATAGTGATGTGACAAGAGTTAGCTGGATCTGATGTGATGAGAGTTAGCTGGATGTGATGAAAGAAATAAAGTGATGAGAGTGATGAATTGATGAAGATAGTGATGAAGAGATGAAGAGCAATGAATCAATGTTTTTTCCAGATGAGGTTGGAGGTAGAATTTTTTTGGAAGTAATTTTATTGCTGTAATCACAGAGACCTTTGTGCTTTCCCACCCCAGGAGAGTGTGAATCATATAAAAGGCATCATTGTCATGATTATAATAATTGTTTTACTGAAATAAAACCAATTAGAATGCTTTCTAACCCCAGGCAGGTGGGCAGCTCTTCTAAGGTTTAAAGAGGTGCATGCAGTGTGAGAAAACCCCATTTGATGGTGTTTTGGGCCCCCCGAGGCATTTAAACATTAAATAAGGCCCTGGGGATTTAAATTAAGGCCTCTGACTCCTCTGGGGTAAAATTATTGGAAGTATTTAAATATGAACAGCAATTGAGTAAATGTAATATTTACAAATTTGGTAAATATCAAGAAATGAACTCATATTTTGAAAAAAAATATCCAATGAAGAAGAATGAGAGAAAAGATACAAAATCAGTTTACTTGCAAAAAGAAAGATATATCCAGTGAAATATGGATAAAATTTGTTACCAACATAAAAAAAAATACAAATATACTACATATAAATATTTCATGCTTGGAGTTCAAATACTTTGAAATATGAAAGCAATAATATTATAAAGTACATAGAAAATTTATAAAAATAAAAAAAGAGATTCATTTGAAGAAAAATCAATGACAGAAATGAAACCTGTTGAGAATAAAATTCAAAGATAAATAGGGCATATCAGAGTTAAGCAAACACACCATTTTTTAATGGCGGGTTTCAAAACCAAATTTGCCATTTCAAAACTGCCATTAAAAATCAAAAAAACCCACTTATTTCACATCAGAAGTGTCAGAGTTACCTGGAAATAATTGGGTTTTTTTGATTAAAGTATATAAAGGCTTCCACTGCCTGTCCAATTCATACACCCCTGGTTTTTCACCTCTGACCTCTAAAAAATTCTACCTCCAACCTCATCTGAAAAAAAATTGATTCATTTCTCTTCATCTCTTCATCACTATCCTCATCTCTTCATCACTCTCATCCCTTTATTGCTTTCATCAAATCAAGCTAACTCTCATTGCATCAATATCCTCATTGCTTCATCACTCTCATCACTTTATCACTTGAATCACATCCTAAATCTCATTTCTTTATCCCTCTGTTCACTTCATCAATCTCATCTCTTCCTATCCTCTTTGCTTCATCACTCTCATCCTCTCATCAATTCATCACTCTCACCACTTCAACTCTCTCATAGCCCTTCATCCTTTCATCCCTCTTACTCTTTTTAAATGAACCCTCAGCAATCATCCCCCGCAAGTCCACCAAAAATCCAATTGACCAAAGCAAACATCCCCCATGAACTCAAAATCCAAGAATCCTCCCCCATCAGCTTCCAAAGGCTCAAGTCAGCTCAAGAGAGCTGATCACATCATCCTGGTAAACTGGCTTAAAATTCTGTCCAACTACAATGCTTGCTTTGTATCCAAAAATGAAAAAAATGTTGGCCAACCTCCATCCTCTAAGGTCAATGGTTATCTCCTGATGGCCAATGAACTCAAGAATAAGACAAAAGTTGGGCTGGATCTTTCATCCAAAAAGATAAGGGAGAAATTCAAGAATTATCAAGCCAATTAAAAAAGACCCACTCCATGTCAATCTCCACCAACTTTGGTATCAACAACTCTGACAAAGAAAAGGGAATCAACTTGGTGGTTGATAAGATGGACTTCATTTGTCCTTTTTATATTCAAATGGATCAAATCTTTGGAAAGGAGGCCAACATCACCCCTCTAGCTGCTTTTGACTCCCCAAAATCTGATCCAGTTGATGCTGAGGACTTGGCTGGGGATGCTCAGCCTATCAATGAGGACCTTGATGAAACCTTTGCCTTTCAGTGGCCGCCATCTGATGCCCAGGAGGATATTCAAACACAATCAGCTAAAATCCCCTCTACTTCCACGTTGATTGATGATTAAAACCTAACCTTGGACCCCACAAATACTTCTTTCAATTGCTCTCTTCCTAGGGCGGAAGAACTGGAGAACTTGGCCAAGGAGGAGGATGTCATTCCTGTATCACCATTTCCATCAAGATCTGCTCAAGTAAGTAACCAAGTTCTTTTCTCTTCTGTCTGGTTAATCCTGAATGACTTATATTGTAATAAAACAGGCTCATACATTCCTGAATTGCAGAAAGCTCAAGCCAATGGGGACTCCAACATCCCCTTCAAATGAGAGCAATGATGTTCCCACACAAACCTCCTCTGCAAAGGGAAAGCAAAAGTCCTCCAATTCCATCAAAATCAACCCCACTAGCATTGAATATAGGAGAAACACTTGAAATCTTTCAGGCTTTGAGGAGATCATGGAGAAGCAATATTCAAGTAGGCCCATTGGGTTCTCATTGATTTCAAAATCAAGCTCATTCCTATTCCCCTCTGAAAAATAGACAAATTGCAAATTGAATCTGAAAAACTTCAGTTTGAAAAGGAGAAGTGGGATTGTCAACTGGCTATTGATTTTAAAAAGCAGAAAGCCAAGAGTTTGGCTCATCAACAAAAATTGGATACTGAGTGGAAGTTGAAACAGGCTAAGCTAGAATTTCAAAAAGAGGAAAAGGAGAAGGATTGATAGCAAGCACAGCTGGAAATGGAGAGGGAAAGACTGGCAATAGAAAAAAAAGGATAAGTGGTCAGTGGCTGCAGCATACATTGGTAGCAGTAGAACAGTGGATGAATTAAAGCAGATTACTCAAATTCTGGGCCTGTAATTATATTTGCTTTGATGAAAAACTTAAAAAGTAAAGAAAAATAATCTTTGATTACAAAAATGCTTAAGACTATTTTGAACCCCACCAATAAAAATATATTTTTTCTTGTTATTTATATTTTGGGGATTATTTTTTTCATGGGTGCTACCCTTGAACTCACGGGGGAACTACGTCCCTGAAAGGTCCAGTATACACAGAAAAATACTTTTTTACATGGGCTTTTCAATAACTTTTTTTTGAAATTCTTACACAGAAGCCCTGTAGATAGGTATCTCAAACCCTTATGGCTAATGTTTTATAGTTTTGGGACCAAAAAAAACTCATTTTTGGAGCTATTCCTTTGGCTTTTGGCTTAGGTTTTTTTTGGCAATTTGAACTCTCACAATATATATCAATCAGCTGAAGAGCTTTGAAATATTTATTTTGAGATTTTTTGGATGTATCCTTGGCCTCCAAAAATTTCTTCAAGAACTTTCTCAATTACTTTCTGTTTTTTATCCCAAGAAAAAAAAGATAACTGAATGGGCCCTCAATCAACTTCAGGAAATATTAGAACATCAAGAAACCAGGGTTATTGTGACAGATAAAGAACAAGATTTAATTAGTGCCATGGAAAAAGTTTTCCCATCTTCTCATCACCTTCTCTGTCTCTGGCATATTTTCAAAAATATTCAAACCCAATGCAGGAAGTATTTCAAGTCTGAAGATGAATGGAAGCTCATTCAGAAACACTTGCACCAATTGTTCAAGTTAAAATCTGAAGATATTTATCAGGAAAATTTCACCAAACTTTCTCTAGTCTAGAATCCTCCCACGTCAGAATACCTCCTTGAAAACTGGGTCCAACTAAAAAAACATTTGTCTCTTACTTGGCCAATAAATACTCTTATTTTGGAAATACAAGTACATCAAGAATAGAATTCCTTCATTCTTACATCAAACCCTTCATCACTTCCTCTACTGGCTCCTTTTCCAATGTTTTTGATAAGATATATAATTCTATTACCATCCAAATTCATGAAAGAGCTATTGAAGCCTCCCAGAAAGGTTTCAAGCATCTCATTGGTTTTCCCCACTGTGTGGAGCATCTTTCTGGAAAGATCAGCCATTATGCCCTCAAGACCATTCACTCATTTAATCAAGTCTCTGATTCTTCAACCACTTGCATCAACTGCAATTACTCTTTGTATATGGGTCTACCATGTTTTCACAAAGTAAAATCAGCTATTTTCAAGGGTGAAATTTTCCAAATTGAGGATTTCCATCCTCAATGGCATGTCAACCCCCCCTTTTCAGTAAGTTTTTTTTCTTTATAAAAGTTCAAATGAATAATATTCTGATTAATTTCTAACTTTCTTTCTGCAGTTAACTGCCAGCCCAGACTCAAATTAAGAATCACCCAGCCTTGAACAGCCCTCAAGATTAACCAATGAATATAGATATCTTACTGAATTGTTTGAAGAATTCCACCAATTTCCACCTGGAGAACAACATTATTATCTGGGTGAAAAAAAGAAGCTTTACACTGGAAAGTATCAACTTGTTCTGATTCAAGAGCCCAATTCTACTCAAAGATCCAAAATAAGAGGCAGACCCAAAGGAGCAGCAAGTAAGTTCAGGAAGATCTCTCAATCCTCAAGTAGAAGGGACCCATCTGGCTTTGAATATTTAGAAGCACCAAAGAGGAGAGGAAGGCCAAGGAGGAAATTTTCAGCAAATTCAGTGGTCAGTAATTAATCAATCTTTGAGAAAGAAAAAAAAATATAACTCATTGTTTTTATGTAATCATTCAGGTTTTGAGAAAGGGAAAAAAAAAGAAGGAAAAAGGGAAGGGGAAGAAGAAGGAGGAGTCAGATGAAGAGGTAAATTTATATTTATACATAATCATCTGAATATCAACTGGATATTTCTTTTTTTTTAAAAATGAGATGATTTTGTGACAGAAGAAGATCCTTCAGAAGATGAGGAGCGCCCAGATTTGGATGTTTTTAAGATGGTGAGATTACATTTGCTTTTTGTATTGAGTGAATTTTTATTAATCATCCCATTTAATCTTTTTTTAGAGGTCTGGAACTGTTTTCATTAAGAGGGCTGCTTCCCCTGATTACAATCCTGGGACTAGAATCAAGAGACAAAAGCACAAAAGTCAAGATGATGAATCCCCTTACCATCCACCTGGAAAGCATTTTTTTGCTCAAAAAGAAACAAAAATAAGTGAGAAAGTAATTGAATTTGATAAGACCAAATGTTTTCAGTTTTTCTGATTTTTTTGGAATTTTTTATAGGTTTCCTGCACATTATAATATTATTCTTCTGGAATCTTTGAGCAGGTTTCAATGGAACAAGTGAGTGGAATTTTTCCAACATATTTCATTTTGGAATCAATTCTGATTTTTTCTTTTAGTTCCAATAAAAATACTTCATTGCTCCAGAAACAGCTATTGCCCATATATCCCACTTTCAAGATGTTCTGGGATGGTAACTGTTGTTTCAGAGCAGCAGCTGTTGGTTTGGGACAGAAATTGGAAGACTGGATTGAAATCAGGAAAGAAATGATCAAAGAGCTGGAAACCAACCCAATCTTCCAATATTCAAAATTAATGCATGAAATCTGGGGTGAAACCTTTCAAGAGGCCAGGAGGCAACTCAACCACCTCTCTGGACCAGCTCCAATAAACATGTGGATGAAGTTCCCATGCCATGGATTTCTTCTTGCTGAAACTTATAAGTGTCCAGTGGTTCTGTTTTCTTGTTTAATTACTTGCACTTATCTCCCTCTGAATTCCCCTCCCACTCCAAATCCCAAATAATCTCCTATTTGATTAATTCTGTTAGAACATTTCAAAAATATAGTCTCATTCAAGTTCGAGTCTGACCATTGAACATCCCCCAAATTGGATCCATTGTGGAAAAGCTTTGTGACCAAGGATTCCAAAGCTTGGATTACCATTATTCAGAAGAATTTGGAGCTTGGTGATGAGGTTTTGTTCCCAAGAAGGAAATCCAGCAGAAAAATAAAACCCATAGTAGTGGAAAAAAATCAAGCAAAATTATTGCTATCATATTTGTAATAACATTTTGTATTTGTATTTATCAAAACCAAACAAAAATTAGAAACAAAAATGTGTACCACACCTTTTATTTTCAATTATTTTCATTATTCTGAATAATTTTTGGGTTAAACCCTTGAATCAAAGCTCAGGAAAATTTTTCATTCAATTTTTGGATGTTAATTGTAAGTTTTGCCAAAAAGAAATTGAGAGAAACATTGATTCAAGAAGTGAAAAAAAATCTTGAAAAGGATATGCTATTTTGAAGTGTTTTTAAATTGGATCCAATTTTTGGAGGCCAAGGATACATTCAAAAAATATAAAAAAGAATATTTTAAAGCTCTTCAGCTGATTGGTAAATATTGTGAGAGTTGAAAGTGCCAAAAAAACTTAAGCCAAAAGCCAAAGGAATAGCTCCAAAAAATGAGGTTTTTTTTTGGATTTTGTTAATTTGTTAACTGGATTTTGGAAGGGGTTGAAATGGTCCCAAAATTATAAAAGATTAGCCATAAGGATTTGAGAAACCTATCTACAGGCCCTCTGTGTTAGAATGTCACAAAAAAAGTTCTTCAAAAGCCCATGTAAACAAGGATTTGTCTGTGTATACTGGACATTGCAGGGATGTAGTACCCCTGTGAGTTCAAGGGTAACACCTGTGAAAAAAATAATGCCCTATATTTTCTTCCCTAGAGTATATTTTACCACTCCCCAAGTACCTCAATTTCTTTAAAGTGTGTTTGTTGATTTGCATTGACATTTCCATTCTTGTATGAGTGACACTCTCCACAGCAGGAGAAGTACAGTGCTTGTACTTATTGGCTTCCAAAACCATTTTGACTATACCTTTTTGCTTGAAATCAATTCAAAAGCCCAGGTCAGGAAAAATAAATTGGCCATCTTATACTGGATATTCATCCGTAGCTTCAATAAGTTGTCCATAAGTTTTCTTGGTTGGAACTGAAAGTAAGAAGGAAAACTCAGAGATGTCACCTTTGTCAATGTGAGGTGAGTTTTAAAAAGAGTTGGATGTAAGAGTGACATGCGGAGATCAGTCAAACAGAGTAGGTCAAGAACCAAATTCAAGTGATGAGAAGGAGGGGATGTGGTTGTTCTTCATTATTTCACGGTTTGATTCAAAGGGCAGTCTGGTCAAATTGCAAAATATTGGTTCTAAAATTCAAGAGACTTTGTCTTCCATAAGATTCAGAAAAGCATACAGTTGAGGGGAAGATTGAATGGATGATTTCTTCAAATAGCCTCAAAATAACTCAAAGGGGTGCATCAATTTTTGCCATCCAGTTGCCCAAATTTTTCCACCCCAAGATCTTGAGGGACCGACAGTGTTGACAAATTTTTTTGACTGGTGAAGGAAAGTTTTCAAAAAGCTTATGTTCTTCTTGTCTTGGTCAGAAAGTTTATCCAATGGGAAAAATTCAATTATTGCAACAAGACCCTTGTGATCAGAATTATTGAGAAAAATTACTTTGCCATGGCTGAAGAAATGGAATTTCTTGATTGTACGCTTGGCATTTTCAAACCCAGCAGGTGAGGGTTTTTGATTGTTCTTTTTGTTTTAAGCAGTGATGGCAGGATACAGATCCAAAGGTCATAGTTTCTGTCCAGAACATACAAAATTTTTGTTGAAGCCCCCCTCTGCAAGTTCCAAAAATATTTCCAATGCCCTTGTTTGATCCATCTTCCACTTCAAAGTCCTCTGCTTGCCACCTCTCTTTATGTTTTTCACTCCATCTCCTTCCATCTTGTTCCCTCCCAGGAAAATGCTCCGCTTGGGGTGAGGATCAAGATGGGATTCAATTTAGAGTATAACATTGTGATTGCGGTGGGAGAAGCAAAGGAATTGAAGAAAAAGCCGTCAAAAAGGATTACCAAAAAAAAACATCAGTCAAGTGATCACAAAAAAAAAATTACTGGGTGTGAAAAAACCAGACCAGGCTCATAACCAAAAAAAAGGGGAAATGTTAAATTCACGGCTTGTTGAGCCTTGTACATGGCTCTGTACACTGTTCAATAAGCCGTGTGGAACTCTACACGGCTCCTTTGAGCCGTGTGGCATGCTACACATCCCATTAGAGGTTTGTGGCACCCTAAAAAACCTTTTATTTCTTTTATTTCTTTTATTTCTTTTATTTCTTTTATTTCTTTTATTTCTTTTATTTCTTTGATTTCTTTTATTTCTTTTATTTCTTTTATTTCTTTTATTTCTTTTATTTCTTTTATTTCTTTTATTTCTTTTATTTCTTTTATTTCTTTTATTTCTTTTATTTCTTTTATTTCTTTGATTTCTTTTATTTCTTTTATTTCTTTTATTTCTTTTATTTCTTTTATTTCTTTTATTTCTTTTATTTCTTTTATTTCTTTTATTTCTTTTATTTCTTTTATTTCTTTTATTTCTTTTATTTCTTTTATTTCTTTTATTTCTTTTATTTCTTTTATTTCTTTTATTTCTTTTATTTCTTTTATTTCTTTTATTTCTTTTATTTCTTTTATTTCTTTTATTTCTTTTATTTCTTTTATTTCTTTTATTTCTTTTATTTCTTTTATTTCTTTTATTTCTTTTATTTCTTTTATTTCTTTTATTTCTTTTATTTCTTTTATTTCTTTTATTTCTTTTATTTCTTTTATTTCTTTTATTTCTTTTATTTCTTTTATTTCTTTTATTTCTTTTATTTCTTTTATTTCTTTTATTTCTTTTATTTCTTTTATTTCTTTTATTTCTTTTATTTCTTTTATTTCTTTTATTTCTTTTATTTCTTTTATTTCTTTTATTTCTTTTATTTCTTTTATAATAAATAATAATAATTAATAAATGATAAATTATAAGTTACATGGATTATTGTATGGGCCCCTGGTTGTGTGGGGCCCTACACGGCTCCCACAGGCCGTGTGGGAGCTGTGAATTTAACATTACCCAATAATAAATAATAAATAATAAATAATAATAAAAAATGAATTATAAATTATATGGAGTAGTGTACAGGCCCCCACGCGTTGAGGGGCCCTACACGACTCCCACACGCCTGGAGACATGTACACAGCTCCCACACGGCTGGAGCCGTGAATTTAACATCACCCATACAAAAAAAAAATCAGTCAGGTTCTCACAAAAAAATAAATAAAAAAATTGGGCCAGGCTATGGGGCCCAGCAGCGAGACAGGGGGGGGGGTGGCTTGGTTGGCTGGGCAGGAGGGTTTTGGGGGGGGCCCAATGGCAACCAGGGGGGGCAGAGCGGCAAGCCGGCAGCAGGGGCCAGCAAGAGCAAACAAAGCAGGGGGGGTGGGGGGGGCAAGCAAGGGAGCAGGGGGGGGGGGGTAGGGGGGCCAGCAATTGAGGGGGGGGGGGGAAAGGTAGCAGAGGGGCCTGGCAAGCAAGGGAGCAGGGGGGGCAGGCAATTGAAGGGGGGGGGGAAAGGGAGAAGAGGGGCCGGGAGAGCAAGGGAGCAGGGGGGGGGTATGGTGAGGGAGCAAGCAAGAGGGAGAGGAGTTCAGCAAGGATGGAGGGAAGAGGAGGAAGAGGAGCATGGGGGGAAATTGCCTGAGGAAAGAAGAAGTTAGGAGGTGGGTGGGGCCTAAGGTGGATGGATCAAAGGATCAGTATCCATTGATGGGGATGGATGAGGAAGAGGATGAGGAGGAGGGGGGGATCTTAACAGGGGTTCTAACCAAAGGAGGAGGGGAGGTGGTGGGTGAGGTGGAGGTGGTGGGTGAGGTGGAGGTGGTGGGTGAGGTGGAGGTGGTGGGTGAGGCAGAGGAGTTGGGTGAGGAGGAGGGGTGAGGTGGATGTGGTGTGAGGTGGAGGTAGTTGGTGAGGAGGAGGAAGGAGTGGAAAAACCGGTGGTTTGGTGGGATAAGGTGGGTGGTTTTTAATTTTTTAGTCTTTTTTGTCTAAGTCCACCCCATCAAAAGAGAAAAAAAAACCAACTCAGCATAGGAATCTTGGGTGAACATCCAAAACCAAATCTGGTGAAGGGGTTTTTTACATAATTCAAAATCAAACATTTATCATTGAAGCAAGCAAGGGTGAGAGGTAGAATCCATTATCTCATATAAGAAGGTGAGGGAAAAGTTGACACAGGGATGACTTGAGGCAGATCTGGAATATCATCTTCAAATATTTTTTCCCATTCATCTTTGATGTTGGCCAAAAGGTTGTGAAGGATTACACAAGTGATAATCCAGTTGATGAGGATCTTCATGTCTTTAAGGTTTTGAAGCTGGTTTCACATTTCCCTTAAACTGGCCCATCTTCATCTCAGGACTCCTATTGCATTCTCAATCCAAACTTGTGATTGGGAAAGATGATAGTTGAAATTGGTTTTTCCTTGATCATTGGAAAAAACATTCAAGTATGCTGGAACCACATATTTCCCACTAGCATAAGCTCAATCAGCCAAAAGGTATTGATCTTGGTCCAATTAGTTCTCTGGTTGTTGGGCAATCTGCATCCAATTGAAAACATATGAATCATGAAAGGAAACTGGAAGGCCAACGTGGAGGGATATGAACTTCTTGTTTTCATCACAAACAAGTTGTAGGGCCATGGAGTATATAAATAAAAAGATGCAATTTATTTAATCAGTGTGTGATTAAAAGTTTTATAAAATTCATTGGAAAAGAAATGAATCAATTGCCCTTTTTCCAATTAAAATAGAGTTTTCCATCTAGCTTGGGTTTTTGACTCAAGGGGACAACAAAACCATTGCAACCAGGAAAGCCTTCAGTCTCCATTACTTGAGATATCTCCTTGCATTCTTCTTTGGTTGACCAAGAAAGGACTGAGAAAAGAAAGATAGGATAGAAATAATGACTCTTTTGGTGCATGAGTCAATGGTTCCATAACAAACTGAGAATAAATTTTCTAATCAATGAATTTCTGCTCCATTTCCAGTTGATCCCAGTCTACAAACACCAGGGCCAAATAAGAGTCTCTGGCTGGCAAGTGAATTCATGTCACCATCCAGTCCCATTTTCTGACCAATTGAAACCCTTTAAAGGAAACTTCTCTTCACCAATGAGTATTCTTTAGTTCACCTCAGTTTACATCAAAAAGAAAACATGATTCATGTTGTAATCACCATGGTGGAAAATGAGTGCCACTTGAAATTCCACAAGGAAAAATCCTGAATTCACTTGGATGTTCACATTGATTCAACCAGGAATCACTTGAAATTCCCTATGAAATAAAAATTTCCAATTAAAGATTGTATATTTTGATATCCTGGCTTCAATTTCAGTGATCAATATTTTCCACAATGCAATAACAGCTTCATTCTGATTAATTTCAGTATTCATAAAAAAAATTATTTTACAGTTTATTTCATCACTTTTATTTAAAACTACCAAGTCTATATTATAAATTTCATTGGTGTTTTTCCAGTCATTCATCTGTGTTTCACATCAGGTTTCATTACTGAAAAATCAGCTCCAAATCACTTCCAGCGCATGCTGACAGTCCCCATATGAGTGGCTTATGCAAAGGTAGAATCAGAAGCCAGTTTCAGCGGTATTTCATGTTCAAGCGGAGCAAAAAAACAAGCAGATCACAATGGCCACTAACATGGTGAGTAGCGCCAGTGTCAAAAATACCTTCCCCCTCCATTTGAGGGACTGCAAGACGTATTGCCAGCGCATTGGCAACTTCAGGGTTCTTCTGCCCACTGGGTCCACCACCAGCAAGCCCCTTCTTTAACGGGCAGTTACCCTTTTAGTGACCCCATTGCTTGCAATAGTTGCAAATTTCATTTGGTCCAACATCACCAATGGAAATATAAAGAAGTCCCAGTGGCACATTCAACAAGTACCCACCACTTCTAGGAGCAGGGTTGGACAGAGTGCCACATTGCAGACCCCCTTTGGATGTACCAGAGTTGTTCAAGAAGCCCCGCCAAGGACCCCCAGTGATTAAAATAAGCTGGAATGGATTGGAAGCCATGCCTTCACCTTCAACATCATGGGTACTCAGACTGTTAATAATTGAATGAACATCCCTTGGCCCAAAGGTTTCAGATTTTTTGGACTCAGCAAGGATTAGGTTGTTCATTGCAAATCTGGTCGTCCCACTGGGCAGAAGAGTGATGGATTGGAGAATGAGAGATTGAAATAATAAGGGTATTGATATCCCCAGACCTTCAAGTTCCAATATTTTCCAAAAAAAATAGATTGAAGTGGGAGGTGTAACTGCTTGCAGGTTTCCATTTCATCAAAACTTCAGTCAGGTCAAGTTGCCGTGATTGAGTTGCCTGCTCAAAGTTCCTTTGGATAATTTGAAGAACCTCAACTGACATTTTGGCATCTTCAACCAGGGGCCTGAGATCAGGGTTGATTAGAAAGTTCCAAACAGCTTGATCAACCGTTGGTGGTAATGCGCAAAGGTTTTCATCATTAGCAAAGAAGCGCGGGATGGCCAGAACCACATGGAGAGTTTGGCTAAGCAATGAAATCCACAAGTTGATGTTAGTACCGTCAGATTTAAGTTTTGGATTGATGTATTGGGCGTAAGACTGGCAAATAGTGATAAATGTTGATTTTTATTCTCATTATGTTGTGTTTGTTGTCTTTCTCTATTCTTGTAATGTCTTCTTCTTTCATTTCTTAATTGTCTCACGTACTTTTCTTCCCATGCACTGTTGCGGCTGTTGTCTGTCTCATTACATGTCACTGCCTGTCACTTGTGTGAATATCTACACATCCACTGAGAGACTTCCTGACCGCAACTCTCTACTTAGTCTCATCTATTTAACCTTGGCACTTCCCTCTTTCCTTTTCATGTTTCTGTCTTCCCTTTTCTGTGTGACAAATCTTGGCGACTCAACTCATCAACTCAAACGGATTGGATCGGTACTCGACTTCAAACTTGCAAACCAGATCATCCTCAAGACTACAATAGTTGGGTAGGCATCAATGTAGACTCTAACTTCATCTCAACCTCAGGATGAAACTGACCTCACATTTGAACAGCTCTTGTCCACCAGCTTAGTTCCATCATACCACAGTTTCCAGCGTCAATTCTCTACGTAGTCCTCATTAGGGCCATAATCCTGCCCGTAGAGACATTGTTTCTGTTTGTAATATATTTTATATATTTTCTTTCCATCTTATGTTTTCTATCTTTCTGGCTTCTGACCATCTTCTGAGACATTTGAAATCTATCAGCCTGGTTCAGGTTTACTTTTCCAGATTTTCTTTTACACGGTTAAAAGCCAAATAATGGATCACCCAAGCTCAACCAACTTGGCAAGATCTTTGGAAAAACCTGGACCAGGAGGCAATGGCAACTTCAAGGCATTGGCGCTCAATTCCCTGATGGAATCCACTCCTCTATTGACGGAAACTAATTACTCAATCTGGAGGAAGAAAATGGAACTTCTATTTAAGGTGAGAGGCATCCTGGAACTAGTCAACTCACTCAATCCTCAAGCTGAGATTCCTGATGACAACAAAATGGCCAGATACTTAATGTCCAAACTAGACCCAAGTACTCACACCAAAATCATTACGCCTGAAAATGAGGATTCTACTAAACTAATTTGGATGGTAGCTAAAAATCACTTTGCTTCATGTCAAGCTGCCAACCAAGCCAAGATGTTCTTTAATTTTCTCTATCTTGGATTCAATCCTACCGACATTGATAGCTTTGTTACCTCAGTTAAGGCTCATCTTGGAAAACTGGACAAAGTTGGTATCACTCTTCCTAGCAATATCCTCAGTTATCTCATTCTGTTCAAGCTTCCAGATTCTCTCAAGGCAATGAGATTGCAGATCATGCCTTCAGGTAGTGATTTGACTGTTAATCTATTTCTGAATCATCTAATCTAGCACAAGAATGAAATGCAATCAAAAGCTGTCGAGACTGCGGATACGAACTCAGCTCTGTTTCACTCTAATAACTTGAAAGAACACAAAACGCCCAGATGTGAAAATGGAAAGCACAATCTGGGTGTCAAATCTCATCCTGCTTCCTCCTGTTGGGCTGAATTCC
Source organism: Puccinia polysora (assembly GCA_025617555.3). NCBI lineage: Eukaryota > Fungi > Basidiomycota > Pucciniomycetes > Pucciniales > Pucciniaceae > Puccinia > Puccinia polysora. Next base: position 18,720,097 of record CM062621.1, on the reverse strand, counting down.
CAGAACTACGACCCAATCAATCCTCCAATAAAGGCCAACAAGGTTTCAGGAAGAAGCAGCCAGCTGAATCCCATTACCACGATTATGCTTTCTTCTGTGCGTCTCATCAAAATTTGCAATCTCACTCTACTCAATACATCCTGGACAGTGGATGCTCAATTCATATGTTCCACAATTGAAACTCTTTCCTATCACTGACCAAGAAACCTGGAGAAGAATTTATCAAGACAGGGAAGAAGGGGGAAGGAATTGCCATCAGAGGTATTGGCACGGCTTTCATAATCAGTGGAGGAAAGACTATCCATCTCAAGAACGCCGCCTGGGTCCCTGAAGCCACTGTCAATCTAGTGTCCATGGGTGCTCTGCTGCTGAAGGTCTGTTTTCTCCAAGTCAATTCTAAAAGCAAGCCTCCCAGCTTTGCATTGCGTCAATCCAAATCTCCAGTTCTGATTGGTTGTGTTGAAAATAATCTATTGATGATTACTGTAGAGAATTTCTCCAAAACTGGTCAACCAATCCCAACTGATACTGCTGCCCTGAAAATCTCCTCCTGCTATTTCTCTTTGTTGGGTCTGCAAGAACTTCATCTCAAACTTGGCCACGCCATCATGGAACGAGTCAAAAAACATCTTGGACACTTGATCAATAAGGAAACGTTGGATTCTTTTGAATGCCTGGCCTGCAAAAAGAGCAAGATTGAACAAGCTCCCTTCAACAAGGAGCAACTTCCGGCAACTAGAGTTTTTGATTTCCTGCACATGGATCTGATGGGCCCTCTTAACCCCATTAGCAAAGGTGGTATGAGATTTTTGCTCACCATAGTGGATAATAAATCCGGATACATCTCAGCTTTTCCTCTCCCCTCAAAGGATGCGGCTGCTCAGACTATCAAGTTTGTTATCAAAAATGAGGCAAAAAAGAAAAAAAGATATCCAATAGAAATAGTTACTGACGGCGGTGGAGAATTTGTGAATAAAACTCTCAAAAGCTTCTTCAAGTCCAAGGCAATCAATCACTTAATAAGCGAGCCGTATCACTCCCAACACAACGGGAAGGCTGAAAGAGCCAATCGCACGATCATGGAATCCTTGAGGTCTGTCTTCAGTGCTTCAAAAATCCCTAAATCCTGTTGGCATGTGGTTATACAAAGTTGTTGCCTGGCTTTGAATCAAATCCCATTAGAAAAAGGAGGACTCACACCTTGGGAAATGCTTCATGAATCCAAACTCCCTGCGGACTACCTTAAGCCAATCGGATCCAACATCATATTTCTCCTCAATGATCGAAACATCAAATCAAAACTGAATGAAAAAGGAGAGGAAGGTCTGCTAATAGGCTAAAACCCCAGATTCTACTCTTACAAAGTTCTATCAAAGAATGGCAAGATCATTGAAACAAAACATGTTAAGTTTCTTAAAAATCAGCCCTTCAAAAAGTCTTGGCAACTTGACTGTGAAGTTGTAATGGAGCAAATTCTTCCCAATGTGTCCATGGATCAATCATCTGCGGCTGTGGAATCGACAACTGACAAATCCAAACCTGAAGACTCTAAACCAATTATTGACAAATACAACTATGATGAATCTTCAGAATTGGGTCACTCTTCCACTGATGTCCTCAAAACCCTGCGGCCAAAGCTGAGAGATTGATCCAGATTGAAGGCACCGGAACGTTATGGATACTATCACAAAAGCTTACCTCAGAACATTCATGAAGCCCTGAAGCTCACCAAATGGCAACCTCCAATTGAGAAGGAACTGAATACTATTGAAGAACTCGGCGTCTGGGAAGATGCAGAAGAATCTGAATTTGTCAATCCACTCAATACTACCTGGGCCTTCCAATGCAAGAAAGACCTTCACTCTGGTGAGACCTCTCTGAAGGCTCGGGTTTGTGTACAAGAATTCAATCAAAGGTTTGGTATTGATTACTTTGATACATTTGCCCCTACAGGCAAGGTTGCATCACTGCGTTCATTTCTCAGCTACTCCGTCAACAAGCATCTAAAAATTCTTCAGTTCAATGTAAAAGGAGCTTTTCTTCATGCGCCCCTGGATGAAGATGTGTTCATCAAAACCCCAGCTGGATCAAAAAGAACATCTAAGTTTTTAAAACTCAAGAAATCTTTGTACAGTTTGAAGCAAGCTCCGCTCAATTGGTACAAGACCTTGAGCTCCTGGATAAAAGAAAACGGATTCGAAGAAAGTGACAGAAATCCTTGTCTCTATCTTCATAAAGACAACGTCACCGCGCTCTTTTTCCATGTAGATGTTCTTGTAGTGGTTGGAGACACGGAAGGGTTCAAATCAAAATTCCTGCGGCAGTTCAAAGATTCATCTGCTCATGAAGTTGATACGTTACTGGGCATGAAATTTGATGTTGGCCAAGATAGTATCTCACTTTCTCTTCCAAATCACATAAAGAAAGGCTTAGAAGAAATGAATTTGCTGGATGCGAAACCAATGAACAATCCCTGAACCTCTGGCCTACATCTCCAACCTGCCACCAATCAAGAGGTAGAAGATTTCAAAAAGCTAAACAGAAATTATTGGTTGCCAATAGGATGTCTCAACTTTATTGCCACTCTAGCTTGGCCGGACATCAGCTATGCTGTCTCCAACCTGGCCCGCTTCTCTGAAAATCCTGGCATCACGCAATGGAAAGAGGTAGAGCACATTTGGAGGTATTTACTCAAAACCATCAACTACCAGCTGGTATTCCGAGCTAAAACCCCTGCAACTCAACTGGTCATTTATAGCAATGCGACTTGCGGAGACAATCCTACGACTTGACTATCGCAAAACGGCTTCATCTGCTTACTTAAAGGATCACCGATCTATTGGACCAGCAGACGACAACAAAGCATAGCTCACTCTTCAACTGAATCTGAGTGCAATGCTCTGTTGGCTGGACACCTGGAAGGTTGGTGGATCAATCATCTGATTGGCAAAATCTGGAGGACAAAGCCTCTGGCTCCAATTCACCTCATCAACAACAAAGGTTTGAACGATAAAATTAAGAAGTTTGGATGTAAGTCTCACGCTAAATACATCAACATCAAGCTAAAAAGTCTCCGAAATGACTGGAACAATCAATTGATTGAAATAAAATTGATTTCATCCCAGGACATGTTAGCCGACTCACTGACTAAAGCCGCCAGCACTGCTGCAGTAGAACGGCTTGCTAGGTATGTAGGAGCATAAAAACATCCTGTTGTTGAGCTGAGCGGGCATGTTGATTGTTATTCTCATGATGTTGTGTTTGTTGTCTGTCTCTATCCTTGTCATGTCTTCTTCTTTCATTTCTTAATCTTCTCACGTACTTTTCTTCCCATGCACTGTCGCGGCTGTTGTCTGTCTCATTACATGTCACTGCCTGTCACTTGTGTGAATATCTACACATCCACTGAGAGACTTCCTGACCGCAACTCTCTGATTAGTCTCATCTATTTAACCTCATCACTTCCCTCTTTCCTTTTCATGTTTCTTTCTTCCCTTTTCTGTGTGACAACTCTTGGCCACTCGACTCATCAACTCAAATGGATTGGATTGGTACTTGACTTTGAAATCGCAAACCAGATCATCGTCAAGACTACAATAGTTGGGTAGGAATCAATGTAGACTCTAACTTCATCTCAACCTCAGGATGAAACTGACCTCAAATTTGAACAGCTCTTGTCCACCGGCTTAGTTCCATCATACCACAGTTTCCAGCGTCACATCTCTACGTAGTCCTCATTAGGGCCATAATCCTGCCCGTAGAGACATTGTTTCTGTTTGTTATATATTTTGTATATTTTCTTTCCATCTTATGTTTTCTATCTTTCTGGCTTCTGACCATCTTCTGAGACATTTGAAATCTATCAGCCTGGTTCAGGTTTACTTTTCCAGATTTTCTTTTACAATAAACTTTGGAGGGACCACCCCCTCATTGATCCTAGGTCCAGAGTTGTCCACAGAGTCAGATTTCTTTTTTGAATTCATTGTTTTGACAAGAGCACTTGTATCAAATGTATTGGTTGATTCTGAAGAAGCAATTATTGGTCAATCAGTAGAGTTAACAGAAGCAGAAAGAAATTATTTTTCAGAGTTGGACATTAGATGTCAATCCCCCCACGCGCGGGATTAACAAGCTAGCTCAAGATAGTTAGAGTTCCTTTGACTCTTAATCTGTTAGAAGGAAAAAGCCAGAAATTCCCTTGCTTCATTTCATAGTGTAAATCACTCCTCTATATATATGTTGTTAAGTATTGTATTTGTAATAAAGCTTGGAACAGGTGATTTTTTTTTTATTTTTAATCAGTTTTTTCCCAAGTTTTAGCTTTGAATTTCAAACAAGTTTTTTTCAATATGCCCTCCCAGATTTTTGCCCCTATCCCCCATTTGAATTTTTTCTTCCATCCTCCCATTGGATCCCATTTTTTTCACCCTCCAATCCTGTCAGCTTGCTACTATTTCAAAGCAAGCTGCAAAAGTAACAAAAATAACATAAAAATAAAATAATAATATGATTAACCTAAGAAGGAGTAGGAAAACCTTAAATATTATTACAGAAATAGATACTCCACCCAAAATTAGGTAGGGTTGCTCACTGACCCCACCCTTGAAATCCAACTCCTTATATTTTTAAATAATTAAGGAAAGAAAGACCAGAATACTACGGCTCCACTATTGAGTTTTTTGGTCAATTAAATATTTCACACACATTGTCACGTATAGGGTTCACACCTAAAATTCAGTCAGAATTGAGGTGTTTTGTATATTTTAGGAGTTACAGACAGAAATGTGTTTTGTCACAATCCCCGCACGCAGCCGCGGAAGCCAATGCACCCGCACGCGGCTGAGATACAGCCCTGTCACTCCGTCAAGGTTGTGTACGCAGCCCCAGGCCTCTGACAAGTACACAGCCGCGGGCCTACGGGTTGACAGAGTGACAGGCGGCCTGAGAGACCCAGTTATATTTATATCCAGACACCGTGCCAAGGTAATCAAGTACTTATAAGAGATAAGTAAGTGATTTATGTCTACGTCTGATCAATAATATCCGTCCTCAACCTCTTTTTTATCAATTAAAACTGCTGAAAAACCTTATCATCCCAGTATAAAGGTTTAACCCATCAGTGCACGTCTCAAACAGATACCCAAAGGATTTAATAATATACCAGTAAGTTTTATTATCCTTTCTCTGTTGTGGAAGCTTGGCTACAACGCCCTGCCACTCCACCGTGTATTTTATATACATATTATCTTTGGGTAAAATATACTTTAAACTAAAGAGCCCAAAGTAACCAGGACTATGTGTTTTCATACTGAAATCCCTGAAGAGAGGTGTTAAAGATCCCTAATATAATTGTGGCCCCTCTATAAAAATATTCAATAATCAATTTATTCATATTGGTTTAAAACAATAAACCATAAAAAAACCACTTAACCTTGCAATAAGCTTAATCCAAATATTTTACGGATTTGTTCTGCATTCATTAAATAATATATTTATTATTTATTCTATCACCTCTGGTAGCTAAAGGATAGCAAGGGTCTTGGAATCCTGGAGGCTGAAAATTGGTGGTCTGGCCGGGAAATATTCCATTTTATTATATTTAATACCTTGGACCAGACATTTCACAAAAAAAAAAAAAATCAAAGATAAATTTATCTGACTTTATAACAGTGATGTATCATTGAATTCTTTTTCAGTGGATTTAAAAACCATTGCAGAATTAATAATCTATTATTTAAATCTTTTAAAGATAAGAAAAGAAGAATATATTAAAAATTATAAACCTATTGGTTGGAAAGCTTTGACTCAAGCTGAGCAACTTAATATCTCTTCTGCATGTAAACAATTAGATAAAATCTTTGAACAAGAAGATCTTGAAAGGCGTATCAACTTTCAGGCTCTATTGAGGAAACATAAAGCTTGGAAGAAATACCTTATAAATTACTTTTTGAAATATAAAAGTAAGTATACAACTTGTATTATCATATCATTTTTTTTAAAAAATAATAATAAATATATTGATATATTGTATTAACCAATAAAATACACTTTTTTATCAGTGAACCCTCCTGTACCAGAAACCACCGCCACTGAAGTTGATTTATTGGATCAGGAAGCCCCTGATATCTCTGGACGCCCTGAAAATATGGATGGGGCAGGTGAAGACCTCATTGAAACACACCAAGAACCTGTAGGATTACCTACTAAGGATCAATTTAACCCCAGAAAGGTCTTGGTACCTTTGAACATCAACTTAAGTGAGTTTTGAACAAAACTTATCTTGACCAATTTTTTTCTGCAAAATACTTATAAACATATTATTCTAAAATTGAATAGATGTAACACAAGAGCCTCAGGAAGAATTCCCTCCTATGGATCTTTGCCAACAGCTCTCAGTAACCGTGAGACCACCAATAAAGACAACCATGAAGGGACTAGAACCCATGAATCAAATTTTGATGGACAAGGAGCAGCACCAATTACTTTTGCCCTCTCCCAACCTAGAGCCAGAGAAGGTAGTAGAATCAAGCCACCCTCCTTTACAAAAAGATTCCCTGCAGCCACCCCAGCAGAATCTGGCCAAGGAAGCCTGGATCAAAGACTTAGTCAAAGAGCACGTGAAATATTGGGAAGAATTCAAAGAAGCCCAAGCCAAGGAGGGCATGGTGTCTATGAAAAAGATAATCTCCCAGGCAAAAGCCACCCAGATAGCTCTTCAGAAAATCATTCCAAGGAAAGAGGTAGAATCCTACATAGAGAACTGGAATCCTTGGGATCAATCAGCCCAACTGAAAGGCAAAGGATCAGGAAAGAAGAGATCCTCTTCCCATCCCAAACCAAAGGGAAAGAAAGACTGGGATCAGATAATATCACTAGCTCAAAAATGGAAAAAGGTTTACAACAATTAGCTTCTAATTCTGAGCCCAAACAAAACTCTGATGTAATTACTTCCTTTTCTAATGATATGCATCATGATTCCAAAATTGTTTGTGAAAATTTGGATGGTGTTTATACCCAAATGGATAAATTAACCTCAGTAGTAGCCAAATTGATTAATAAACAAACAAAGACGGTAGGAATGGAAGAAATAAAAGAACACACAGAAAAGTTATTGGAGACAATTAATCAAGGTAGGATCAGACAGACTCAAACAATTGAGAATATGTTATCAGGAATCCAAGAAGATTTTATTATGTCTTTCCACCCCTTAAAAGAAGAATTGGCAACCACCACTAACAGCTCTATTCTATCCCTTAGTGAAAAATTGGATGTGCTTAATAACAAAGTGGACCTGCAACTTAATCTGATCAAAAATGATCTTAGAGACTTGAAAGTCCGTCTGACCAACCCCTTGGGGAGTACTACAGAGGAACCAAAACCTCCCAGACAAACCACTACTCCTTATCCACCATCCTTATTAGGAATGCATAGGAGTGACACCTTTAGGCCTAGTCCTACCCCTGAGATGGAACAAGCACTGCTACTGTTACCCCCTATTTCTGAATTGCCCAAGTTCTCTTGTGAAGGAGAATACAATCATATAAATTTTATGAAATTTATTGACTACACTATTAACTCTTATGACCTACCAGAAGCTATAGCTGTAGTCAGGCTACCCAGGCCATTTGAAGGAGTAGCATTGGACTGGTTTATCAATAAAATAGAATAAGTAGGATCCTTACCATGGAATTCTTGGAAACTTCTTATTAAACAACAATTTGGTTCTTTAATGTGGAAAAGAAAAATGATGAACAATTTCAAAAATTCCTCATTTGACCCCTGCAAGGATAAACCTCACAAATGGTGCTTGGAACAGGAGACAAGGTTGAATTGCTTCTATCCAGATGCTGATAAAGAGGAAGTAAATGAAAGACTCCTCAACCTGTGTCCTGGCAATCTTAACCATAGTGTAAGATTTAGGATGAGTATGGATGCTGACTTGCCAACTCTAATCAATGTGCTAGAAGAAGTAATAGACATGAATGGGTTAGACAAGAAAGCCCCTTCCAGACCCAAAGAGAACTATAACATCAAAAAAACCAGAGAAAAACCTCCTCTGATGAATGCCTCTGATAATAAGAAACCTAATGAGAATAGGGATAAAGAGAGGATGCCTGCAACTTGTTGGAATTGTAACAAGACTTGGAATATGAGACAAGAATGCCCATTACCAAAAAGGAAGATAGCAGTCTTGGAAGGAGAGCAGGAGGTTGAAGTAAATCAGAACTATGAAGATATAGCTGATACTGAAGGATCTCTTTCTGAATGTGAATTGATCCTGACCAACCCTGTTAATGTTATAGAAGGAGATATAGGCACTTCTGTAGAAATCAATAACATCCATGGGGATTCTAGCTTGCCCCAACAATGGGATCCTACCATAATTCCGAGACATATTATGGATGTCAAACCATTAACAGTTAAACCTATGAGTGGGAAAAGTTATACCACAGGTCAAACTTGTTATGCAACAGGATTTTATAAAAACAGTCCTATAAGGTTATTACTGGATAGTGGAGCCTTTTGCTCATGTTTCTGTGCTGAATTCTTAAACAAATGGGAACCCAATTGGAAAGAACACCTTTTGCCCGTCCCAAAAGCCAGGTTCAGCTCTTGCAACTCTACCATGAATGCTATTGGAGTAAGGACTGCTCCTATAATACTACCTCATACTAAAGGATCTTTGAGAATACAAGTGGAATTTTTAGTATTTCTCAACGGACTATGTGACTACCTGATACTGGGTAATGATGCCTTATGTCTATATGGTATAGATGTGTTCCAGATTAGAGGAAGATACTTCACAGTAGGAGGTAATTGGGACAAGAAGTTAAAGATATGCACCATTCAGTCTAACTTCCCCCCCTCTACTTATCAAAAGAATTTAGAAGACTTTGACCAAGAATACTTCTCTCAAGCAGCTCTGAATATGAATCTTTTCCAAGGCACAGAAGAAAGATATATTGAAAGTCTGCTTTGAGAAACAGAATTCTTTTTGTACTAAAGATCATCCCATTGGTGATATTAAAGGACATGATATGGTATTGAAATTGACTATTAAGCCTCCTTATCCTCCTAACTTAAGAAGGCCAGCCTATCTTTCTAGTCCTAAGTCTAGAAAAGCTCTTGAGGAACATATCCAAGAACTGATAGACTTACAAGTATTGAGGAAAGCAGGGCATAATGAACAGGTAGATGTGACCACACCTGTAATCATAGCTTGGCATAATGACAAGTCAAGAATGGCAGGAGACTTCAGAATGCTCAACAATTATACTCAAGCAGATTATTATCCTATACCCGGGATTGATCATGCTCTGCATAACTTGTCCAAGGCCAAGTACATTACTACTATGGATATGCTTAAAGTTTTCCACCAGATACCAATAAGCCCTAAAATCAGGAATTTTATGAGAATAATCTGTCATTTGGGAATATATGAATATCTTAGGATTCCCTTTGGTATAGAGAATGCTCCATCACACTTCCAGAGAACAATGGATACAATTCTAGGTACTTACATCAGACAAGGATGGATGATGGTATATATAGATGATGTTATCATATACTCTGATGACTGAAATAATCATATTAACCAAGTAAGATTAGTACTCCAGACTATCTCCAGAGCAGGATTAAAGGTGTCCATGAAGAAATGCAACTTTGGCTACGGAGAATTGAAAGCCTTAGGACATATAGTCTCTGGTCTAACTCTAGCTGCTGATCAAAATAAGATAGCTGCTGTCATGAATAGACCTACGCCTCAAAACAAAACAGAATTACTGTCTTTCATTAGTTTTTGCAGTTATTAAAGACAATACATACCAAAGTTTGCTATTCTAACTAAAAGTCTGTATGAAGTATGCAACAACAACACCCTATTTGAAATGACTCATGAGAGACTAAAAAACTATGAGGAATTAAAAATAGCTATGACCTCTACTCCTCTACTTATCCAACCAGATCACTCCAAGCCCTTCAAAGTGTACATGGACGCCTGTATGGAAGGGCTAGGAGCTGCTCTTCATCAGGAAAGGATAGAAGAAGACAGAAAAGTAGAGAAACCAGTACTCTTCATATCTAGACAGATCAAAGATACAGAGAAGAGATATGGGGCCAGTCAGTTGGAATGTTTGGCATTAGTATGGGCTTTAGAAAAGCTAAACTATTACTTAGAAGGCACCACTTTTCAAGTAATAACGGACTGTAATGCTTTAAGAACTCTTATGAACATGAAAACTCCCAGAAGAAATATGCTCAGGTGGAAAATTGCTATACAACAGTATAGAGGACAGATCACTATAGTGCATAAAGCTGGAGCTAAACATCAGAATTCCAATAGTCTAAGTAGGAATGCTTTGCCTAATGACTCTAACAATCCAGCATATGACCCTGAAGATCAAGATATTTTTCCTATCCTGAACATAAATCTTTTTGCATTGAGTGCTCCAACAATGGGGATCCACTTATGTGAATTAGATACTGCTTTCTTCAACCTAGTAAGGGATAACTACTGTCCTAAAATCAAGCTGCTGATTACCATTATGGAATGTGAATCCCCAGAAGCAGCTCTGATAAATAGCCTACCTGCTTCATTACTTAAACCCTATAAAGCAGGAAGGTTTACCTTTTGGGATGGTCTCCTTTACTATAGACACCAACATTCCAGCGTATTAGTACTAAGCAACAAACAACATATACAACATATACTCCAGGAATGCCATGACAAAATGACAACTGTTCATCAGGGCATCTATCCAAAGAAAGAACTTTAGAAAAAGTAAAACAAACTGCTTGGTGGATAGACTGGAAAGAAATCACTACTGAATATGTTACTAGCTGTGAAACCTGCCAGAAATATAATAAAACTACTGGAAAAAGGTTTGGACTCTTACAGAAAATATCTGAACCTACAACCAGATGGGAAATCATCAATATGGATTTTGTCACTGGCCTCCCCCCTGGAGGTACTCATTCACATAACTCTGTCCTAAATATAGTTGAAAGATATTCTAAGAAGGCAAAATTCTTACCTAACCACAAAGAAGATAGTGCTATGGATGTAGCTTTACTATTCTGGAACAGGATCATAGCTGATGTGGGTATACCAAAGACTATAATCAGTGAGTGACAGAGACCCCCAATTCACCTCTAAGTTTCGGAGGAATCTACATGATATACTGAGTACTACTCTAGCATTTTCTACAGAATACCATCCCCAAACTGATGGATTAGCTGAAAGAATGATACAGACCCTAGAAGATATGTTAAGGAGGTTCTGTAGCTTTGGTCTAGAATACAAAAACTCAGATGGTTATTGCCATGATTTGTTAAGCCTACTCCCAGCTCTAGAGATGGCTTATAACAGCAGTAAACATTCTGCTACCAAAGAAGCTCCTTACATACTAGAAAGAGGATGGATTCCAAAACTCCCTAGGAATAACTTAAACTATAAATTAGCCACTATTCATCCAACATCTCTTGAATTTAAGAAGATGATAGATCCGGAAAATAATCATGCTCAAAAATGTGTAGAAGAAGCAGTAGAATACAACAAACAAAGATGGGAAAAATCACATAAAGAACCTGACTTTAAAATAGGAGATAAGATCTTGATATCTACAACCAATTTCAGCAATATAGCAGGTAACAGAAAACTGAAACCAGCCTTTATTGGACCATTTGTTATCAAGAAGATGCATGGAAAGAATGCTGTGAAGTAATCTTGAGTGAAGAATTATCAAGGAAACATCCAGTATTTCCTGTTAGCCTAGTCAAACACTTTCAACCAAGAGAAGGTTGCAACCTCCCTCCAGCAATAATCCCAATAGAACCTGACCCTGTGAAAGAAAAAGGGAAAGTCAGCATGATATGTTGGAATCAATCCTGGATTCCTGATAATGCTGAGAATGAGCTGTCTACCAACCTTCTGTCCTTTCTGTATTGTTGTGTGCTGTGTGCTGTTTCATTCCTTTCTTTTTTTTATTTTTCCTTCTGTCTTTCTCCTTCCCTCTGTCATGTTGACTCCTTGATGTAGCAACACCTGCACTTCTGGACCTGTCACCCGAGTGCGGATACTCCAACTTCAAATCCAGCATCCTGCTCAAACTTATCTACCTCTCTGATCCTGGATCCTGGGTGTCTCCTCTCCCCGTGCAACCAAGAGATTGCACCATCGACACCCAGGGTACTAGGATAAGGTAAGTTCCTCTCTCTGCTCTCGGCACTCTCCAACTGAAGATCCTGATCAGCAATGCCTCCAACTTCATCTCAAGTCAAATCCCTCCAACCTCACCGCTCACCGACCTCCCACAATTCCTTCAGCCCTGCGTTGGACCCCATCTGCACTCTGCTCTGTGTCTGACCCCACTCGCAACCTGGCCTTATTAGGTTCATAACTGTTATCATTGTTCTTTTCTTCATTGTTTCTCCATTTCATCAATCACCTCAGCTCATCTGAAAATTGAAATCTACTGGCCTTATTAGCCTAAAAACCTTCCAACTTCAGATTTACAGTCCCAGAGGCCAGGTCACGAGAACCATGTCGGACAACAAAGATGCCCCAAGCTCATCCTAATTGAATATTCCTCTTCTCACTGACGAGAATTTCCCGTCATGGAGTCTCAGACTTCGAAGTTATCTGCGTCGCAAAGGCATCCTGAACTACGTCCTTGAACCACCGCCCTCTCCTCTCAATGCACCTCAAAAGAAGAAGCTGTACAAAGCTGCCGACATTATCATCCAACATCTAGGAGACACAGCCTTTGACGCTGTCATCAACAAAGATAATGACGGTGATCCCCACGCAATCTGGAACAGCCTGCTGGAACGCTACGCCTCCAAATCCACCAACAACCAAGGGCGCATCTGGCTCAACTTCATCCGATCCCAATACAAGGGTGAGTTGGCGACATACATTCAAGAATGCCAAAAAACAATGAACGAGCTGTCAGTTGTCAAGCTCAAGGTCCCACCCGACATCCTAAGCTACACAATACTGGCAAAACTCCCCAGCAATTTCTACCACATAGTTGATACCATTCTCCTGAACAATGAGCTGCTGCTGAATCCGACGAACGTCTTAAACAAGCTGCAAGAAGTCATCCACCTCGAAACATCTCGAAGTAAGAATCCTGAGGAAATCAACAACAATGCTCCCAAGCCCACAGCTCTCATCAAAACGAGTTCCAAGTCAAAATCCCGTCCTCGACCCAAACACCCGTGCTCTAAAGGCCATCACAACCCACTGTCTGACCACCCAGAAAGCAAATGCTGGTTTCTCCACCCGCACCTGCGCCCTGACAATAACTCATCCAAGCCTGCTGTCCATCTCAATGCATCTGGTCAAACATCCAAGGACCAACTGCCTGGACCTGAAGCCACCAAGCTCCACTTCAATGCCCAACTCTACCTCAAAAACCCCTTCTCCAAAGAGGCCTACCGACTGCTTGTTCTTGACTCAGGATCAAGCCATCACATCCTCAACAACCTGCAGTACCTTCACCAACCCAAAGCCATAGCCGTTGAAGTAGGCACCGGTGCTCCCAATACTGGCCTCAAAGCCACACACATTGGCAGTGCCGTTATCAAGAACCATGAGGGAAGGGAGCTGGTTTTGGAGAACGTCCTTCTCATGCCTTCCCTAAATCAATCACTGATATCCCTCACTCAGCTGAAGTCAAGGAAGGCAGTATTCAATAGGGTCGGTCACTTGGGAATTGAGGTGACCCTGGACAACTTCTCCTTTATAGGCAGCACCCACAACAGACTAACCGAATTGTGCGGAGTGAAATTCATACAACCCAAGGAGGATCCCAGTGTATTCTTGAAAACCAAATCCAACGCGATCAATTGGCATCACCGACTGGGGCACCCCAATCCATCAGTCTTGAAGCTCCTCAATCTTTCCGACAAGGACTCCAAGGGCGTGTGCAAAATATGCAAAACTTGCAAGGGCACAGCCACTCCCTTCAACCACCACTTCAAGGCTGTGAAAGACCCTCTGGAAGCCCTACACTTCGACCTGGTGGGTCCCCTATCTGTTCAATCAGGCTCAGGTAACCTGTACTTCCTAGCAATTACGGATCAACACACCGGCTTCAAGGCTGTATCTTTCCTCAAGTCCAAAAGCGAGGCGGAAAAGGCCCTCATCAACTTTATCGCCACCGCCAAAAGAAAAACGACGAAAAAAGTGAAAACCCTTATCTCAGACAACGGAGGGGAGTTCACTTCAACCACACTCAAGGACTACTGTTCAGCTCAAGGTATAATTCAGAACTTTGCCCCTGCCTATACACCCCAACAAAATGGCCTAGCCAAGCGAACAAACCGCTCCATTCTCCAGAAAGCTTGATGTCTACTCTCCCAAAGTTGTCTGTCACTTACCTACTGGGATGAGGCCGTCAACACGGCCACGCACCTACTCAACGTTCTGCCGTCTCGCACCCGATCAAATAACATTCAGTACAAGCTCTGGTTCAACAGAGAACCCAATCTGGACTTCCTCAAACCGTTTGGATGCCTCGGCTACTCCCTAATTCCGAAGCATCTTTGCGAATCAAAGCTTGCCCCCACAAGCAAGAAGTGCATTTTGCTGGGGTATGTCAACGACTTTTTGCCGTACAGATGTTTAGATCCTGCCACCTTAAAAATATACATAACTGCAAATGTTGTTTTCTGCGAATCCATTTTTCCTTCCATTTCCTCTCCTCATACCATGTCGCATGATACAAACTCCGGGCCTGCTTTCCTTTCCATTCCGGATAAAACTGGAGCTGACACTTCCCTCTCCCTCCCAAACAACTCCAACTCCGACTCCTCTGGCCCACTCACCAGTTCCTTGCCAACACCAATCACCCCGTCGTACAATTGCATTACCCCCAACAACATCCTCCATGGTCCCCGTCGCGAAGACTCCACTATTGGCCGAACCCAACTATACCTCATCTGCAACTCTGAATACAAAGATCCAGCCAACCTCAAAGAAGCTCTAGCCTCAAAGTACTGCAACAAGTGGATCAAAGCAATGCGTGTAGAGGAGCTCAACCTCATATCTTACGACGTCTGGAAAGAAGTTGACTCGACTGCTGAATCTGTGCCAATCAACTGCGTGTGGGTCTTTAGAACCAAACGGGACTCAAGGAATTGGATTACGGAGTTCAAAGCCAGGCTTTGCGCCCAGGGCTTCCACCAACAATGGGGCCGCGACTATCTCAACACCTTCTCACCGACCCGCGACAAAGCTTCACTTAGGGTACTCATTTCCTTCGCAGCGTCCCGGGGCCTGAAATTCCATCAATTCGACGTGAACTCCGCATTCTTAAATGCACCAATCAAAGAAACTGTCTACATCAAGCCACCTTCAAACATCCACGTCACCCCTGGCAAGACGCTCAAGCTCCTGAAGGCGCTCTACGGACTCAAGCAAGCACCGTATGCCTGGTACACTACTCTAACCGACTGGCTGCTTAGCATTGGATTCAACCGCTGCGATGCTGACCATTGCGTGTTCTGGAGCAAAGACTCATGGCTCTATGTCCACGTCGATGACATAGCCGTCTTCAGCAGGAAGCCAGAGGAATTTATTACGGCGCTTGGGTCCCGATTCACCATCAAGGATCTTGCCAAGCCTCACTACTACTAGGAATGAACGTAGCAGCCACCTTGACAGGGTTCAAGCTGCATCAAGACACCTACATACAGCATATACTTCCCAGCTACAACCTCCCGGCGTTCAAAACGCATTCCACTCCTTTCCAACCCGGCGGCAAGCTGCTGCCTGCAACTGACAAAGAGCATCTCGAATTTGAGAAGTTGGATCACAACTACCGGAAAATCATAGGAGAGCTGAATCATCTAAGCTGCTGTACACGCCCCGACATCACATTCTGCGCGAACTATCTTGCGCAGTTCTTGAATAAGCCAGCCCACCATCATTTCAATGCTGCTCTCAAGACCCTCAACTATCTCAAACATACCTCCAACCGGGGGCTGAACTTTTGCAGAATTGACGACCAAACCCTCGCTGCATTTGCTGACGCCAACTGGGCGACCTGCCCGAGCACCAGGAGATCAGTCTTGGGAATCTCCATCAAGTGGTTGGGAAACCTCATCAACTGGAAATCCAGACGCCAGCCAACGCTATCTCTATCTACGACAGAGGCGGAGTACAAGGCCATGGCCAATGCTGTGAAGGAGATCTCATGGCTAAACTCCCTAATACATCAAGTTTTCCCTGGAAGCAGTTCAAACCCGTCATCTCTATTCGAAGAAAACAAGGGTGCCATCAAACTGGCCCTGAATCAAGCTAATCACTCCGGCTTCCACTCCAAGCACATGGAACTCCGATTCCATTACATTCGTGAGGAGATTGAAAAAGGTAACATCGTGTTAACAAAGGTGTCTTCAAAAGCTAATCTAGCCGATTTCCTCACCAAGCCTCTCAGCCGCCCCAAACTGATCACCTCTCTATCCAATCTGGGATTCTTCTGAACGCATTCTCAGCAAGGGAGGATGTTGGAATCAATCCTGGATTCCTGATAATGCTGAGAATGAGCTTTCTACCAACCTTCTGTCCTTTCTGTATTGTTGTGTGCTGTGTGCTGTTTCATTCCTTTCTTTTTTTTATTTTTCCTTCTGTCTTTCTCCTTCCCTCTGTCATGTTGACTCCTCAACGTAGCAACACCCGCACTTCTGGACCTGTCACCCGAGTGCGGATACTCCAACTTCAAATCCAGCATCCTGCTTGAACTTATCTACCTCTCTGATCCTGGATCCTGGGTGTCTCCTCTCCCCGTGCAACCAAGAGATTGCACCATTGACACCCAGGGTACTAGGATCAGGTAAGTTCCTCTCTCCGCTCTTGGCACTCTTCAACTGAAGATCCTGATGAGCAATACCTCCAACTTCATCTCAAGTCAAATCCCTCCAACCTCACTGCTCACCGACCTCCCACGATTCCTTCAGCCCTGCGTTGGACCCCATCTGCACTCTGCTCTGTGTCTGACCCCACTCGCAACCTGGCCTTATTAGGTTCATAACTGTTATCCTTGTTCTTTTCTTCATTGTTTCTCCATTTCATCAATCACCTCAGCTCATCTGACAATTGAAATCTACTGGCCTTATTAGCCTAAAAACCTTCCAACTTCAGGATATTGAGAGACAGGAAAGAGAGAGTACAAGGAAAAGATGTTAGACTGTACTTAGTGAGATACAAAGGAGAATCTGCAGACAAAGATGAATGGTTACCAGAAAATAACATACCTGATGGACCAATAATACATCTCAGAAACTACAGGGCTAGCAAAAGGAACTGAAATACACATGAAGTTAATTTTCTCCCAAAATCCTCCAGATTGGTTTTCAGATATGGCCATATCTTGGAGTGGGGGAATGTCAGCTTGCTACTATTGCAAAGCAAGCTGCAAAAGTAACAAAAATAACATAAAAATAAAATAATAATATAATTAACCTAAGAAGGAGTAAGAAAACCCTGGATAGTATTACAGAAATGGATACTTCTCCCAAAATTAGGTAGGGTCACTCACTTACCCCACCCTTGAAATCCAACTCCTTATATTTTTAAATAATTAAGGAAAGAAAAACCAAAATACTACGACTCCACTATAGAGTTTTTTGGTCAATTAAATATTTCACACACATTGTCACGTATAGGTTTCACATCTAAAATTCAGTCAGAATTGAGGTGTTGTGTATATTTTAGGAGTTACGGACAGAAATGTGTTTTGTCACAATTCCCGCATGCAGCCGCGGCAGCCAATGCACCTGCGCGTGGCTGAGATACAGCCCTGTCACTCCATCAAGGTTGTGTACGCAGCCCTGGGCCTCTGACAAGTACGCAGCCGCGGGACTACGGGTTGACAGAGTGACAGGCGGCCTGAGAGACCCAGTTATATTTATATCCTGACACCATTCCAAGGTAATCAAGTACTTATAAGAGATAAGTAAGTGATTTATGGCTACGTCTGATCAATAATATCCGTCCTCAACCTCTTTTTTATCAATTAAAACTGCTGAACAACCTTATAACCCCAGTATACAGGTTTAAGCCATCAGTGCACGTCTCAAACAGATACCCAAAAGATTTAATAATATACCAGTGAGTTTTATTATCCTTTCTCTGTCGTGGCAGCTTGGCTAAAAGGCCCTGCCACTCCACCATTTATTTTATATACATATTATCTTTGGGTAAAATATACTTTAAACTAAAGAGCCCAAAGTAACCGGGACTACGTGTTTTCATACTGAAATCCCTGAAGAGAGGTGTTAAAGATCCCCAATATAATTGTGGCCCCTCTATAAAAATATTTAATAATCAATTTATTCATATTGATTTAAAACAATAAACCATAAACAAACCACTTAACCTTGCAATAAGCTTAATCCAAATATTTTACGGATTTTTGCTGCATTTATTAAATAATATATTTATTATTTATTCTATCACCTCTGGTAGCTAAAGGATAGCAAGGGTCTTGGAATCCAGGAGGCTGAAAAATCCAAACTCACATTGCCCAGCTCACCATCCATTGATCCAGTAATTTTTCAATCCAGCATCCCAAAAATAACCATACCACCATTTCCCTCTATTGGTAAGTCATTAATTCATCAAGTTTCAAACCAACGTGCTCCTAACATTGCTAATTTTTTTTATAATTTTCTATACTTTTTTCTTTTGTACTATTTTTTTGGGAGGGGGGGGAGGGTAATGCAAACTCAAGAGGGTCAGATAAGCAAGGGAGAAGATGGTTCAAAGGTTTTGGTCTGCTCAATTTCATCTTGAAAATTCCATTTATACCATTGTAGCAGAGTCAATTCATTTGTCAGGATTCCATTGATAAAGTTGTAGAATAGTGAAATTTCTATCACCAAAATCTTGTAAATGCAATCAAAAAATCAAAAAGATTTCAAGCTAGTCAGAAGTAGACACCTTGATTTAAAAAGTGATATGATCTAAGAATGCCTGAGAGCAGGAGGAATGCAGGAAAAAAAAAATCTCAAAGTAGAGGGTAAAAAAGAAATTAAGGCTAACCAAGTCTTTTCAGTCAACATGAGGCTTGGAATGGAACATTGGAGGAAAGTTGAAGAGGATGAGGAGCAAAGGTGACCAGGTTTTGATTTGGTCAACATTCCTGGATTGGATAAAAATGTAATGATCATCTTATGCTTTATGAACACAATGGATGATGATCTGAGCAGATTTGGGATCAACATGAATCAAGGATGGATCCCTACAAGGACTGACGCTTGGGGTACTACCAGGATTGGCTGTGGAGGATGAGGGACAATGATGGCAGAAGAGAGCTTGATACTTGGACATGAATGTCATGGCTTTTGATCATATTAATGATCCATTCATTGCAACTCCGCTGGCATTCAGTTGCATTTCATTGCTGTTTTCAAAAGGAAAGGGAAATACAAGAAAACAAAAGCATTTCCCATAAAATTGTTAGTAGAATACAAAATGTTGTTTGGGGGTTTCCCTGTAATTTGTTCAAGAGATTAGTCTAAAAATAAAATGAAGCCAATTGTAGTAAACTTTTCAACTTGAAAGAAGCTTCAAATATCAATGGTTGAACCCTCTTGAGTTTACATTGCCCCCCCCCTCCCAAAAAAATGAAACAAAGGGAAAAAACAAAAAAGGGAAAAAAAATCAGTGATGTTGAGAGCATTTTGGTTAGAAACTTGATGAATTAATGACTGAAAAATAGAGGGAAATGGTGGTATGGTGATTTTTGGGATACTGGATTGAAAAATTGTTGGATTGATTGATGGTGAGCTGGGGAATGGAGGTTTGGATTGGAGGGTGAAAAAAATGGGATCCAATTGGAGGACGGAAGAAAAAATTCAAATGGGGATAGGGGGAAAAATCTGGGAGGGCAGATTGAAAAAAAAACTCGTTACAAATTCAAAGCTAAAACTTGGGCAAAAACTGATTAAAAAAATTGAAAAAAAAAGTCACCCGGTCCAAGCTTTATTACAAACACCGTATGTATTTACATGATTCATGTGTTATAATCTAGAATTTTTTCATGCAAGGTTTGCACTACCTAAATACATAATAAATATTTTTGAAAGTTCCAATACATTGCACCAAAATACTCTTGTTTGGATGCATGCATTCAAACACTAACATTTTTGTGCAACTTCCGTGCTTTGATCCAAGTGGCACGGAAATCCTCCTGTTTGGATGCATGCATCCAAACACTAACATTTTCATGCAACTACCATGCTTTAATCCATGTTGCACCAAAATCCTCCTGTTTGGATGCATGCATCCAAACACTAAAATTTTTGGGAAACTTCTGTGCTTTAATCCAAGTTGCAATAAAATCCTCCTAATTGGATGGATGCATCCAAAAAATAAAATTTTTGTGCAACTTCCTTGCTTTAATCCACATTGCACCAAAATCCTCCTGTTTGGATGCATGCATCCAAACACTAAAATTTTTGTGCAAATTCCATGCTTTCATCCAAGCTGCACCAAAATCCTCCTGTTTGGATGCATGAATCCAAACACTAAACGTTTTTTGCAACTTCCATGCTTTAATCCAAGTTGCACCAAAATCATCCTGTTTGGATGGCAGGATCAGGTTTGTTCAAAATGAGGGAGGTGTGTTGAAATCAACTTTTGTGAGATTGTAGAAGGTTAGGAGTGTTCAAAATTTCTGGGAAGTGTAGAAATCTAATTTAGTAAGATTGTACCAGGGTAAGGTGTGTTGAAATACTTTTTGGGGAGAGTGTATCAGGGTGAGGTGTGTTGAGCTCCACTTCAGTGAGAGTGTAGCAGGATGAGGTCTGTTTAAAATTAGGCCAGGAGTGTTGAAATCCACCCTGATGAGAGTTTATCAGGGTAAGGAGTGTTGAAAATTGGGTAAAAGTTCTTCAAATTCACTTTTTCCAGGGTTAGAAGGGTAAATAGTGTTAAAATTTGGGTAACAATTGTTCAAATTCACTCTGGTGAGGGTGTGCAGGGTGAGGAGTGTTGAATTCCACTTGAGTGAGGGTGTGGCAGGTTGAGGTGTGTTCCAAATCAAGTGAGAAATGTTTGAAAGTTGGTGAGGTGTGTTCAATATTGAGTGTGGTTTTCAAAACATTGAGTGAAGTGTGGTTTAAGTGGTTTACACTTACTGGTTTTGTGTAATTTAACCTTGGTGCTGGGGCTCAAGCCACCTGGACCACACTTGGGTTCTGTCAGCCCAAATTTTCATGCCTGCCTTACTATATGGGAGTGAACATCACTGCACTGGCAACTGTGAAACTACAACCACATAAGAGTGTAGTCCCTCCTCTGCCCACCCTCTCATGTGGATGAAATACACACTATGATGAGTCTGTAAAGTACCTTCACTCTTTTTATAAGAAACAAGTTTCTTGTATAAAATAAATTTTGCTTTTTAAGTCTAAAACATTGACAAAAAAAGATTGTTGGGGGGTTGCTCTAGTCAATATTAGTTGGCCTTTGAATTCTGGAGACATTGGTTCACATGCGCAAATGAGTCCATTAAAAAAACCATGCAATGTGTGGGCTTTTGTTGTTGATGGTGTTTTTTTTTTGGGCTGTGGCCGTGCCATGCTTGATGGGCATTCTTTCCTACATCTGATTTGTAGTTAGATAGGCTTAAATAAAAAACTTATGCAGGCAGTAAATGGCATAAATATGTTGCAGGGGGGAATTTTGAGTTGTACAAATGGTCATTTAAGGATTTGACTGAAAATCCAAGCATGTATACTTTGAACATAGGCTCATATTGGAGTTGTTTTAGTGACAGAAATAGAAGAGTTCTTTTCTGAGATGATGAGTAAAGAGAATTTTTGTAAAAGACAATCCCACAAGGATGATAGAAATTTGAGCACAGAAAGCCAACAAACAAAAACATGTGGATCAAAGAATGAATGTAAAATAAAGGCAACTAAGGAAGCTCCTCAGGTGAGTATTGAGAAAGAATACCATAAAACCTGAAAGGAAAAGGCTATTTGAAATAGATGATTGTTGTGGGTTAAACATGTTAGCACCCTTCATGCAGAAAATGGATTGATATGAAGTAAATGGAACACAAAAGCCCCATCTAGGATAGGAGAATGAGGAAGAATAGGATTTATCTTAGAAAGGAAAATTTACCACCACATGCCTTGAAATTTGTTGAAGATTTTGTTGAAATGGTAGTTGGTGCTCCAAACTGAATTGGAGCCTTGCCTTTATTTCCTGATGGAAGTCTCAAACTGGCTGTCTTTTTTTATCCTAGTATGATTCTTCTTCCCATTACTGGTAGTGAGTGCCACCTTGGGTTTGTGTCAATCCTCTGTGTGAAAAATTTAGGGAGTTATCTATTTGTATTCTGCACTTTCTGGCAGAAATATCCATGTTTTTCACAAGAAATAAATCTTTTGAGAATGAAACAAAAGCCTTTTCAGTAAAACCCCATCCATAAAACATTTTAAAATGTTTGAGTGACCTATTAGTTGATCTGAAACAATTACCTTGTGAAATTATATGAGAGGGATCTGGGAATTGAAAAGCACTTCTTGACCATTCAAACTCCTGGAGCTGGTAAAGAATAAGCCAAGGGATGGAAGTCTATGAAGTTCATGCACTTAATTAAGGGTTTTTAACAGGTAGGAAACCCATTTTTCCAGCCCTTATATGGCTTGAATAACGCTAAGGAATAGCTCGAAGAGGTAACCCTTGGATAATGTGTGATGGACCATTTTTTACCTACAAGAAAAGTGGGGCTTATGCCCCAGGTGTGTAACCAAAAAAACAAGTGAACTGTGAGTTGGTTTGAAGTGGTTCCCTTGTGAACTTGTAGTGAAACTAGGGCAAACTTGTGTAAAATTATTGTTAATTTTATTTTGATAGAAATTCAAGGCAGTGTAACACCCATCTCAGAACAGAAAATCATTTGGGATTTTGCTATAACCTGCTTTATTTTTTTCTCTGTTTATTTAAATATTTTTTTGTTGGGATAAATTTAGCAAAAATTTTGTTGGTCACAGCAAGTGTTTTTATTTTTTAATTTATGAATACTCACATTTGTATAGACTCTTTGTGGTCTGCAATCTTGGCCTGGGAAAAAAATGCCAACAGTTTGTAGAGGATATGGAGCATTGTGAAATTATGATTTTCAATCTGTGAAAAGTGAAAATGGCAAAAACTGAAAACAAATTACAATCATTTCAAGTTTTCCAACCAAAAATCTTCCATCACAAATCAATTTCCCTTTAAAAAGATCAACATGTTTCACAAAATTGTTTTTTTCCAGAAATAGTTCTTTTTTTATCTTGGTGGAAATGCCATAATTCAAAGGTCATCATTTGGGAAATACAGGTGACTTTCAATTTTCAAAAAGGTGAAATAAAATTGATTCTCATTTTCAGCAGAAGTGAAATTTTCCAGACTTTCATTTTCCATAAAGGTGAAACCCACAAGAACTATTGTGTACAGCATTGTGAAAAATTGAATAGATCATTGTGATTTCATGGTGAACTTTTTTATACTTAATGGGGACAACAGTGGCCACAAAAGTGACTTCATGTCACTGGTCAGCCAGAGACCCCAATTTAACCATGGTGAAAGAGCAATGGCCAGTTGGATAGCTGGATTGCATTTAGGATTCCAAGAATTGTTCTGGAAGATGTGGTGTTCTTCAATAATCTCCAAAATTTTTATGAATGAAGGCAATAGAGTTTGGAACAGTTGCTGGAAGCTTAATTTGGGCAGGAAATGAAGATTTTGCCTTTCATACATAGGATTGTGGAGAGTTTGTCTTCTTGGAACCATGTATTGATTTTCCAATAGAGCATTCAAAGCCAACCAAGTTGATTCCAAATTGGAGTCTGAATTGGATTCTGAATGGAAGTCAAATAATAACAACAGTTCAGTCAGATTTTTTGAATTTTCAAGTTGCTGCTGGGAAGTTTGATTGGAAATTTTGAGAAAGATGGTGATTTGATGTGGGATGATGAGATGATGATGGGATTTTTGTGAAGATGGAGATTTGAAGAAATAGAGATGTGAAGCTACGGAGATGTGAAGCAACAGAGATGAGATGTGTGTGATGCAATGCAGATGAGATTGGTATTGATTTACTGAGGTGGAGGTGTGGATGGGTGTTTTGGATTTGATGGATGATGGATGGATGATGATGCATGAATGGCTGGTTTAATGGTGTGTTTGATGCTTGAAATCCCCCATTTTCATGAAACCAGCCATTTTGAAATACACCAGTTAGGGGGTATGTGTATTTCAGAAACCTGCCATTGAAAATGGTGGGTTTGGTCAAAAAAATGGCAGGTTTCTAATGGTGTGTTTGCTAACTTCAATAAACCCTAATATTCTTATCAAAATGTGCATGAAACATTTCAAAAAAATGAAGCAAATAATTATCAAATTTTGAATCATGAAACCAAAGTTTCTTATTATTATTTCAAACAACTCCAAGATATAAATAAATGTATAAAACTTTTCAACTTATGAAAATATATACAGAAAACCAAAAAAAATTCCAAAAAATTCAAAGAAATATTAAAAATAAGTGTAATTTTAAATTCACAACCCATTTGAGTTGTGTACACAACTCAAATGGGCGGTGTGGCACGCTAAACAACTCTGGTTGAGTTGTTTGGCCTCTATACAACTCAATTGAGTTGTGCATCCCCCATGCAACAGTTTGTAGTTGTGTGGAACCACACATGGCTATATTTGAGTCATGTGGGGTTCTACACAGCTCAAATTTAGTTGTGTAGCATGCCACATGCCCACAAACCTTTGTGGGCCAAAAAAAAAAATGAAAAAAAAAAATAAAAAAAGAAATAAAAGAATGAAAAACTAAATCAAAAAAATAAAAATTGGTGGGACCCAGGACTCACCTGGGTCCGGTCTCATCCTCACATGGGGGGGTGTAACCAGTGGACATTCCACCCCCCCCCCTCTGTCTTCAAAGATCATATTGATTTTTTTATTTGATTTTATCTTATTTAAAAATCACATTGTATTGAATTTTATTTGGGGGATTTATTTTATCTATCTTTTTCCATTTTTTTTATTTTTTTTGGCACATTTTTTTTGATTTTTTTCAAATTTTAAAATATCTTTTTTTTTTGTTCATAGGGCAGTTCCAAACACACGCAACCCCCAGAGGCCATATACCCCCATACATGGGTCTAAATGGTTGTGTTTGGAAGAAGCCTTTGGAGTTGTGTATGGGCCCACACGCGTCAAATGGGTTGCGTAGGGCCCTACACGACTCCCCCGCGACTGGGGGTTGTGAATTTACCATCACCATAAAAATAAAAATAATATTGGGGGAAGACTGCCACAATTTCACCCAAGCCTGGGTGAGGTTGAAAACCTCATATGTCATGGGATAAAAAACCTCCCTGGAATGGAAATGCACACCAGGTGGCATGATAATAGTAAAAAATCTCTATAATCATGCCAATGAAGCCTTTTGGTGTCATTGTAGTAAAATAATTTCTAAAATCACACAAATTTTGAAGATTGGTGTGATTTTATTAATTGTTTTGTTGTGATTATAGCATGGAAATTTAAATATTATTGGGGTAATTTTTGCTAATATTTAATGAGAGAGAAATTCTTGGTCTGTGATTCCACAATGAACAAAATATTAAACCATTGAGTTGAATGAGGAATTCCTTAAGCAGAGTTAATTTTCTGGTTTAAAAATTTCTTAGAAAATTCCCAATAAGATCCTCAGCTATGTATTTATAGCTTCATCAGATCACTGAATATTTTTTTCCAAATTTTCATCATCCAAAATTCAAACCTTTTCAAAAGCTTCTTCTCTGAAATTTGAGTTAAAAATCACATTGAGCTGTTTTAGGTGGTCAAAATAAGTAGCACCAACAGAATTATTCAAAATAAATCTGAGAAACCATTATTCAGAATCTACAGGTTAAACAAGGTCAATTATTGAAATTGAACAATATCTCTGTCTTGGCTTAAATTTTTTTCTCTGGGGATTCCAGGTGAGCTGTTGAGGAAATTCAGAGTATTTGATGGTTATTGCAAATGGATCACTTTACTTCCTTTTGAAATATTCAGTGGGCATGGTTTTGGATTTAATTGATATTTGAAGAAATTCATCAAGGGCTTCACCTGGTTCAAACAAAACATGTTTTTGTTGAGGAAGATTAATATAAAGCCTTATAACAGAAGGTGAAATTGAAGACAATTTGGATGAAAAGATTTTAAAAATTCCTCTGGAGGATCTACCAATATTGAATCCCTAAAAATTTTATTTCATTCAAATATGCCCAAAAATAAATGGTAACACAACCATTACCCTTCCAAAACTATTTGTAGAGTTATTTTACAGCATCAATGCCTGAAAATTTCCTCACATTCATGTGGCATAGGTACTTTTCTAAAAGGTAAGTATTTTAAGGAAAAAACTAGTAATTATCAATGAAAAGGTTTGTATGATTCCTCCTAAGTGAAATTTTAGGTCCATTTTTTCCTCTTTGATATATGAAATAACTGTTTTTACTCACAATTGTTTCATTAAAGAAGGCTTTGGGTTAATTCTTCTTGCATCTGCCTTCATCCATGCAATTTGCTTCCATGTTCAAAATTCCACCTGGTAGATGTATCATGTGTATTTCCACTTCTTCAAAAATCTTTGACTCTGTGAATTTATTAGGTATCTCTGCAAAAAAAAATTTCAATTTCTTTTGATTTTCTTGGTTTGTGATCATGGTGAATTATTACCAAGTTTTGAGAATGAGGAAGACCTCCCTTCTGGAATTCAATGGGATAATTTCTGAGAATTGTCAATCCAAATATTCCATAATTGCATATTTAATTGTAAATCTTCTTTATTTTTAAGTTTTGAACAAATGTTACTACATCTGGTATAATGAGCTTTCTGACCACTCAAATTTTTGTTGAATAATTATTTCCAATCTGGATTGCAAGTTACAGTAATCAAAATATTGGGATTTCCAATGTGCTTTACCATTGCCATAGCATCTTGACAATGGTATCTCATTTCTGTGGGTCCACAAATGAAATACTGTGGAAGGATAGGGCCCCTGACTGAAAAATATATTATCAAAAATATGATAAATATAAGACATCAATTAAATTATTACTGTTCTTTTATTTTTTTCCCAAAATATATAAAAAATACCTGCTCCATCTTCTGTCTAAAAAAAAAGGTTAACAGAATCAAAAATATCATATATTTTTTCAATCATTAGATCATTTTGATTTGGAGGATGTAGGGGAACATATTTATCAACAAAATATTGCTGAAAGAGACAAACAACCAAGTGCAAAAGAGAGTAATATGGATGATGGAATGCTAGAAAGTTAGAATGGCAATTCATAGAAATGAGCCGAATTCTTCCTGGCTGATATTTCAATTCTGTAAAAAACCCAATTGAGCAAGGGGATGAGGAAGTAAAATAGTGTAGTGCCTCATATGGTGTTTTTACTTTTTTTGATTCTTAATGAGCCATTGGATTTCCTGATCATGAATTCTTTGCTGGTCAATTTAGAAGTTCCATTAATATTTGAAGGAGAAACATATCAGAAAAGTAATCTTTTAACAAAAAAAAAAAACTGAACTTCTATCAATATGGCAGCTATCTGGTCTCCTGTTAGTAGGCTTTGGACCCTTTTATCCATATTTTAATAATATTTATCAGCCAGCCTGATACATTTATTTTCAAAAAATGAGCAGAAAATATTTTAAAAATCTTCATTAATCCATTGTATTTATATATGATATCTTGAATCCTCATAAAAAGCTCATTGGAAAAATTGGTAAAATATCAATTCCAATTCTTCAATTAATTCTCTGTTCCAAAAGAAAGTTTTTTTAAAAAATTCTGGTTGGCTTTTTCCTATATGATTTAAAATTTCACTATTGTGGTGGATAGTTTGATTGAATATAAATGTATATTTACCCCTGGTATGGTTTGAAATTCAATTGTGGGTATTTTGGTTAACACCAATTGATTTAAATGAACAATAGAAGTTTATGAGACCGATATTGGTTATAAAATGATTCCCCAGAGAATTTTGATTTCTTTTTGCAATTTTTAAAAAATTTAGAAAATAATTGGGTTGTGTTTGCTTGGGAAGTAAAAAATTAAATTTAAAATGCACACAGGGGACTTCTTTTATATTTAAGAAAAATTGCTTGGAAATTTTGAAAAATTCTTGTGACCCTTAGAGTGTAATTTTAAAAGTGAGGGGATTCATTCCATCCCCAGGACACAGGATGGATATTTTTTTATTTTTGGATGACTCCAAAATTCTCTTCATCGTCTTAAAAAATGATTGCATTTTCCCCCAATTGGTGAGCTGAATGAGTTCACCTTGAAAATTTTTTTCTTGAGGTTGATCTTCAAACTGACCTTCCAGCTACAGAAAAAAATGTTTTTGTGAAGAATAACAATGTTCATAGTTGAGTTTTTGCATGTTTTAATTTTCATGAGAATGATTGGAGACCAACAGGCTCAAAGACACATGAACATCATGATGATTGTTTTGTAAAAATTGAGGATGGGTTACAACAGAGAT
The DNA here is from genome assembly GCA_025617555.3 of Puccinia polysora. Lineage (NCBI taxonomy): Eukaryota > Fungi > Basidiomycota > Pucciniomycetes > Pucciniales > Pucciniaceae > Puccinia > Puccinia polysora. Next base: position 18,691,527 of record CM062621.1, on the reverse strand, counting down.
TTGAAGGCTAGGTGTATATTTGTTTTTTAAATCCCTTTTGAATGAATTTTTACATTTATGTTAATTTGGGAAGTTGTTTTGGACTGGAAGGTTGGATTTATCTTCTTGAAATATGGGTGAAGGTTGTAGAAGAGGTGCCTCATGGAAGCAGTGTGAATGTGTTATATTTAAAAGGGCATAATAAGGATATAATTTTAAAGCTGATGGTCTCATTATTTGTGAATTTTGTGGGTTGAATGTATTTTATTAGGGTAGAGCTTGAAAATTGTAAACATTATAAAAAATATTTTGTGATGGGTGATGGGAAAAATACTGAGAATGTTTGGAACTGTGGTATCGCAGAATTGTTTATTCAAGCTTAAGAATGGTTGGAAACAGAGTAGTTTCTTCTTTTTTGGTTATTTTGATAAATCTGTAGCCAATTTTTGAGTTGGGTGTTGTGAAGTAGTTGATTATTAAAATAAAGATGATTGTATCTGTTTTAATTTCTCAATTGATGGTAATGAGAATTGTGAACAATTTCATTAGTATGTGAGTTGTGTGGTTCATTTTGAACCACCATAAAAGGAACTGAAGAGTTTATTATATGCAATTTGGAAAATAAACCATATTTTTTATGAAGAGGAATCAAGGATATCAAAAAAATAATCCAAAATGTAGCTTTCAGTTTGGGAAGATGAGAAAATTAAATAGGGGGTATTTATAACTTTCACCCAAACTTTTTCTGGCAATTATCCTGTGTTACATGCCTTCTGGCTCCTTGATAAGACATGTGTTATGCCCATAAATTTTTGAAAATCAAGGTTTTCTCCTTTAATCTGCTACATTTCTTGCAGCTCCTTTGTTAGACATGTGTCATAAATTTTTACACGGCAGTTTTTCTCCTTGATTACTTCCAACTGTTACACTGAATTTTTCCTTTTTTTGGTGGTTACTGCAAAATACTCAAAACTTTATTTATGTACATGGGTTTGTGAAATACTGGGAAAATAAAGTTTACACAAATCTTATGTTGAATATGTACATGCAGATGTATTTAGATGGATTTGTGTGATATACTGGGGAAAGAAATAGTGGAAACAATATGTGCGCATATGAGTTGACTTTTTTTTTTAAAAAAAAAGTTTTACACTCAAAACAAAAAAAAGTCTAAATTTAGACACAAATTTTTGAATCCTGGAGATCAAGAAGTTGAATTGGACATTCAAGACAAAGGAAAGAAATGCCAGAATTTTCCAAGGATTCAGGAACCAATGTTTTAGTGAAGTAGATTTTCAAAAAAAATTGTTCATTCTGGTGTGTTTTCACACCCAAGGAGGTTTTGGAGAACTTAAGAATTTTGGTAAAGAAAAAAAAGGCATTATTTTGAAAAATCAAGATTTTGCACACCTTTTTAAGGTTTAAGTGAGTGCCTGAAGTAGGATTTCACATATTTTGAGGATTTTTGGGCCCCCCAAGTACTTTCAAAAATAATTGAGGCCTTGGGGACTAAAATAAGGACCCCAAAATCCTTGTGGGGTCTGTTTGGGTTAAAATCTTTAGTAGAATTCAATGATGGACATCACATGAGTTAATAGGTAATGTAAAAATACAAGAAATAACACTCTTTTGCAAGGAATTAAATTATGAGTCAAGATTTTGGGGTTGGATTCAAAAATGAGATTTATGCAGTATGAGAAAATTAAAAAAATGATGAATATTCATTTTTATTTAAAACAATGTAATATTTCTGTTGGAATATAAATACACTTGTAAAAAAAACAAAAAAAAATGGGAAAATTATACATATAAATTTTTGATGAGCATAATTAACATATCCTTGAATACTCCAAAAAAGATATGATCAAGTGCATAAATAATTATGAAAAAATATAAAAAAATATTTCTTTGGAGAAAATCCAAGGTTTCTGATAGAATGTAAATACATTTGTCTGGAGCTAGAAAAGAAATAATAGAAAAAATGCTAAATATATCCATTTCTTGAGAAGGATTCTAATATATATTTATATATATATAAAATATTAATGAATTACAAAAATAAAAGAATTAGATATAAAGAAAAAATTTCCTTGAATAAGAACTGATATTTCCAGGGGGTTGTAAATGACATATACCAAACATGAAGAGATATACAAAATTTTCCAAATATACCTATTTTAAGAGGAGAATTCAAATACTTTGATATATTCCAACAAATAATTCATTGAGTATTATAATAATGATAATAAATCAAAAAATTAATTTATTTGAATAAAAAATGATATTCAGATGGAATTTAAATATATTTTTACCAAACTTAAAAACTAACATAAAGCAATTGAAAATAAACCTATCTAATGAGAAGAATTAAAATAAAATTAATAAATACAAAATAAACTCAATCAAGTGCAAGAATTATCAAAGAAAGGTAAAAAATCAATTTATCTTAATAAAAAATAAAACTTTAAATTTATAATGGAATGTACACGCTATTTTTATAAAAATAAAAAAATCAATGGATAGCTTTAAATAAAAATATTCAATTGGCGGAATGGAGATATTTCAACAAAAAATCCATTGGGTACAATAATAATAAAGAAAATATCATTTCTTTGAATAAAATTTAATATTTATGATGTAATGCAGATGAATTGGTACAAAATTTGAAAAATGATTCAAAATAATTTAATTCACCTTTTTCCAGCCAAGAATCCAAACATTTTGAAAAATAACAACAAGAAGTTTTTCTAGTGTGATAAAAATATAGAAAATTGATTGAATTTCATTCAAATAAATAAATGTTTTAATATTTCTCTGATTATTTTGAACTTTATACGGGTTATTCTGTAATTCCTGATGATATTTAAATTCCTCTTATTGAATAGGCTTTTTTTAACTCATGTATGTTTTTTTTCTCTTTTTTTTTTGGTGAAAAAATATTTAAATTTCATCAAGATTTTAATTTTCATTAAAAGAGATCAATGTTTTTAATAATTATTATAATTTTTTTCCTTCAAGTTTTGGCAAAAATGTATTCAAACTTTATCAAAAAAAATCAATTTTCCTTCAATGAAATAAATTTTTTATTTTGGTATGATTATGGTGGGTGATGTTAAATTCACGGCTCCAACCGTGTGGTAGTCGTGTAGGGCCCTACACAGCCCAAATGAGCCTTGGGGGCCCAAAGACGACTACAAAGGGCCGTTTCAAACAAGCCCAACCCTGGGGGAGTTGTTTAGGAGCCATGAAACCCCCGGACACGGCTCAAATGAGCTGTGTACCCCAAAAAACAGCTCAAATTGGCCGTTTTTGGGGGTGCACAACCCTCCGGAAGCCATGCCAGAATTTTGGTCACCCCCTGGACTACACTTGGGTTCTGTCAACCCAAATTTGGGATTAACAAATACTTTGTGGGACTGTTGTTCCACACCTAGCAATCCAAAGAGACATTAAAGTAAAACCCAAATTAAATTAAAGTGATAAATCATATAAAAATCTGCAAACAATTCTTTCTCAACTCCAAAGTGAGCAAACCTTTTTTGATAAATTGAAAGTTGGATTGAATACTGAAGTATAACATTGCATTTCTTTGCATGGGAACAGTGGCAAGCCTTCCTTCTTCTGAAATGTCTGCATGGAAGGTCTACATTGATAGTGCCATCATCAAAGCTTTGGAAAAAGAAAAAAAGGATTTGGGTAATGAAAAATTGGAAGCCCCAATTGCATCCTCATCAAGGGTGACAATTGAGGAACAAAATGTTTCACAAATGGACATGAACGCTGGTGGTGAGTAAAATTTTATGTTACTGGTCTTTGCTGTATTGAATTTGATTGAAAACAATGGTTTCATGTAACTATGAAACTATGACTTAACCAATGAATGTTTCCTAGATCCACTTGAACCACCTCCCTTGAGAGCTTTTCCTACTAGGGAAGAGGCACAAAACTATTTTCAAACATGGGAAATGAAGCATGGTTACGCTTTAACAGTTTTCAACTCAAAGCATGACCAATATGTCGATTTAGCCTGTGATAGACATGGTTCCTATTCAGGAAGTCTTCTTACCAAACATTCTAGACAAACTCACACAAGGAATGTTGGTTTCAAGTTTTTAATCCATGCAAGTCACACAAAAGCAGACCCCTTGTGGCGCCTCTCCTACAAAGAAACCCAAAATAACCATCAACCATCTGAACATCCCTCTGTGCATCCTCAACTGAGGAGAATCTTGGGGGTGGCCTTAGACAATCTAGTAGAAGGCATGAATGATGGGCTCAATACATTACAACTGAAGAGAAAGTTGAGCAAGATTGATGGGCAGGATTATGTTGATGACCAAAGAATCTATAACACTAAGTGGAAGGTCACACTTTCAGAACTAAAGGGAAAAAGTGTTATGGAGGTACTATATGAACAGCTTGAAGAAACAAGTTGGATTCACTGGTCAAAGCTCAGTGGAGAGGGTCACTTGGAGGACCTGTACTTTGCACATCCAGAGGCGTAAAGCTTTCAAAACAATTCCATCATATTGCTATGTTGGATTGTACTTATAAAACAAATAAGTAAAAAACCCCACTATTGCATGTTGTAGGAATGACAGCCAATTGCAAAACTTTCACAAAATCTCTTGTTTTTATAACAAAAGAAACGTTTGAGTTCTACAGTTGGTCTTTAAATGCATTAAAGGAGTTGGCTTATGATCCTGAGAGACTTCCAAAAGTCTTTGTGACAGACCATGAAAAATATCTTATTTGTGCAATTGAAACTAGTTTCCCAGAGTCATCAAGACAATGTTGCACTTGGCACTTGTCTAGAAAAATATAAGCAAACTGTAAAGTGCGCTTTGTTAATGACATTGAAGGATGGAAAAGATTTATGAATCTGTGGGCAAAGTATGGGGCCTCAAAGACCAAGGAGGAGGCAGAGGTCAATCATGCGGAACTCAGAGTAGGTCCAAATTACTGCTTCTTATTCTTCCTAGTTTTGGGTTCTGAACTTTTGACTTGTATAGTGTTTCTTGAAAGACTATGAGGATGTACTTGAGTATATGGAAAATAACATTTTCCCTATCAAAGAGATGTTTGTAACAGCGTGGACTTGTATAAAACCATATTTTGGAAAAAAACCACTTCTTGCGTTGAAGAGGCCCATGCAACTCTCAAAAAACTCCTTGCAAACTGATTAGGAAACCTGTTGGATGTTTGGAAAAGCCTTGACCAAAAATTTTTAAATCAAATTAATTCAGTTCATGCATAACTTTATAACTCTTGAATTAAGTTAGGGACAGTTCTTCCACCTGAACTTTTACCATTGGGTTACAAATTGTCTTTAGAGGCAATCAATCTTTTCAGGGAACAATTTGAGAAGTTCAAACGTGATCATGATGGCAAATTCTGCACCAAGTCATATTTCAAGACTATGGGTTTGCCCTGTTCCCATCAAATAGGTGACCTTCTAGCATTCAGAGGATCTGTGGTACCTGAAGATGTTCATCCTCAGTGGAGTTTAGACTATGACCCTTGCAGTTCTAGTTCTGTAAGTTGGCTTAAGTTGGATTGTTCAAGCTGGATTGTTCAGATCACTATGTGATGAATGCTTTTTGATTAATGCTTTTTGATTAATGCTTTTTGATTAATGCTTTTTGATTAATTATTTTTGATTAATGCTTTTTGATTAATGCTTTTTGGTTAATGCTTTTTGATTAATGATTTTTGATTAATGATTTTTGATTAATGCTTTTTGATTAATGCTTTTTGATGAATGATTTTTGATTAATGATTTTTGATTAATGAATCCTAATTCACTAATGGTTGATCCTTTTGAATTTTTCCAGTGAAATGTCAATGAAATGCTAAGAATTACTCAGTTATGTGAAAAAATCAATGCATTGATCTTGGAATCTACAGATCATGAGAAAAGTGGAATATTGAAGTATATCATTCAGAAGATTACAAAATATCAATCCAAGCCAAGACTTGAACCTAAAGTCTTACAATCAAGTAGGGGAAGGCCAAAATTGACAGATATGGGGCAAGAACCATCTTGATTTGAGCTTGTTGAAAAACAACTCAAGGGGGAAAAATGAACAAGAAGGGCTCCAAATAAGAAAACACGGAAAGTTGTAAGTCATTTCTTTTGAGATATGTTCATTTTTTGGTTTAATGAACTTAGTTAATAACTAGTGATGAATTGATAGTCAAAGTTGGCAGAATCTGAATCTGAATATCATAGTTCAGAAGAAGGGACTGAAAGTGTATTGGGATCACTTAATTGTGAATCAGAATCCTCTTAAGAGGAAAAGAACATGCAGAAAAGCTCAACCAGAAGCTCATCATTGGTGAGTTTTCATTTCATTAATCCAATTAAAGAAATTGATACTTAGTTGATTTTAATGATAGGAACCAAACGTGAAATAACTCAATCAAATACCTAAGAAATTCCATAAGTTCTTGGGTGAGGTTTGGGATCCAATTGGAGATGGGAATTGCGGATTTAGAGTCATTGCTAAATCTCTTGATTATGAAGAACATGGTTGGTTTAAAGTTAGGAAGGAAAGTTTGAAACATTGGAGAAACATAAAAAATGCTACATTAAGATTCTTGGTGGTTCAAAGTAAGGTTGAAAAGATTAAACAAAGACTTGATGTGGAAGACGTCAATGAAAAGATTCCCTCCTCAAAATAGCTGGCTAAATTGGACATGGGTCAAATCATAGCAGACACATATTCCAAACCTATATGTTTCATTTCATTGGAGTCATGCAATACTTATACTCCAATGAAAAATGGTGTTCCTGATTAATCAGATCCAATGTTCATTTCCTTTGTAAAAAATAAACACTAGGTTCTATTAGTACTTGAGGGAGAAATGATTCCAATCCTGCCCATTTTAGCAAAACCACGTTCCTTGATTTCTAAAGAAGCCTCTGGTTGGCTTGACCATCTCAAAGATAAACTGCAAATATATTCTAGATTGTAATAGACTTTGAATTCATTTCATCATTGGGTTTCACATAAATTGTAATTCTAATGCAGATAATAAGTTCTATTAATAGAAAGGGTTATCAAATTTTGAACATGATTATGTTGAGTGTTTCAAGTTAACATCATTACATTGAGTGTTTTGAATGAGAGTTTAATGGTAATTCAGTTCAACTTGTGTTGGGCTGATTCCATCACAAGCTTAACTTATGTTAAGCTTGGGATGGGATCAGCTTAACACAAGTTGAACTTTTTTTTTGGTGTTTTTACTTTAGGGCTTGTCAAAAGACTTGAATTTTTTTGGGCACTTTTACTTTAGGGCTGGTCAAAAGACTTCTTTAATTTTTGGGCCCTTTTACTTTAGGGCTAGTCAAGTTGAAATGACTTGAGGGCTTGTCAAGTTAGTTGTATTTTTTTTGGTGTTTTTGCTTTAGGGCTTGTCAAGTTACTGGTCTTTTTTTTTGGTGTTTTTACTTTAGAGCTAGTCCAGTTACTTGTGTTTTTTTTGGAACTTTTTACTTTAGGGCTAGTCCATTGGATAGTACCAGTTTTTTTTTTATTTTGATTTATTTATTTATTTTTTTTAACAAAAAAATGAACATTCTTTGATTTTTTGGTTGATTTCTGTTTTTTTGGAAGGTTTATTTAGTTTATGGGTTAAGATAGTACCCTTTCATTTCATTTCCTTTTTTTTTTTTTTTCTCACCGCGGTCCGGTGCCATGTGGAATGCCACACAACTACATTTAAGCCATGTACAACTCCACACAACTTGAATGTAGTCATGTGAGAGTCCACATGGCAGCAGACTGGGTTGGGTGGGCTTCCCAACTTTGTGAGCCCTGATTGGCTGCACACAGCTCAAATTGGACCGTGTGCCATGCCACACGGCCCATTTCAAACCATGTGCACGGCTCAATGAGCCGCGAATTTAACATTACCCTATTATGGTACTCAAGTAATAATTGTTCAAATATTTAAAAAATTTTGAGTTCCACTCATTAAAAAAGGTGTATAGATGCTTTTTTTCATATCTTTTTATGTTTGGTATGAGGCATTTATTTACCCCTGGATATATCAGCTCTTATTCAAAATAATCATTTTTGGTGATATAATGCTTTTATTTTTGTGATTAATGAAGATTTTATTGAAATATTTAAACATATTTTAGAGATATATTGAGAATGTTTCCATTTGTTTTTTCATATGCTTGTTAAAAAGTTATTTAAATTACATCAGAAATCTTAAATTTAATTCAGAAAAATGTGTTTCTCACATATATTTTTTTTCATTATTTATTTGATTGATTGGAATTTCTTTGAAATATTAGGGAGTATCAAAGTTAATCAAAACCACCATTTTTTTATAGTGGGTTTCAAACCAAATCTTCCATTTAAAAAATGCCATTAAAAATCCAAAAAACCCACTTATTTCACATCAGACGTGTCAGAGTTACCTGGAAATAAGGGTCTTTTTCCAAATAAATTATTTAAAGGCTTCCACCAACTGTCCATGTCATCCACCCCAGGCTTCCCTCCTACTTCTACCTCCAACCTCATTGCAAATTTTTTTACCTCCAGCCTAATCATAAAAAGATTCACCACTCCCATCACTTTATCACTCTTATTGTCACTATCATCAATTTATCACCCTCATCACTTTATCACTCACCACTTTATTGCTCTCATTGCTTCATTTCTCTCATTGCTTCATTGGTCTCATTGCTTCATCACTCTCATCACTCTACCTCCAACAAGAACTTGTACCTCCAACCTTATCCAAATAATCCAATCATTGTTTTATAGCTCTTGTCACTTTATTGCTCTCATCACTTAATATCTCTGATCACTTCATCTTGCTTGTCACTTTATCCCTCTAATCAACTTTTTGCCCTTACTCTTTCCAAATGGCCCCTCAGCAAAACTCCTCCTGCAAGTCCACACAAAAGTCCAACACACCAAAGCAAACATTGACAAGGAACTCCACAACAAAAAATACTCCCCCATCAGCTTCCAAGGGCTCAAAAAATCCTCCCCCATCAGCTTCCAAGGGCTCAAGTCATCTCAAGAGAGCTGGTAACATCATCCTGGTCAACTGGCTCAAAATCCCCTCCAACTATGATGCCTGCTTTGGATTGGACAATGAAACATGTGTTGGCCAACATCCATCCGCTAAGGTCAATGGTTATCTCCTGATGGCCAATGAACTCAAGAAAAAAACAAAAGTTAGGCTGGATCTGTCATCCAAACAGATGAGGGAGCGGTTCAAGAATTATCAAGCCAAGTACAAAAAGGCCCACTCCATGTCAATCTCCACTGGCTTTGGTATCACTGACTCTGAAAAAGCCAAGGGAATCAACTTGGTGGTTGATAAGTTGGACTCCATTTGTCCTTTTTATATTAAAATGGATGAAATATTTGGAAAGCAGGGCAACATCACCCCCCTGTCTGCTTTTGATTCCCAAAATACAATTCAGTTGACGCTGAGGACTTGTCTGGGGATGCTCACCCTAGCAATGGTGATCCCAAAGAAACCTATGAGTGGCCCCAATCCAATGCCAAGGAGGATATTCAAACACAATCAGCTCTAATGGCCTCTACGTCTGCACTGATTGAGGAGTCAAACCATACCTTGGACCCCTCCCCTCCTTCTTTGGATTGCTCTTTTCCTAGGTTAGCAGATCTCATCAACCTTGCTGATGCGGAATGAGATACTCCTCAGTCTCAATTACCCTCAACATGGGTTCAAGTAAGGAACCAAGCTCTTTTCTCTTCTGTCTGGTTAATCCTGACTGATTTACATTGTAAAAAAACAGGCTCATCTCCGGAATGGCCAAAAACTCAAGCCAATGGGGCCTCCCACATTGCCTTTGAACACTAGTGACAACTTTCAGACTCAAACCACCTCTGCCAACTGTTAGCAAAAGGCCTCCAATCCCATCAATATCCACCCAAAAGTCATCAAAAGAGGAGAAACACTTCTGGTTTTTCAGGCTTCGAAAAAATCATGGAGAAGCAGGATTCATGTAAGTCCATTGGTTGACCTTGCTTTAAAAATCATGCTCATTGCTTTTCCCCTGCAAAAAACAGTCAAATTACAAATTGAATCTGAAAAACAAAAGTGGGATTGTCAACTGGCCATGGATGTTAAAAAGCAGAAAGCCAATATTTTGGCTCATCAACCAACGTGGGATGCTGAGTGAAATTTAAAACAGGCTGAGCTAGAGTTTCAAAAAGAGGAAAAGGAGAAGGATCAACAGCAAGCATAACTGTAAAAGGAGAGGGAACAACTTGCAACCAAAAAAAAGGATAAGGTATCAGTAGCCTTGGGTTGCATTGGTAGAAGCAGAACAGTAGATGAAATACAGCAGATAACTTGAATGATGGGCTTGTAAATATATTTTCATGGGTGAAAGAAAAACAAAAAAATTAAATTTGATTAAAACGTTTGAGAGTATTCTTAACCCCACCAAAATACAGATCTTTTTTGTTTTTATTATATATTTTTTTCTAGAGTAACTTTGGGAATTATTCAAGCTCCTACAAGTGTTTCTATTTGTTTTATAAATTTAAAGTGAAATTGCCATTCTGGTATGGGTTGCTGTGTCCACAGCAGAAAAGTTACAGTGCTTGAACTTATTAGCTGACCAAACCATTTTGACTATGCCTTTTGGCTTGAAATAAATTCCAAAGCCAAAGTCAGGAAAAACAAATTGGCCATCCAATGCTTGATATTCATCTGTATTTTCAATAATATGACCATTTGATTTCTTGGTTGGCACCACAAGTAAAAAGGAGTAGCCAGAGATGTTGCCTTTTTCAATATGAGGAGAGTTGTAAAAAGAATCCAAGGTGAAAGTGATGTTTGGGGAGCAATCAAAAGTTGTAGGCTTGGAACCAAATTCCAAAAAAGAGAAAGGGGATGTTGTTGTCCTTCATGGTATCACAGTTTGATTCAAAGGAAAATTTGGCCAAATTGAAAAACATTTGTCCAAGAATTTGGGATACTTTGTCCACCTTAAGTTTGAGGAAAGCATACTCTTGAGGAGAATATCTAATGGTTTATTTCTTCACATAATGTCCAAATAACTCTGAAGGATGCATCAATTTTTGCCATACAACTGCCCACATTTTTCCGCCCCGTTCTTGAAGGACCAACTGGGTTGACAAATTTGTTTGAACCATGAAGGAAAGTGGTGAACAATTTGATGTCCTTCTTATCTTTTTCTGAGAGTTTATCCAAGGGCAAAAATTCAATTATTGAAAACAGGGCTTGGTGATCAGATTCATTGAGGACAATTACTTTTCCACAGTGGAAGAAATGGAACCTTTTGATTGTTTTTTTGCTTGCTCAAACTATTCCTGGGTGGGTTTTTGACTATTCTTTTTCTTTTTGGCAACAATTGAAGGGTACAGAACCAAAGGACGCGGTTTCCAACCAGACCATACCACCTTTTTTTGTTAATTACTGCCTCAGAAACCTCCAAAAATATTTCAGAAACTCTCATTTGAATCCTCTTTTGGTGAAGGGCCCTATTCTTCCAACTTTCATTATGTTGGTCAATCAATCTCCTTCAATCTTGATCCCTCCCATCCATATACTCTGATTGGGGTGAGGAAAAAGATGGGATTCAATTTTTTGTGCAACATTTTGAGGCAGGTGGGAGAAGCATTGAAAATTCACCAATAATGGTTGAGGGATTGAAAAAAAAACCAAAAAAAAAAACAGTCAGTCAAATGGACATCATCAGTGAAAGAAGATTGGATCAAAAGTATGAAACCAAACCTGGAGGGGCAACCGAGGCAAGGGGCGGGGCCGGGCATGTGGGAGGGAGCAAGCAAGAGGGGGGGCAAGGGAGGGGGAGCAATTAAGAGGGGGGGGCAAGCAAGGGGGAGGAGAGGGATGGATGCAAAAGTGAGGTTAGCAAGGATGGGTGGGTGGGATGGAAAAGCAGGATGAGGAGGATGGGGGGGGGGGCTTACCTGGGAGATCAACCAAGGATGTGGGGGGGTCCTGAAGGTGGATGGATCAAAGGATAAGACTTGGATTATGGGGAGGATGAGGAGGAGGGGGGGGAGCTTACCAGGGATTCCAACCAAAGGAGGAGGGGAGGTGGTGGGTGAGGAGAAGCGGTGAGCTGGAGGTGGTGGGTGAGGCTGAGGTGGTGGATGAGGAGGAGAGGTGAGGTGGAGGGACCGGTGGTTTGATGGGGTGAGGTGGAGGGACCAGTGGTTTGATGGGGTGAGGTGGAGGGAATGGTGGTTTGATGGGGTGAGGCGGAGGGTGTTTTTTTGTCCAAGTCCACCAAAACAGAAAAAAAAAAAACGGACTCAGCCTAGGAATCTTGGGTGAACAACCAAAACCAAAAAGGTTTGGTGAAGGGATTTTTTACCTTGATTGAAATCAATCATTACTCATCAAAGCTAGAAAGGGTGAGAGGAAGAATACGTTCTTTCATAGAAGAAGATGAGTGACAAGATGAAACAGGGATGACTTGGGGTGGATCAGGAATATCATCTTCAAATATTTTGTCCCATTCATCTTTGATGTCAGCCAAAAGATTGTGGGGTTTTGAATCTGGTTTTGCATTTCCCTTAAGCTGGCCCATCTTCCTTTCAGGAATCCTATGGCATGCTCAATCTGAACTTGTGATTGGGAAAGATGATAGTTGAAATCAGTTTTTCCTTGATTGTTGGAAAAAACATTATGATATGCTGGAACCACATATTTCCCACTAGCATAAGCTGAATTGGCCAGAAGGTATTGATCTTGGTCAAAGTAGTTCTCTGGTTTTTGGGCAATCTGCATCCAATTGAACACGTATGAATCATGAAAAGAACCTGGAAGGCCAGCATGGAGGGATATGAACTTCTTGTTGTTATTGAAAACAAGTTGTAGTGCTACCGAGTATCTAAACAAAAAGACAAAACATATTTGGTCAGTGTGTGATCAATGTAGTTATCAAAGCAATTGTGAACGATATGAATCAATTGCATTTTTTTCCAATCAAAATAGTGGTTGCCATCTAGCTTGGGTTTTTGACTCAAGGGGATGGTGGTTCCATCAACCAAACCAATGCAACCACAAAATCCTTTGGTTTCCATTACTTGAGATATCTCCTTGCGTTCTTCTTTTGTTGGCCAAGAAAGGACTGAGAAACGGAAAGATAGGATAGTAACCATGACTCTTTTGGTGTATGAGTCAATGGTTCCATATCCAACTGAGAATATATTTTCTGATTGATGAATTTCTGCTCCATTTCCACTTGATCCCAATATACAAAGAGCAACAGCCAGTTGGATAGCTGGATCCCATTGAGGATTCTGAGAATTGTTCTGGAAGATGTTGTGGTCTTGAATCATCTCCAAAAGTTTTATGAATGAAGGCAATAGAGTTTGGAACAGTTTCTGGAAACTTAGTTTGGGGAGGAGATGAAGCTTTTGCCTTTCATAAATAGGTTTGTGGAGAGTTTGTCTTCTTGGAACCATGTATTGCTTTTGTAATAGAGCATTCAAAGCCAACCAAGTTGATTTCAAATCAATCAGAGTCTGTATTGGAGTCTGAATGGCAGTCAAATACTAACAAAAGTTCAGTCAGCTTTTTTGCATTTTCAACTTGCTGCCAAGAGGTTTGATGGGACATGTTGAGAAAGATGGTGATTTGATGTGGGGTGATGAGATGATGATGGGATCTGTGTGAAGATAGATATTTGAAACAATAGAGATTTGAAGGAATGGAAATGAGATGTGTGTGATGTGATGGAGATGGGACCGGTATGGATTTGCTGATTTGGATGGCTGTTTTAGATGTGATGGATGGTGAATGGATGATAATTCATAAATGGCGGGGTTTATTGGTGGGTTTGATGTTTGAAATCCGCCATTTTCATGAAACCCACCATTTTGAAATACACCAGTTAGGGGGTATTTTTATTTCAGAAAAATGCCATTAAAAATGGCGGGTTTGCAAAAAAAATGTTGGGTTTCTAATGGCGGGTTTGCTAACTCTGATAAGCCCAAATTCTATATGAATCCCACTGGAGATTTTTTAATTTTGTGAAAACAAATTGACCAATCATTTTTTTTATTTTTCCTACATTGAATGATTTTTTTTTCAAATCTGAGCTTGGATTTGAATAGATTTCAAAAAAAAATTTCAATATATTTATTAATATTATATTAGGGCATATCAAAGTTAGCAAAACCTTCATTAGAAACACGCCATTTTCTTGGCCAAACCTGCCATTTTTAATGGTGGGTTTCTGAAATAAAAATAACCCCTAACTGGTGTGTTTCAAAATGGTGGGTTTAAAATGTCAAACCCGCCATTTATCATCCATCCACCATCCATTGCATGAAAAAAACCCATACCCCCCTCCAACTCAGCAAATCCATATGCATCACACAAATCTCATCTCCATTGCTTCAAATATCCATCACTTCAAATCTCCATCACATCACACACATCCAATAATCACCTCATCACCCCACATCACATCACCATCTTTCTCAACATCCCCAATCAACCTTTCCAGCAGAAATTTGAAAATGCAAAAAAGGTGACTGAAACTTTTTTTATTATTTGACTCTGATTCAGAATCCAATTGGCAATTAACTTGGTTAGCTTTGAATTTTCTATTGGAAAAGAAATACATGGTTCCACAAAGACACAATCTCTAAAACCCCATGTATGAAAGGCAAAAGCTTCACCTAATAACCAACTTAAGCTTCCAGCAACTGCTCTGACCTTTATTGCCTTTATTCATGAAACTTTTGGAGATGATTGAATACCACCACATCTTCCAGAACAATTCTTAATATCCTCAATGCAATACAGCTATCCAACCGGATGTTTCTATTTGTGGATTGGTATAAAATGGAAATGGAGCAACAATTCATTGATTATGAAATCTATTCTTGAACATTTATGTAACCATTGAATTATACACCAAAAGAGTCATGATTTCTATCCTATCTTTCCATTGCTTGGTCCTTTTTTGGCCAACCAAAAAATAAAGCAAGGAGAGAACTCAGGTAATGGAGAATGAATGTTTTCTGGTTTTCATTGGTTTTTTTTGATGGAACCACTATCCCCTTGAGTCAAAAACCCAAGCTAGATGGCAACCACTGTTTTGATTGGAAAAAAGGCAATTGATTCATTTCCTTTCCAAAGCCTTTGATAATACACTTACCAAATATGTTTTATCTGTTTGTATAGATACTCTGTGTCACAAAAACTTGTTTGTGATAACAAAAAGAAGTTAATATCCCTCCATGTTGGCCTTCCAGGTTCTTTTCATGATTCATATGTTTTCAATTGGATGCGGATTTCCCAACAACCAGATACCTACTTTCACCAAGATTAATACCTTCTGGCCAATTCAGCTTATGCTAGTGGGAAATATGTGGTTCCAGCATACCAAAATATTTCATGCTATGATCAAGGCAAAACTGATTTCAACTATCATCTTGCCGTATCACAAGTTTGGATTGAACATGCCATGGGAATCCTGAAAGGAAGATGGTCCAGCTTATGGGAGATGTGAAACCAGCTACAAAATTCCAAGGACATGAAGATCCTTATCAAATGGATTATCAGTTGTGTAATAATTCAAAACCTTCTTGCTAACATCGAAGGTGAATGGGACAAAATATTCAAAGAAGATATTCCCAATCCTCCTCAATTCATCCCAGTATTATCTTCTTCCTCATTTTTGGAAATGAGAGAGCAGATTCTACCCCTCACACTTGATCAATTTGATTAGTAGCGTTAGGTTTTTAAATAGGTAAAAAATAACATTACAGAATTTTTTTGGTTTGTTTTTTTAACCAAAAATCCTAGGCTGACTCTGGTTTTTTTTTGTGTAATGTAAAATTGACAACTCCAGTTGTTTGGAAGTTGTGTAGGGCCCTAAAAAACTCAAATGAGCTGTGGGGGCCCATAGACAACTACAAAGGGCCCTTCCAAACAGGCGCTACCCCTGGAGGGTTGTATAGGAGAAGTTTACCCCCCAAACACGGCTCAAAACTTCCTTTTTTGGGGGTGCGCAACCCCCCAGAAGTTGTGCCAGAATTATGGGTACCCTCTGGACCACAATTGGGTTCCCTCAACCCATTTTGGGATGAAAGCATACTTTGTGGGACTGTTGTTCCACACCTAGTGATTCCAAAGTGACTTTAAAGTGAAACCAAAGTGAAATTAAAGTGAAAACTACAATCATATAGAAATCTGCAAACAATTGTTTCTCAACTCAAAAGTGAGTAAACTTTGTTTGTTCAATTGAAAGTTGGTTTGAATACTGAAGTATAACATTGAATTTTTTTGCATGGGAGCAGTGGAAATCCCTTCTTCTTCTGACATGGCTGCTTGGAAGGTCTACATTGATAGTGCCATCATCAAAGCTTTGGAAAAAGAAAAAAAGGATTTGGCTAATGAAACATTGGAAGCCACAATTGCATCCTCATCAAGGGTGAAAATTTAGGAAAAAAATATTTCACAGTGGGATGAAACCTCTGTTTGTGAGTAAAATTCTATGTTAATTAGGTCTTTGCTGCATTTAATTGGATTGAAACTAATGGGGTGCATGTAACTGAAACTATTACTTAAACAATGAATGTTTACTAGATCCACTTGACCCACCTCCTGTGAGAACTTTTCCTACTAGGGAAGAGGCCCAAAACTATTTTCAAAAATGGGCTATGAAGAATGTTTACGCTCTGATGGTTTTTAACTCAAAGAAACATAAATATGTGGGTTTGGCCTGTGATTGCCATGGTTCCTATTTGGGTCAACTTCTTACAAATTGGTCTGGACAAAGTCACACAAGGAAGGTTTGGTGAAAGTTTTTAATCCATGCAATTTGCACAAAGGCAGACCACTTGTGGCAACTCTCCTACAGAGAAACCCATCATAACAATCAACCATCTGATTATCCCTTTGTGCATCCTCAACTAAGGACAATCTTGGGGTTGGCCTTAGACAATCAAATACAAGGCATGAATGATGGGCTCAATAAATTGCAGCATAAGAGGAAATTTAGCAAGATTGATGGAGGGGATAATGTTGATGACCAAACAATCTATAACACTAAGCAGAAGGTAATGCCTGCATATCTCAAGGGCAAAAGTGTTATGGAGGTACTATATGAACAGCTTGAAGAAACAATTTGGATTCACCGGTCAAAGTTCAGTGGAGAGGGTTACTTTGAGACCCTGTACTTAGCACATCCTGAGGCAGTAAAGCTTTCAAAAAAAATCAATTATATTGCTATGTTGGATTGTACTTATAAGACAAATAAGTACAAAGACCCGCTATTGCATGTTGTAGGAATGACATCCAATTGGAATACTTTCACAAAAGCTCTTGTTTTTATAACAAAAGAAACATTTAATTTCTACAGTTGGTCTGTAAACGCATGAAAGGAGTTGGCTTATGATCCTGTGAGACTTCCAAAACTCTTTGTGATGGACTGTGAAAAAGCTCTGATTTGTGCTCTTCAATCTAGTTTCCCTGAGTAATCAAGACAATTTTGCACTTGGCACTTGTCTAAAAACATACAAGAAAATTGTAAAGCACGCTTTTTCAATGACATTGAAGGATGGAAAAGAATTATGACTCTGTGGGAAAAGTATGGTGCCTCAAAGATCAAGGAGGAGGCGGAGGTCAATGATGCAGAACTCAGAGTAGTTCCAAATCACTGCTTCTTATTATTCCTAGTTTTGGTTTCTGACCTTTTGATTTTTATAGTGTTTCTTGAAAGACTATGGGGATGTCCTCAAGTATATGGAAAATAAAATTTTCCCTATCAAAGAGACGTTTGTAACAGCGTGGACTTGTATAAACCCAGATTTTGGAAACAAAACAAAATCTTGGGTTGAAGGTGCCCATGCAACTCTCAAACAATTCCCTGAAAACTCTTTGAGAAACATGTAGGATATTTGGAAAAGCCTTAACAGAAAAGTTTTGAATGAAATCAAATTGATTCATGCGTCACTTTATAAGTCTTGAATTAAGGTAGGGACAGTCCTTCCACCTGAACTGTTACCATTGGGTTACAAATTGTCTTTAGAGGCAATTCATCTTATTAGGGAACAATTTGAGAAATTCAAACGTGATCATGATGGAAAAGTGTGCACCAAGTCATATGCCAAGACTATGCGGTTGCCCTGTTCCCACAAAATAGGTGAATTTCTAGCATTCAGAGGATCCATGGAACCCAATGATGTTCATCCTCAGTGGAGGTTGGACTATGACCCTTGCAGTTCTAGTTCTATAAGTTGGCTTAAGTTGGATTGTTCAAATCACTATGTGATTAATGCTTTTTGATTAATGATTCCTCATTCACTAATGGTTGATCCTTTTGAATTTTTCAAGTGCAATGATGATGAAATGCTAAGAATTTTTCAGTTACTTGAAAAAGTGAATGCAATGATCTTGGAATCTCCAGATCATGAGCCAAGCGGCCTATTGAAGTATATCATTTGGAAGATTACAAAATATCAATAAAAGCCAAGAATTGAACGTAAAGTCTTATAATCAAGTAGGGGCCAGCCACAATTGACAGATATGCAGCAAGAACCATCTTGGTCTGAGCATGTTGAAAAACAACTCAAGGGGGAAAAAAGGACTCAAAGGGCTCCAAATAAGAAAAGAAAAAAGATTGTAAGTCTTTTCTTTAGGGATATGTTCATTTGTTTGCTTTAATGAACTTAGTAACTAACTAGTGATCAATTTTTAGTCAAAGTCAGCAGAATCTGAATCTGAATTTCATAGTTCCAAGGAAGAGACTGAAAGTGAATTTGGATCACTCAATTTGGAATTGGAATCCTCTGCAGAGGAAGACAATGTGCAGCAAAGCTAAAACAGAAGCTCATCTTTGGTGAGTATTCATTTCATTTATCTGATTAAAAAAATTAATACTAAGTTACTTTTGATGATAGGAAACAAACGTGAAATACCTCAATCAAATAACCAAGAAATTCCATAAGTTCTTGGGTGAGTTTTGGGATCCAATTGGAGATGGGAATTTTGGATTTAGAGTCATTTCTAAATCTTTTGGTTATGAAGAACATGGTTGGTTTAAATTGAGAAAAGAAATGATACAAAAATTGGAGAAACATAAAGCATGCTAAATTAAGATTTTTGGTGGTGCACAGGAGGATGAAGAGATTAAACAAAGACTGTATTTTGAAGAAATCAATCAAAAGATTCCCTCCTCAAAATGGCTGGCAAAATGGGATATGGGCCAAATCATAGCAGAAACATATTCCAGACCTATATGTTTCATTTCATTGTAGTCATGTCATACTTATACTCTAATGAAAAATGGTGTTACTGATCAATCAGATCTAATTTTCATTTCCTTTGTAAACAATAACCACTTGGTTTTATTAGTACTTGAGGGAGAAATGATTCCAATCCCTCTCATTGTAGCGAAACCGCGGGCCTTGATTTCTAAAAAAGCCTCTGGTTGGGTTCATCATCTCAAAGATCAACTTCAAATGTATTCTAGATTATAGAGATTATATACTTTGACTTCATTTCATCATTGGCTTTCATATAAATTGTAATTGTTATGCAGCAAACAAGTTCTATTAATATAAAGGTTTATCACATTTTGAAAATCATTATGTTGAGTGTTTTGAGTTAACATCATTATATTGAGTGTTTTGAATGAGAGTTTAATCGTAAGTCAGTTCAACTTGTGTTGGGCTTATCCCATCATAAGGAATATTTTACTCCTTATGATGGGATCAGCTTAACCCAAGTTGAACTGGTTTTTTTTGTGTTTTCACTTAAGTGCTTTTCAAGTTACTTGTCTTTTTTTTGGTTTTTTTACTTTAGGGCTTGTCAAGTTACTTGTAATTTTTCTTGGTGTTTTTACTTCAGGGCTTGTCAAGTTACTACTCTTTTTTTTGGTTTTTTTACCTTAGGGCTTGTCATTTTACTTGTCTTTTTTTAGGTGGTTTTACTTTAGAGCTTGTCAAGTAAATAGTCTTTTTTTTTGGTGTTTTTACTTTAGGGCTTTTCATGTTCCTTGTCTTTTTTTTTTGGTTTTTTTGGATTAGGGCTTGTCCAGTTACGTGTGTTTTTTTTGGGTCTTTTTACTTTAGGGCTATTCCATTGGATAGTCACAGCTTTTTTTTTTGTTTTTTGTTTTTTGTTTTTTGTTTTTTGTTTTTTGTTTTTTGTTTTTTGTTTTTTGTTTTTTGTTTTTTGTTTTTTGTTTTTTGTTTTTTGTTTTTTGTTTTTTGTTTTTTGTTTTTTGTTTTTTGTTTTTTGTTTTTTGTTTTTTGTTGTTTGTTTGTTTGTTTTTTTTTTTTTTTGTTTTTTGTTTATTGTTTTTTGCTTTTTGTTTTTTGTTTTTTGTTTTTTGTTTTTTTTTTTTTGTTTTTTGTTTTTTGTTTTTTGTTTTTTGTTTTTTGTTTTTTGTTTTTTGTTTTTTGTTTTTTGTTTTTTGTTTTTTGTTTTTTGTTTTTTGTTTTTTGTTTTTTGTTTTTTGTTTTTTGTTTTTTGCTTTTTGCTTTTTGTTTTTTGTTTTTTGTTTTTTGTTTTTTGTTTTTTGTTTTTTGTTTTTTTTTTTTGTTTTTTGTTTTTTGTTTTTTGTTTTTTGTTTTTTGTTTTTTGTTTTTTTGTTTTTTTTAACCAAAAAAACAAGATTTTTTGATTTCTTTGATTTTTTGATTTATTCCTGTTTTTTGGAAGGTTTATTTGATTCATGGCTTATTTTAGTGCCATTTATTTCCATTTATTTTTCTTTTTTTGGCTCACCCCGGTCTGGTGGCATTTTGGATGCCACACAACTACATTTGAGCCATGTAAAACTTCCCAAAACTCAAATGTAGTTGTGTGGCATCCAACACACCGCCAGACCAGGCTGGGTGGTCCGGGCAACTCTTTGAGCCATGGAGGGTTGTACACCGCTTGGATTGGACCGTGTGGCATACCACACATCCCACATTGAACCGTGTCCACAGCTCAATGAGCTGTGGATTTAACATTACCCATGGACAAATTATCCACAATGAGGCCAAATATCAAGTATCCAATGGCCAATCCGTCTTTCCTGACTTGGGATTTGGAATTTATTTCAAAGAAAAAGGTATTGTAAAAATGGTTTGGGCAGCAAATAAGTACAAGCATTGTACTTTTCCTGCCGTGGATACTGCCACCCATACTAGAATTTCTGTTTCTTTGAAAATTGACAAGACCACTCTCAACACTTGCAAAGACTTAAAATGCAGTAAAATATATTCTAGACCAAGAAATATAAATGAAAATATTTTTTTTGATTGGTGGGGTTAAAAATAATCCCAAAAATTGTTGTATGTGAATTTTTTTTTTTTTTTAAAAAAAATTTTTATCAAAGCAAATATTTTACAATCCAAGTGATCAATTAATTTCCTTTATTTCATCAAAAGCTTGACTGCTACCAATACATGCCATGGCTACAAATAACCTATCTTTTTTTCTGTAGCTAGCCTTTCCCTATCCTTTTGGAGTTTCTCTTCCTCTCAATCCTTCTCCTTTTCCTCTTTTTGAAACTCCAGCTCAGCCTGTTTCATTTGCCACTCAGCATCCCAATTTCGTTGATGAGCCAAACGCTCAGCTTTCTGCTTTTGACAATTCATAGACAGTTGACAATCCCACTTCTCCTTTTCAAATTGATGTTTTTCAGATTCAATTTGTGATTTCACTGTTTTTTGGAGGGGAATAGGAATGAGCTTGATTTTGAAAGCAAGGAGAATCCAATGCATGTACTTGAATCTTGCTTCTCCATGATATCCTCAAAGCCAGAAAAATTTGAAGTTTTTCTCCTGTTTTGACGGGTATTGGGGTTGATGTTGATGTAATTGGAGGCCTTTTGCTTTACTTTTGAAGAGGAGGTTTGTGTGGGAACTTCATTGCTCTCATTTTAAGGGGGTCCGGGAGGCCCCATTGGCTTGAGAATTTGGCCATTCAGGAATGGATGAGCCTGTTTTTATGAAATCTAAATCAGTCAAGATTAATCAGACAGAAGAGAAAAGAACTTGTTTCCTTAATTGAAAGATTTTAATGGTATTGGAAATACAGGAATAACTTTCTCCTCATTGGGCAAGTTTTTAAGGTTTTCAACCCCAGGAAGAGAGCAATCAAGAGAAGGAAGTGAGGGGTCAAAGGAAGGTTTTGAATCATTGATCAATGCTGATTTAGAAGTGATTGAAGCTGATTCTGTTGGAATATCATCCTCCACATCAGATTGGGTCCAATCATAGGTTTCATTGGGGTCATCATTGCTAGGCAAAGAATCCGCAGCCGGGTGCTCAGCATCAAATGAATCTGATTTTTGGGCATCAAAAGCAGCTAAAGGGGTGATATTGGCCTTATTTCCAAAATTTTCATCCATTTGAATATAAAAAGGACAAATGGAGTCCAACTTATCAATCAAAAAGTTGATTCCCTTTGCTTTATTAGAGTTGGTGATACCAAAGCCAGTGGAAAATGAGATTGAGTGGGCTTTTTTGTACTTGGTTCAATAGTTCTTGAATTGATCCCACATCTGTTTGGATGAAAGATCCAGCCAACTTTGGTTTTACTTGTCAGTTCATTGGCCATCAGGAGATAACCATTAACCTTAGAGGAAGTAGGTTGGCCAAATTGTGTTTAATTTTTGGATCCAAAGCAAGCATCATTGTTGGAGGGAATTTTGAGCTATTTTACCAGAATGATGTGATCAGCTCTCTTGAGCTGACTTGAGCCTTTGGGAGCTGATGGGGGAGGATTGTTGGATGTTGAGTTCCTGGGGGATGTTTGCATTGGTCCATTGGATTTTTAGTGGACTTTTGGGGGGAGGATTACTGAGGGGCCATTCAAGAAGAGTAAGTGGGATGAAGGGATGAAGGGATGAAGAAATGAAGTGATGAAGGGATGTTTTGAAAGCGGGAATGAAGTGATGAAGCAACAAAGGAATGAGAGGTAGGGTGTGATGAAAGCCTGGATGAAGCAATGAATTAATGAGAGGATGGATGTGATGAAATCAATAATGTGTGATAAAGTGATGAGAGTGATGAAGCAACTAGAGTGATGAAGTGATTACAGTGATGAGGCAATGAGAGTTATGAAGTGAGGAGGATAGCAATGAAGAGATGAAGAGGAATGAATCAAATTTTTAGATGAGGTTGTAGTTAGAATTTTTTGAATGAGGTTGGAGGTTGAAACCAGGGGTGATGATACGGAATGATTGGTTGGGGCGGTGAAATCCTTTAAATAATTTATTTTAAAAAACCCATTTATTTTCAGGTAACTTTGACAAGTCTGATGTGAAATAATTGGGTTTTTTTGATTTTTAATGGCGGGCTTGAAATGGTGGATTTGGGTTGAAACCTTCCATTGAAAAATGGTTGGTTTTCTTAACTTTTACATGCCCTATTGATTTAATTGCTGTCCATTTTAGGATTCTCAAAAAAATTTGAATCCATAAAGATCCAAAAGTTATTCTGCAGGCCTTTTTTTTGGACCCCAACGGCCAGGATTAATGATTAAGGGGGCTTTCAGCTTGGAATATCCTTAAAATCTTTCTACCACCACTGAAAGTCATTAGAAGCTCAAAAGGCATCTTTTCCAACCCCAGAAAGGACTTAAAAGCCCTCAGTTTTCAATGCCATCCTTGGGTTGAAAAACACCCAAAAAGGTGTGAATTTAGTTATAAAATTACTTTATCAATACCTTTTCAAAAAGGGGACTTAATTTTGGCAAAAAAATTCTCAAAAGTTTCATTCTTCAAAAAAGGCATGGATCAATAAATTATGAAGGTTGAAATTCAGATCTGTAGACATAAAAACCCATAATTGAACACAAATTAATTCATTAAACTCCCAATAAACCCAGGAATTTCAAGATGAGAATTTTCCCACAACCATACCAAAGCCTTCAATTTTCAATTTTTGGGTTGCCTGTATGCGATTTCAATGGGTTGAATATTGGAGTCCAGAATGACAGGGTCCAGTTTTTTGCATTGGTATCCACATGTGGAAAGTTGAAAAATTCATCAAAGGTAAAATTCAAGAATAGAATAAAAATCCAGGGAATTGCACAGAAATGGATACTCCATTTGATTAATTGATGGGAGGTTGTTTTGGATGAGTTTTCCAAAATATGATTGAAAAAAAAAACAGGCTAAAAACAATGAATTTGCTTAAAAATGAATTTTCCTGCTTCATTTGCTTGATTGTATTTTTTAGTTTGTATTTTTTTTACCAATTTTTTAACTGAAGAATACTTTACAAAGGACTATGCCATTTTTTAGAATTTACTCCACACATAATCTCACATTTACCCCCTTTGTGATTGCCATTATTACAAACTTCATTAACATAATTGGTTTTATTCACACGATGGAAAACCATTTTTTCCTCAATTTTTTTCATCCTTTGCCATTTTTGGAAAGGCATCTTGGAAATTCACAACCCTACTTAACCTGTACACAACCCACACAGTTTTGAGCAAAAAAAAATTAAAGGGAAGTGATAAATTCACAAACCTACACAATTCAAAAAAGGTTGTGTGGCACAATTCACAACCTGTTTAAGTTTTTTAAAGCTTTCCACAACCCACAGAGTCATGAAAGTCTGTTCAAAACTCCTGGGTTGTGAGAAAAAATAATTAAAAGGACGTGATAAATTGAGAACACTACACAACCTGTACACAATGCAAAAATGGGTTGTGTTGCACGTTTCACAAACCATTTGAGTTGTGTACAGCTTCCCACAACCCACAGAGTTGTGAAAGGCCAATAATGACTCAGATGTTTTGTGAGCAGTGCCACACAACACTTTGGAGTTGTGGTTTGACAGTCAGAACTTGTTCACAACTCCAGGTTTTTGAGCAAAAAAAAATAAAAAATTAAAATAAAATGAATTGCAATGATGTTATAAATTTACAACCCTACAAAACCTTTACAAAATTCAAAATGATTTGTTTGGAATGGTTCAAAAACCATTCATTTTGCATACGCCTTTCCACCTCCCAGAGAGTTGTGAACAGCCATTCACAACTCAGATGGGTTGTGAGCTGTGCCAGATAGCCCTTTGGAGTTTTGGCGTGCCAGTCACAACTTTTTCACAACTCCAGGGTTGTGATAAAAAGAAATTACATTAAATAAAGGGAATTAATTTACTCAAACCCCAAATCCTTTATTTCACGGAATTTTATGTCTACCCACTGTTGTGCACCTCTGCTGCCACATGGACAAATACTTTATTTCATGGTACTTTCAAGAAGTTATTTTTATTTGGATTCTGAAGCCCCAGTCCTGTAGCTGGAGTTTTAAAACTCCCCAAAAAAATCTTTGATAATTTTGGAGGCATTAGAACCCCTCCAAAAATGGAATCCAAAAATCAAAAAATTCCGCAAAAACCAATTTGTCCATGGGATTTTGGATCCTTGTTTTGACTATTTTAATTATTTTTTTTGGTTATTTCAGCTAAACAAAATTTAAAGCAACTGTAAAAAAGCTTTGTAATATTTTTTTCAGTTTTTTTTTGTATCTATCCTTTTAGCTTGAAAAATGCCATAAAAAAACCAAAAAAATCAAATTTCTCATTGGACATTGGAATCCAATTATTTTCATTGGGTTTTCATTTTTTTTGGTAATTCAAGCTATCCAGATGTTAAAATAACAGTCAAAGACAATTTAATTTTTTTTTCCAGATTTTTTGGATGTATTATATGACCTTAAAACATTACTTCAAAAAAGCGAAAAATTCAAAAAATTCAATTTTATCATTAGAATTTTGAATCCTTTTGCTTGCCTTTTTGAATTTTTTTTTCTTGATTTTTCAAGCTGTTAAAAATTTAAAAAAACTACAAAAGGTTTTTTAAATATTTTTTTCAGGATTTTTGGATGAATCTTGGGCCTCCAAAAATACAATCCAATGTAAAAATCCTTCAAATTAACACATCTATTGCAATGTTTTTGTTTTACATCTTGAATCAAAATTTCCAAAAATATTCTTTGAAAAAACTTTAGATATAATCTACAGAATTAAATGAAAAAACCTCTGACTTCTTCTATCATTTTTTACCCCTCAAATTATAAATGACAATGAACATAATACCAAAGAAAAGGGTGGTCTCTTCTTAATGATCCTTTTTTGATTTATTTTTCCTGAAATAAATAATGATGATCTGAGATATTTTTAGCTGCAGATTTGAAGGTATTTTCTGAAGCTTTGCAAAAATTCTTTTTGAAATGTTTTGAGGCACTGTCTGTGCCTCAAAACCCAAACCAAAAAAGCATCATATAAGACCCCTTTTGGGTTCTGGGACTCTTCTTTGCGCCCTTTCACATGCATATATTAAATATTACTGAGAATTATTTCCATGGTCATCCACCCATCATATTTTATTCTTTTTCTGGATTCTATAACCAAATCTCAATTGAAGAAGTGAGTTTTATCTTTAGACCATATTTTCTGTTATTAAAAGAATCTGATTTTTGGTTCTAGTTCCAATACAAAAATTTTATTTCCCCAAAAACAGCCATTCCACATATCTCACTTTTTCAAGATTTCATAGGGGATGGGAACTGTTGTTAAAATATGTATGCACTTACGCGTGTGCTACCTATAAGTGTTATCCAAATGGGATGCACATTTGGGCCTCTCCAGCCCATTGGACACTCACACGGACCATACAGGCCTGTGTGCATGTCACGGATTTGGGGAAACTGGCCTCAAAATGCATGAAACAGGCCTATTGGTACATGAGGCCTAGGGTGCCAGGTGAGGTATATAGGAAAATACAGCCAGATGGGCTTGTATGGGCATAATTGGGCCCAAGGTTTATTTTGGACATACTTGGCCAGACAGGCTTGCCCGCCAAAGTATGGTTTACTTAGTTTTCGGGCTTGAGGGGGCCAATTGGGGCCACCGCCCATGTTGCAGCCCGGTTGGGGCTGCTGCACGCGTCGCGGCCCGCTTGGAGCCGCTGCCCGTGTCGCGACCCACTTGGGGCTGCTGCCCGTGTCGCGACCCACTTGGGGCTGCTGCCCGTGTCGCGACCCACTTGGGGCTGCTGCCCTTGTCACGGCCCGCTTGGGGCCGCTGCCCGTGTTGCAGCCCCCTTGGGGCTGCTTTTTTTGCCTTTGGCCTGTCTATGGGGCCCAATGGCCCAGGCGGGGCTGTTTTCGCGGCTGTTTAGCCTGTTGCAGCTGCCGCGCTGGGTGGCAGCCAGGGGACTGGTGGCCCCGGCTCCTCCCCCTCCCCTTGCTTGCCATTGCAAGGGGGAGGGGGAGGGCTGGCTGGATGGAACCAGCCAGCAACCGGTCATGGTGGGGGGGGGGACTTGATCACCCCCCCACCAAAAGTGGTGGCCAGGCCGGTTGCATTGAGGCAACCGGCAGTGGGGGGGAATTGAACACCCCCCCACCATCAAAGGGGTGCTCTCCCCCCCCCCCCCCCCTTTACCAAGGTGGAGGAGCAACAGGCTGGAGGGGACCTGACCACCCCCCAGCCCACCTAGCATAGCAATGCCCTGGGGGCATCAACCTCCAGTGCCCCTGGTAGGGGGATTTGACCGCCCCCTCCAGGGATTTGAGAGAAAGAGGGGGGGGGGGGCGGCATGTCTGCTGGTTACACCCCCCCCCCCCCCCATGTGTGTCTGAGACCAGACCCAGGTGTGTCCTGGGTCCCTCCTGGCCATTTTCATGGCCAGGGGCTGGTTGCATGAGGCAACCAGCCAGCATGTGAGGTAACAGGCCGGTTGTAATAGACAACTGGCCACGGTTTTGAACAGCTAAGGGGCTGGTTCAGCCCCATTGAGGTGGAAACACCAGAAATAACCAGAATAGGCTGGTTGTAAGGGTACAGGGACTGATGCCATGCGGGCTGATGTAGCCCAAACCAAGGAACAAGGCCTGTAGAGTCTTTAGACCTCTTTTGGGGCGGAAAATTTGCGTTTTGGCTTGTTTTATCATGGGCACACAAGAGGCCAACCCTTTTTTACTTAAGGAGCTCTTCTCCCTGCTGTTTTCCAACATCCATTCATCATCCAATTGAATTCATCACCAATATCATCCAACGTATTGCCCCATTGTGAGAGCCCATCAGGAATTATTGACACAAGGTGTCCAGCATTTCTTTTTCTCTAAATACTTCTCATTTGCCTAAGCTAATTGCAGGCCATAATTATAACAACTGTGGATTTAGAGAAGCAGCCATTTGTTTGCGGAGGAAGTCAGAAGACTGAATTGAATTCAGCAAAGAAATGGTGACAGAGCTTGATTCAAACCCAATCTTCAAGGAACCAGATTACTGCATGGTATCTTGGATGAATCTTTCCAAGAAGCAAGAAGGCAAACAATCTACATTTCTGGCCCAGCTCCCATTCATATGTGTATAAAATTTCCATGCCATGGTTTCCTTCTGGCTGAAACATATAAGTGTCCAGTGGTTCTGTTTTCTTCTTTAATTCCTTGCACTTATCTTCCTCTGAATTCCCCTTCCAATCCAAATTACAAATCTTCCCCTATTTTATTAATTCATTTTGAAGATTTCAAACATATTGTCTCATTCAAGTTCAAGTCTGATAATTGGCCAGATCCCAGGTTAGATACACTCTAGAAAAGCTTTGTGATCCAGGATTCCATATCTTGTAAAACAATTAATGAGAAAAATTTAGAGCTTAGTAATGAGGTTTTTTTCCCTCAAAGAAAATCAAGTAGAAAAATAAAAGCAACCATAGTTGAATAATTTTTGGTATTTGTATCCATATTTGTTCCTTATTATTTATCTTTTGAATGAAGTTTGGAATGTGTATGCATACATCCAAAAGATCTTTATCAAGAATCTATTTTTAATTTTTTGAAATTTCTGAAAGCTTCAATATGCCAAAAAAAACTTTTTAAAAGGCAAAGAAAAAGGATCCAATAGTTAAATGATAAAATTCAAGTTTTTTAAATTATTGGTTTTTTGAGAAAACTTTTTAAGGTAAAAAATGACATCCTAAAATTTTGAAAAAAAAAGTTAAAAGCTGTTTAGAAGCTTTTCTGAATTTTTAAAAGCTTTGAAAACCAAAAAAAATTCAAAAAGGAAAAAGGAAAAGGGAAAATAAAAGGATCCAAAAGTCTAATGAGAAGATTGAATTTTTCCAATTTTTTTGCTTTTTTGGAAAAATATTCCAAGGTAATATGATACATCCAAAAATTTGAAAAAAAAAATTAAATTCTCTTTGATCGTTATTTTGTTTTTTTGATATATTAAATCACCAAAAAAAATGAGTTTAAAAGGAAAACAACAGTGTGCAAATCTGCAATGAGAAATTTGAATTTTTTAAATTTTTTGGTTTTTTGATGGAATTTTTTTAGGTAACATTTTACATCCAAAAATCTGTAAAAATATTTGAAATATCTTTGAATGTTGCTTGAAATAACCAAAAAAAATATGATCAAAATAGCCAAAATAAGGATCCAAAAACCCATGGAATAATTGGTTTTTGCAGAAATAGTTGACTTTTTGATTCCATCTTTTGGGGGGTTCTAAAGCCTCCAAAATTACCAGATTTTTTTGCACGGTTTAAAAACCCCAGCTACAAACTGCGGTTTCACAATCCAAAAAAGAATTCTTGAAAGTACCATTAAAAAAGTATGTTTCTGTGTGGCAGCAGAGGCCAACAACAGCGGGTAGACATGAAATTCCAGGAAATAAAGGGTTTGGGCTTGAGAAAATTAATGAACTAAATAAAAAATAAAATAAAATTGAAGATCAAAAATGAAAGAAAATAAAAAAACAAACAGAAAACAAAAAAAAAAAAAAAACAGGGAAAAAAGAGAAAAAAGAGGAAAAAGAACAATAAAAGAAAAGAGAAAAGGAAAAGAAAAAGAAAAGCAAAGAAAAGAAAAGAAAAGAAAAGAAAGAAAAGAAAAGAAAAGAAAAGAAAAGAAAAGAAAAGAAAAGAAAAGAAAAGAAAAGAAAAGAAAAGAAAAGAAAAGAAAAGAAAAGAAAAGAAAAGAAAAGAAAAGAAAAGAAAAGAAAAGAAAAGAAAAGAAAAGAAAAGAAAAGAAAAGAAAAGAAAAGAAAAGAAAAGAAAAGAAAAGAAAAGAAAAGAAAAGAAAAGAAAAGAAAAGAAAAGAAAAGAAAAGAAAAGAAAAGAAAAGAAAAGAAAAGAAAAAGAAAAGAAAAGAAAAGAAAAGAAAAGAAAGAAAAGAAAAGAAAAGAAAAGAAAAGAAAAGAAAAGAAAAGAAAAGAAAAGAAAAGAAAAGAAAAGAAAAGAAAAGAAAAG